>CM054124.1:53977408-54144908 GCA_028751855.1 Ambrosia trifida
GTGGCAAGTTCTTGAGGTTATTGTCTATGCTATTGGAAAATTACATACATGAATGTAAATGTTTGCTGAACAATTTGGAAGGTCATGGGGTTCTTGAAGTTAGACATACCTACATATGAACATGTCTCAAGTTGACTATGGTCATGATCCAGACTATGTTCTTATATGATAAGTATGAATATAAACTATAATATGATAGCAAAGTTATAATTAGTGCTAAGTATTAAATAACAAAAAGTAAAAGATTTATGCCATTTGAATAAAGATCAACTTTTACACCTCTTAACCCACTCTTTTAGCTAAGTTAATTGAGCTTGACCCGTTTAAAATGAAAACAACCCGAATTGACCAATTTATTTGCAAGTATATGGATCACATGATGCAAGATCTTGTTGTAATTTATGTAATGTACCAGGGAACTTGGTAAGGGTCTATTGTACTGCGCGTCTACAATCACTTTTTGATGCATAACTTCTGGAGGACATCTCCGATTGTCATTGCTAGAATTTGCAATCTTTGTGCAGGCGATGGTAAGGGAAAGAGCAAGAAAAGATGGTCTATTAACCATCAGTTTTTTTTTAAATGATGACGACAACAATTTACAGCACATGATCTGGCTGGCTAATGATGTTGATGTTATCTTTTTAAAATTGGTTTTAGTTTCATACACATATGGTTGGACCTGATTTAATGTTTTTTTTTTTTTTTTTTTTTTTGAGAAGCACATGAAGTGAGAAAAACAAAATTTGGTAATTTTCAAATGATGTATTGTTATAAATACTTTACTAGCTTATACCTCGGGAGCGTCCCGGGGTTGAAAATTATAATATGGCATCCGTCAATAATCAATTTAACTAATCATAAAATTTAGCTAATATTATTCAGAGAGGCATAACTTTCAAAACATGAAATTATGAACATATAATTAACTACCTTTTCTAAAACAAAGCATCTAGACTCTGATCCAACACACTTTCTCTTTCAAACTGCACATCCTCCATAGCCGAACTCATCACATAATCCGACCGAATCGTCAACGATTGACACGCGCGTTGTGCAAGTATAACAATGCGTGTTTTTTGTTTGGTTCTAAACAAATGAACCTTCAAACTGTATAAAGATATTTAACCATTAACCTGATCTCCGGGACCTGTACCACAACAAAACACACATTGTTATACCATTTAAGGAAAACCATCAACAAATCAGAATTTAAGTAAATCTTTTTGCTAATACATAGAAGACCATCCGAGTATGGGCATAAAAGCTCCGACCAAACTCAAATCTCAATGTGTTAGTCCAAAGTTAAATGCCGTGGAACACGTACAACAGATTAGAACAAATAATAACACATCTATAAATAAAGTTTCTGAAAGAAAACCAATACAATTTTGAATGAATAAGAAATCTACTTGATAGCATGTAAAGGCAGATTAATACCCAAGCTTTTAAAGTCTCCTTACTTCAGCAAGTTTCCTAGGACCCCCTCACCCAAATATCTACCTTACCTTTTCTAGGATCTTCCTACTTTGAATATAAAATTTTCGTGGTTGCTCACAATTATCCCAGGCTCACCATAAAATTCACACCCCCAAAGCATCCCAGTGAATCCGCTCAAAAGATAAGACCCAATGAACTTTGGAAAGGAAATTCATTTGTTTGCATAATTCTCTAACCATTTAATGTCCAAAATACTCTGATCTCTTGTTCCTTTAGCAATTGGGCCGGGATCACTACATCCAAACCTACAATTTGATTGTTAAACTTGTTGATTTGCATTATTAACTCTGTTTTGGATCTCTGCGGTTTTGGGCAAAGATTCCAACTGCTTAAAAAATAAAAGCATGTTACATTAAGAAGGTTGTCTACATACAAATAATGATATAAAGTATCAAATTAATTAAACTTTAACAAAGAAATTTTTTTAATAGTCTAATCCCATAATAGACAGCCTGAATTTTGTAAGAATAATAATAATAATCCGATCTTCTACTTTTACCGCAAAAATCTGTAATTTTAAAGTGTGTCTATGTATACGCCAAAGTTAATATCTAAATTGAGTAGCACTGTGATACAAAAACATTTTAATAACTATATAACTATTTATAAAAAAAAGTATGACATATCCATGTTTTAATAAATGAAAGCAAAATAGGTCAAGCGAGTAACGGGTCAAAATGGGTAATCCTTAATACATGTCCAAACAGGTCGGTGCTTTGGAGCCGACCAATCAACACTTTAAATTAATGAACTTATCAACCCATTGTTACTCAAATGGATCAAATCTAGGACATATAAAATAAGAGCAAACATATGTAGTTCTATAATAAGAACAAACAAATGTAGACATGCAACATATTGTGATTAGTTATATAAAAGCTTATGCTTAAAGTCTACCGTTGTTAGCTGCACTTGTTGTGAAAAAACCATTAACCATGTTCATAATATGTAATTAGTTGACCCAAAACTAAAATTTGTTAACATTACTTGTGCATGATTGCAATTTGAAAGAAGTCTGAAAATACCTCCACCTAAATGATTTACATGATCCACAGATCTGAAAATACCTAATGTATAATTCCATAAATTAACTCCAAATCAACAACTCAACAAATCCATTTAATCCTAAATAATAATAACCCCTTTAGAAGGCTGTTTACTTTACTTATAACAAATCTTAGGTAGACCTTCAATTCCTATATCAAAACTTCATAAACAAAAACCACCAAATCAAACACAAACACACAAATGCAACATTATCTTCAAGAAAGATATATAAATAAACTCTACAAAAATATACAAACCTTATGATATGTGGTTCCGTCTTCTTCAACAACCCAAGCAGCGGAGTTGCCCTAAGACCGGAGTTCGGCATAGATCTTGGCGGCGATGGCTCGACGCCTTTTCTCACGTCTCTTGTTGTTCTCTCTCTCCTTCCATGACGGTAGTCGTCTCGATGCAGTACCACCGCTCATTGTTTGGTTGCTCCGGCGACTTGTTTTCGTTTTTTTAATGTTTTTTGGTTATTGGGTGTGTGGATTCATGAGGACTTGACTGACTTGATTTGGATACAATTTGTCAAGATAACGTTGGTCGTCTATGTTGACGAATTGATGAAGATGAGACGTCAATAACAAAGTGACAGAAGAGAATAAGATGAAGTTTAGGAAGAGGTAGGGTATGATGATTTAGGGTTTGAGAATCGTAGCTAGGTAGGGTTTCAAGGAGAAGGAGAAGATAGTTTTAGTGTGATAGTGTTTTTTTTTCATAGCTTAAATACCAATTGCCACATGTGATGACACATGGCACACTCAAGGGGGAGAATGCCTCTTTGAGTGCCATGTCATCAAAATGGCTTTGGTTTATTATATGTATAGATTTGTTTCATATATTATGACAGTAAATTATACTAATAAAACTACTAACAAAAATACAACACACTTTATCACGAGATGATTGATAAATTTAAAACAATGAATATCGCGCTAAAATTGTCTTCCCGCAGCAACGCGCGGACTCCCCACTAGTATTGTATAATAACCATCACAATAAACAAAATAAATAAAATGTAGTGTTGATACACAAACTTAAAAATACCATAACCATGATCTATATAAATTACTTGACTTTTTTTTCTTTCTAAAATCAATGTGTATTACATGTTCTAATTACTCTACAATTAGTATTTCAAACAAATCATTGAACAAAATACTTATGTTATTTATTTACAATAAAATGTCGGGAAACATTATATTTGAATTTACGTTACAAAAGAATATACAACGCGGTTTCATGTAGATGAAATATCATATCCACCATGATTTATAAAACATATAGCAGAGTAAGAAAGTGTCAACCATTTGGATAAGCCGAATTAGACTTTTGGTATATAATATCTTCAATTCAATAATTTAATTATAATTATAAATAGAAACCCAATATAAAATGGAAAATGATCTCCCTTTATTGGTGGAGAGGAAGTGGATTAGTTCTTAATTATTTTGTTTTTGGAGTTATTACCATTGTAATATAATATTAGGAATAGCATAAGCATTGGTGGGTTATAACTCAACACACAATGGCGACTAGATAGATACACAATGTTCATCACGAGGGTAAATTGGTAATATCCTACACATGAGTTTCTTATCAAACAATGATTTGTAAATGCTGTCATATTGGATTAAACAACTAACGTTTGCCATCTACTAGTTATCTTATGTGGCTTAATCGATACAATGTATTAGAATATTCATAGTGGGCGGTAGTCCCTTCGGAAAACAAAAATAGTGTTAATTTTAGATAAAACTATAACCGCCCCTTTAAAAGTTTGGTTAAGTCTCTCCGATTGCCCCCATTAAAAAAAAGAATTCCATGTTCGTCATTGTCCATGCATCTCCCCTTCACGCCGTTTATCTCTCTCAAGCCCCGCCCATGGCACAATGCAGTGCCTGATTTAGAAATGAATTTCAGTATTAACGTTTTTCATTTTTTTCATTTTAATAACAACGTTTTCCAAATTTCGTAATAAAAACCCATATTTTCCACTAATTTTTCACTACGCTCGCGAAGTTCAGCGGCAACGGACACGACACCTAGCTCTATGCTAGGTCCGCCCCTGGCACAATGTTTAGCTCCCAAAGTTTGCCGGCGTATAAGTGAGCCTTAACCCACTACGCATAACCTAAAAGATATACTATGTTAAATTGAAAGTATAACATTTGATTTGGTTCATGATTTAAATCTAAACTTTGCTTAATGAATTTAATAAAAAAAGTCGTAATCTTTCGAGACATGCCATCATCATAAGTTGCATCACGGATGTGGTTTATGATTTGAACATATTTTACATAATTTTTTTAACAATGCTTTTTAGAACTCTTGATAGCATCATATGCGTACTTCAAAACTGATATGATATAGAAAATAAATTGTAAAAACACGATTCTTGAGATAATGAACAAGAATCGCAGCTCTCTCCCCAATGTAGATGTGGGCGGCTTTACAGATAAAGACACCGCTCCAAAAAAGCCTTAAAAAATCTTGGCGAGTGCGTTTAACTGTAAAGCCATGCAGACTATGGAGAAGGAGTTTAACATGTCTTCGCGCCAGAAAGCGGTGTTTGAATGCCTTAAAGAGGCCCATGCTCAAGATTTCCTCACTTACACTCCCAATTGACGGACTAGGGCAACATATGTCGGCTATCGAATATCGGGCGGTCCTCAAATACCGCCTGATGATTCCCATGTTCCCCGTCGACGAACCGTGTCCGATCTGTAAAAAAACACGCTTGGACAAGTTTGGAGAACACGCCCTACATTGTAAGGAGTTACCAGGCTTTAAATACAGACACGACCTGGTTAGAGATGTTCTATGGGATGTTTTACGAAGGGCAGGGATTTCAGCCAAAAAAGAGGCCCCGGTGAATTTCTTGACGGACCCACGTGACGGGAGGTCCACATTGAGGCCAGCGGATGTTCTTGTGTTCGGATGGGCGCAAGGCAAGCATGCGTGTGTTGACCTGACTGGGGTATCCCCATTGGTGGGACTTCGGGATTCGGGTTTTGTGGCTGGGCAGGCAGTTTTGAAAGCTGAGGGCAAAAAAGTGGATAAACATGAAGCGGCTTGTCTAGAGAACCAGCATGTGTTTGTGCCTTTCGCTTTTGATACTTTTGGAGCGCTGGCCCCGCAAGCAATCAAGCTCCTCGATCGCGTGAAGAAAGTTATGCAAAGTAATTCCCCAGCTGCTAAGGGCCAATGTTTTATTTTCAATAGAGTAGGTTTTGCAATACAAAAAGGGGTAGCGGCGCAACTTGTGGCCCGTTTACCTACGTATCACTTGTAATTGGCTGATTATTTTGCAATTGAATGAAGTGGGTCCAAAAAAAAAAGATGTGACAATAAACAATTGATTATCACCTATTAGATCTCCAATCGTGCCCAAAGATAGATGAAAGTTTAGTGCTCTAAAGCAAAAAACTTTTGATAACGTTGTAAAGTTGCTCAAAAAGATAATAATGTAAGCTCAAGATTATTATTTTTTTAATTCATTTAAGGTGCTTATCCATGGGACAGGAATTTCCTTATTATTATTTTTTTGTGTGTGTTTTTACCCGTAATATTCATTAGTTACATGCTAATAGGTATGCATTGTAATAGTTTGCATATAATCTAATAGTTTTGTTTTTTTTTTTTTTTTTATGCATTGCATATATGTTACATATAGTTCGCATTAGTTGCGTGGAATAATAATTCGATTTTGTTGGCCGTTAAAAAAAATAAAGTTCACATTAGTTGCATTTTAGCATTTCTAATCCCTAGCAATTCATTAAGGTTGCAAAATTAGCATTAGAGTGAATTACTATTTGCGTCTCTCTGTTATAGTGGTTTTAACTACTTGAATCTAAAGTCTAAAACCTTAACTACTTGAGTCCTTGGTTGGTAAATCTACAACCATTTGAGTCCAATTGACAAACTCCGTTAACCAAGTCAGTTAAGTATAAGGGCATTTCAGTCATCTTACACCTAGGTACAACCCTATAATGCATAAGGTATGACTGAAATGCCCTTATACTTAACTGACCTGGTTAACGGAGATAGTCAATTGGACTCAAATGGTTGTAGATTTACCAACCAGGGACTTAAATAATTAAATTTTAAACTAATATTCTCTTGAACACATGGCAAGATAAGCATTGCATGATTTTGAGTTAGTCTCTATAATATTTAAACACAAAATCAGTTTTGTGTTTGAGAAAGTGATTAATATTTTGTGTTAAGTTAGATTTATATTCTTTTATTATTATTTGGTTATTTTATTGTGTTGAGTATTACACATAACAAATTTTTAAGTAAAAATAATTCTGATAAAAAAAAGTCAAAATAATTAGAGTAAACTACAATTTGTGCTCATGTAGTTTTTGAACAAAGTTAATTTGAGCCCCATTTTGAAAGTTTTGATTCTTAAGTCCTCAAGGTTCTTTTTTTTTAACAATCCGAGTCTCTCTTGCTAACTGCCATTAGTTTTAACGTTTAAATTGTGATGAATGTCAAGTTTACCTCACCCCAATGAAAATATAAAATGATTTAATCAATTAAATTCAAATGTCCCTACCACACCCCCTCACCCAGTAAGCCCCCTACCGCCATCTTTGTGGGACCCACCCACAACTACTTTCAACCTTATTTTTCGGCATTGGTTTTCGAAAATTGTTCTTCGTCTAAGGTAACAGTGTTCATATCCGAAAACAAACCAAAAAACCAAAAATCGTATTTCTAGCAATAACATACAACATCACAAACCATAACACATTTTGCGCCACAAACCATAACACCAATAAATTTTGCAGACCAAGAAACCACAATAAAAAAACATGTGTCAATTTGCCGCGTAATCCATCCAATAAACTCGAATATAAATCAGACTTCATCGGATAACGAGTCAACTTAAGATCAAATCCAACAACAACATCATTTTGTTTTGTATATTCGGTACTTATTTTCCATCCATCATCTTGTAAACTAAAGTCATCCAACTCAAAAGACGAGTTCCACAAACTAGAATTACTCGTTGGCAATGTAACGACATACTTATTGTTTCTCTTGAAAATGATTAAACACAGCTTGTAACTTAATATAGCCAAGAATTCTTTGGTCTTCAGTTGTTACACCGACATTAAAACGCTTATTTTTTGACCTGGTTTCATGTTGCTTTCTATTGTTTCCTTTTACCTCAGACCCCTTTTTACTCAAGTTTCTCATTTAGTTTTGACTCGACCCGAAACACCCTCGCCGTGGTAGCTGCTGGTGAGGAAATGAATTGTGGGAAATTTGATGTGAGTGTAAACTTGACAATTCACCACAATTTAAACTTTAAAAGTAACATAAGTTAGCAGGAGGGACTCAAATTGTTACAAGAAATCAGGGACCCATTAAGCAATATTTTCAAAGAGGGGGGACTAAAGTTGACTTCGCCTAAAAACCTCAGGAACGCAAATTGTAGTTCACTCTAATAATTATAAATTTAAAAACAATACACAATTTATCTAGTATGTAAGGATGTAATTTATGTTATACACGCACACCCTTTCTAATGGGATGCCCACATGATGCGGCAGAAAATCCAGACGCTGGTAATCACATAATATGTTATTTTTTTTAATAGACAAAGAACTATAGCAATACCATACTTAAATTAAAAAGAAGAAAAATCTTGTTTTTATGATTTATCTTTTAGAAAAAAAAAATATAGCATATGAAAAAAGTCATAACCAATTAAAATCGTTGGGAAGGTGGGTTGAAAGTGAAGAGTATGTTTTAAAATACTATACCATGTGGAGTATATTCTAAGTACTTACTGTTAAATTATGTAAAATTCACTTGACATTTTTTTGTTTTTGTTTTATTTTATTTTTGCCTCAAAGCACTTAAAATGTTTATATTAAATGCCTTATTTTTTATATAAAAATAGTTTGTTACGTAGGGTTTTCTTCAGTTATATCGATAACAGTGGGTTTACATTTTAACCATGCCCTACACACACATCAGCGGGTTTTTTTTTTCGTTTTTTTTTTTTCGTTTTTTGCCAAAACGCTTAAAAACATGTATGTTACATCCTGTATTCTTTTCTCAAAATAGTTTTTAGATGGTTTTTACATGAGTTTCCAAAGTTTTCTCAAATCAAGGAGGTTTTTATTTAATACTTGACATGTGTGTAGGGATGGCAATGGGTTGGTATTGGGACGGGTTTAAGTAATCCCAACCCCATACCCGATTAGGTATGCTTGTCCCAAAACCCGTCGGGTTTGTATCGGGTAATTACCCGTCGGTTATCGGGTATATCCGTGGGTTTCGGGTAAACCCGTTAATTTTAAAAACTTATCCATTGGATATATCTGACTAATAACATGTCGGGTATCTATTGTGTGACTACTAACCAATACATTTAGTATTATCATATATGTATGTAAATGATTACAATGTATAAATATAAAATAGTTAAATCATACAAAAACACTAAAAGACATAAATAACATATATTATACACAAATAATTGGTGTTTTTTTTTTGAAGATGACAATCTAGATGAACAATTAGATATGTTATGAATACATATTTTAAAAGATATATAGGAAATTATATCGGGTATTCAATCGGGTAAACGGGTATATTTTATCGGGTAAATGGGTATATCATCAAATCCCAAACCCGCGAAAAAAATAAAAACTAATCCCTTACCCGACCCCAAACCCGTCCCAAATGTGTCAGGTTTCGGGTTTACCCATCGGGTTTGGCTTTAATTGCCATCCCTACATGTGTGTGTGTATATATATATATATATATATATCACCTCTATATGTATCAAATCATATAGACAATTATTGTATTTTATTTTATGTATTTGTTTTGATAACTAATAATGAAAAAACATTAATATAAAATATTAAGTTGTAATCTTTAAGGGCTGCTATAAGTACACTTTCCACTCTATCTCTCTGTCTCTATATCTATACATATAATAAACCAAAGCCATTTTAATGACATGTCATAATATTATGCAATCTCTCTTTTAAGAGATGACACATAGTATGTGATGTGGCAACTCTAGACCAATTAAAAAAAAGAAATAAATATGGTTTAAATATGATTTAACATAATCTATTAAATACATAATCTACTAAATTTAAATATTAAACTTTATTATTTTCTCTCTTATGTTTTCTCTCATAACTTTTAAACTTTAATATCTTTTATATACGTGATTTTTTAAAGAAAAAAATTACACCAAATTAACGAGCGTTTTATTATCTTTCCAACGAGTACCATAATGCTATATAAAAAACGGAGAAAAAAAACGACTATTTTTTGTAACCCGACAGGTATTGTGTCAGGTTTAGAATTAGTTTAAAAAAATTGTGGGTTTGGGTCGGGCCTGGGATTAGGTGATCCCTGACCCAATTACCTTTTTTTTATATTAGAATATGATAACTTATGGCAGAGATTTGTTTATAATAATAATAATAATAATAATAATAATAATAATAATAATAATAATAATATTCATTAATCATATATTAGCAAGTCATTAATTATGTTGTCATATTAGATATTTTATTATGTCATATTAGATATTTCAACCCGGGACGCTCCCCAACAGGTAATTGTTATATAGATGTCATTTTTATAGTTTAGATATTTCTAATTTTATTCATTTTACTTAGATTTCTCAATCCGGGACGCTCCCGGGGTATAAGCTAGTATAGATATAAAGATATAGATAGAATAGAGACGGTGTCAAAATAGCTAAGAGAAGTGCATCAATAGCTCAACCCTTTTCTTAACATATTTCAGGATCACAAATGTCGAATTCGCATGTGTATAGGTTTCGTGGGTTTTGAAACATTTTATCAATATAAGTTGTTGCATCTTCAATTCTTCAACAAATCTAGAAACATTCACGTAAACACCCAAAAAAAATTCTTATTACTAAAGCAATAATCCATCCCACAAACATATTTACCATTATACACGATCATTATCTTTTATATGAGGCGTAGTGTTTTCAAATCTTTAGCATGTATAGGTATAGAGGACAATATGAGTATTTAGAGTAGGTTAGTTTGTCATTCAAAAACATATATCGTATAAACAAACATATTAAATTGCGTTTTAATATTACACAATAAAATAACATAATATATCGAACATTGTAATATTGAAGAATTTTGAAATTTTCAGCAACTAAAATTGGCACATTACTAAAAAATCAATAAATTATACATTATTGAACTATTATAAAGCATTAAGATGTTTAGTCTTCACGGTCCAAAAATTGTCTTATCAAAGCATATCACTAAGACTTCCCCTATACATTGAAAACCACATGACACATCAAGAAGCCAGGACACGCTGCCCTCCTTCCACATAACGATCCTTCTTGGGAACATACTCCCAATTATGGATGAGCTCGGGACGGTATCGGTACCGAACTGATACCGATCCCGACAATACCGATACCGAAAAGTCCAAAAAACCAATACCGATACCGAACACATGCGGTACGGTATCGGTACGGTACCGGTATGGTATTTGTATTTTACCTTAAAATACCGATACCATACCGATCTCGTACCGATACCGATAATACCGAAACCGAAAATCCATAAATATGGGTACTGATACCGATCCCGAAACCCCTCGGTTCGGTATCGGTTCGGTACGGTATCGAGATCAGAACGGAATCGGTATTCGGCCACCATGCCCCCCCCCCCCCCCCCTCTCTCGCTTTTGTTTAACTTTTTCATAAATGCTACAAATAATATTAAAAAATGATGTGAGAGCTGAGGTGAGTATAAGAGCATTCACATCAAATCCACCATAACTCCCTCTATTTTTAAAATGTCTAGAAAACATCCTTATTCACTCCATATCAAAACCATCACAAACTTTTTGAATATGAAAAGATACCTCATTTTTATAATATGAAAAGTAGCTACAATAAGTTTTTGTATATAAAAAGATACTATTCATTCTCTTCTTAATATGCAAACTTTACACCGTGATTAAAAAACAAATAGCCAAAGCATAAAAATAAAATGAACTAGATACTAGTCAACGTATAATTCTTCATCTTGAATTTGCGAAGCCCCATTGTTGTCTGCCAACTTCCAAATTGAAGCCCCATTGCGAATCCCTTTAGTGGGCTGCTGCTATTTCTTTGTTAATTCCATTTAGGTATGGGCTCGGCCCAATTAATTTCTATAACGCAAAATGGCACTTAAGTTCCAATAAATATCTAGCCCAATTCCAATTAATTTCCCATGATAAACAATTTATGCTTTCCCAATTTATTTTCCTTTTTTTTTGAACGACCAACTAAAAAATCGTCGGGTACTCTCGTACGCGGCCCCCATTGACAAAGGGAAGCCCACAGACTCGGAGCCGAACTCACGAGCCACGCGGCGGCCCAACCTGCACGCACGAGAGCCCCTAGCCCACCCGTGTGCCAGTTCTAGGGAAAACCCGGGCTGCATACCCGCCCGAAGGCACGACGGTAGCAAACCGGTAAAGCCTGGCTGGCTCAGGAGTCGAACTCATAACCACAAGGGTCAAGTGTCTCTCCCTCATCACCTGATACCTCACCACCACAAGGGTGGGTGGTTGAACTCATCCAACAACCAAAAGTCAAATGCATATGACAAAGATATTGAAATAATTTATTTAAGATATTTGATAATTAATTTTATCAAATGCATATTTATACATTTTTTAGCTTATTTTAACCTTGATTACATGGTGTTTTCTTTTACTTTCCAACGCATGAAAAAAAAAAACACCCTAAAACTTTGAATCTTTGATACTTAAAAACATATTGTTGTATTTAGTAAAGAAAATTAATTTGCAGCAAAGCGTACATAAAATGCACCGATCAACCGTCTCCACTCCTTAAAGCCCACGACCCTGGGGGGACAACGCCCCCTGATTTTGGAAAAAAGTTTTTCACTGAAAATTGCTGATTTCTCACAAATCTGTGGGGCAAAAGTGGGGAAATCTACAAATTGCTCTGCTTTGAAAGGGACCACTCCCTCCCCTTATAAATGGATGTAACAACCATACCAATTGTGGTCCTACAATTTGGTCATATATGCTCATCCTAACTACAGACACATGAAAAAGTTATGCATTTATCTTGATTTAAAAAAACCGTTGAACAAATTATTGTATTGTTTATACCGAAAATGAACAACCCTTTACTGCGTATTGTTCTTCTACATTAATTTAACATAGCACGTTAGTTACTTTATTAAAGTTAAATTGTTTTTGAAAAAAAAAAACCATTTAAAACTATATTTGATCTATAATATTATTTACAAGAACATGTGCTAACATGTTAGGGGTCGGCTATATATGACTAGGTAGATTAGAAAAAAAAAATCCACTTTGTTACATACGCGTTACCTCATGGATATTTCTTAATAGAATTTTGTAGAATCACAACTATAGACCAACATTTTCTAGTAAAGTAAAAGCGTCGCGCGACCTACATACCTCCTCAACTTTAAAAGCTTCAAAGACGGTCACACTCACTCCTACCCCTCCCATCTCACATTCCTCCCACGTCCGTAAACACAGATTTTTCATCATCTGTGTTCTCCCCACCTGTGTCCCTCATTTCCCCATCAGTTTAGGGGCGTCCATAGACACATAAAAATATACACAAACTTTAATTAAACAAAATCTCAAACGAAACCAATATACTCTCGATCCGATACTCAAAAACTCCAAAGTTACAATATACCAAAATAAATAATAAAACACAATAATCATCAATAAATACAATAACCAAGAAAATAATCTCCAACCGTGGTGGTTGTGGTGGCAGCAGCGGTGACAAACTCACAATCAAAGATACTATGTTGTCCCTGGTGGTGATGTTGTCGTCGGTGGAGCTTGATTAGGCGCAGGATTATTACCACTACCACCACCACCACCACTACCACTACCACCGTTATCCCACGGCTTAAGCGACAACACAACAATCAAAATAACAATCAACAACAAAGTAATCCCAAAACACGCCCACTTCCTAGTATTCTTCTGATGCTTTCGCGCGACTTGCAACTGCGTCGTCCCACGGTTAACAAACGAGCTAGCTCGGTTCACCTGGTTCTCGATATCATCCAACTGTTCGCCTTGACTCTCGACTAACACAGCCATATCCATAAACACCTGATGCAACTCCTTCAAATTCCTCTCTATCTCCTTAACCGCATCATGCCTCTCTTGTATCTCCATAATAGTATCCATCACCTGTCCTCTTCCTTGCTCTTGTATAGCCTTTTGTAGAAACGTCTCACTCTGTCCCGTCGATATCAACGTGTCAACCGTTGATTCGTCAGGGTTTTCGCCTGTCACTGTGTAGTACCGTCGTGTAACCGTCTCTCTATACTCCGACGACATCTTGTTACGTAGATCGTTAAAACCATGCATGGATTCCGTTAGTTTTTTACGTAAACCGTTGACTACAGACGTACGTGTCCTATCCGATGAACTACCCGGTCCACAACCGGGTAGGCTTCGGTTAGCTGCGTTAGACCGGTCTAACGCTTCGAGTTTAAGTTTAATAAACTTAGCTTTCTTTAACGAAACGGTGACGTCATTGTCCATCTTGGATCGTAAGTCCTTGACGGATTTAGCGTTGTGGAGAGTCTTGGAGTGCTCGTGTGATGACTGTAGATTGGTCTGGAGTGTTTCGAGTGCTCGTAGCTCGTCTTTGATCGCCTCTACGTCTTCGAAAAACTTGTCTAGGTTTACTCCGCCTGTAGACGGAGTATTATTATTATTATTATTATTATTATTCGTCATTTCGATGTTTTGAAACCGAGAAGGCGGTGAATTGGAAGGCTCTTCGCTGCGAAAGCGAGAGAATGATCCGGAAAATAGATCGTTCATCTTTGATATTGATATGCTTTTATTTTTTTTCTCAGATTCAATGAAAGTTGCAGAGGTAGCAAGAATATTGATAATGATAATAATAATAATAATAAGGTGAGGTGAGGTTAGGTGGGTATAGATAGAGGAAAAGAAGGGATGTTCTTGAAAGACTGCTTGTGATTGTTCAACTATAAGAAAAGGTCAACGATGAAGAAGAGGAAAGAGGTGAGAAGTTGCTTGTGGACCAATCCTGACCTTGACCGCGTAAAAGGAGAGAGAGAGAGAGAGAGAGATAGATGAACCTAAACGGCAAAAGGAGTGCCGTTTTAGATAGGTTATAAATATCTATTTAGTTTATTATTATTAAATTGTCACGAGGCTGTTTTACAGGGTGTGTTGTTTAACGCGTAAACTGGTTTAGAATTAGATGGTGACGTGAGAAACTGTGTACATAAAGAAAGGTAAATAAAGTCTCAATTTTCGTTTGTGATATACACATATAGTGATAAGCTCGGGACGCTATCGATACCAACCAATACCAATCTCGAAAACTTTCAAACTCAATACCGATACCGAAAATATACGATACGGTACGGTACCGGTATGATATCGGTATTTTACCTTAAAGTACCGATTCCATACCAATCCCGTACCGATGCCAAAAATACCGAAAATCTCTAAATGTGAATACCGATACCAATACTGAGCACCCTCGGTTCAATACGAGATTGGTATCGGTTCGGTATTCGGTGCAATATTCTCATCCCTATACACAACCTTTCATTGTATAAGTATTTTTAGTTTATAAAGGCACAGGGCACTCTCGGCAAGGGATGCTATGCGGCAACACCGCCACCACCCCTTTGGAAACGGTCAAGTTTGTTTTCGTTTGACAAGATGTGATTTTGGTATGGATTTAACATGGCAAAAAGGGTTGGATGGAGGTTGGCAAAGTTGCCGAGAGTGCCCCGTCGCTCCTACAAGTTTGAAATACAATTAGAAAAAGAATGGTACAGAAGAGACTTGATACTATAAATTTATATTTAATTATATAGGTAATATAAATGTTAAATGTTTCGAAGGATCCTTGTCTTGGCTTTTAAATAAAGCGAAGAGTATTGAGGTATTCAAAGGGGTTAACATTGCCGAGGGTGGAGATGACCTTACCCATCTTTTCTACGCTGACGACGCTTTGATTCTTGGGGAGTGGTCTAGAGACAATGTCACGAGTATTGCTAGGGTCCTTCGTATCTTCTATTTGTGCTCGGGGTTGAGGATTAACCTACACAAGTCTAATATTTTTGGAGTGGGGGTTGAAGACGCCGAGGTGGATAGTATGATAGACCTATTGGGATGCAAGAGAGGTGATTTTCCATTCACTTATCTTGGCATCCAAGTAGGGGCTAAGATGACTCGCATAAAAAGTTGGGACCCGGTGATAGAGGTTATTCGCAATCGGCTATGCTCTTGGAAGACTAGACAGTTGTCGATTGGCGGTCGCCTCATTCTTATACGTTCGGTGCTTGAAAGCTTGCCAGTGTACTATTTATCCCTCTATAAAGCTCCGAAATCGGTGATTGATTCCGTAGAAACCATTATGAGACGATTTCTTTGGGCGGGTACGAGTGGTGACAATAAAATTCCTTGGGTAGCTTGGGATATTGTGACTACTCCGAAAAATAAAGGGGGCCTCGGAGTTTCTAAACTACAAGAGGTAAATGATGCTCTTCTATTAAAATGGACGTGGCGTTTTAAACAAGAGGGTTCTAGTTTGTGGAAGAAGATCATCATGGGTTGTCACGGGGCGGGTAGACCTTGGGCAAATCTTCCTTGCAAAGCCTCGTCGAACGGTTGTTGGAAATACATTGTCAAAGTGGGAGAAAAAACGATCCAAGGAGGTATGACTCTCAACTCTTTTTTCGTTGGTGACGTAGGGGATGGTGCTTCTATTAAATTTTGGAATGACACATGGTTAAGAGATGCTCCTCTTAGACATGTGTACCCAGCTCTCTTTCGCTTGGAGAAAAACAAGTGGGTGTCGATTTCGAACCGGATCAAATGGGTTGATAATGAAAAGGTTTTGCATTGGGAATGGCACGGTACTCCTTCTTCTTTTGATGAGGTGTCCGAGTTATTCAGTCTTCTGAACGATATTCACGAGTTCTCATGGAAAGGAGGTAGGGACCGTTGGAAGTGGAGTCTCGCTAAAGATGGCCGGTTCTCTATTGCTACGGTTAAAAGGTTTTTCGCAAGTTTAATTACGGCTGATTCTGCGCCAATGATAAACTGGAAGGTTTGGGTGCCCCTCAAATGTAAAGTCATGGTTTGGAGGGCGGCTCGCAATCGCTTGCCTACCATTGTCGAGTTAATTAAGCGAGGAGTTCCTATTCAACAGTCGATGTGTGTGTTTTGCCAAGGGGATTGGGAGACATCTTTACACCTCTTTACCGGA
This sequence comes from Ambrosia trifida, assembly GCA_028751855.1. Lineage (NCBI taxonomy): Eukaryota > Viridiplantae > Streptophyta > Magnoliopsida > Asterales > Asteraceae > Ambrosia > Ambrosia trifida. The sequence goes on from CM054124.1 coordinate 53,994,294, forward strand.
TGCATTATAACTCAAGAAGTTTGGTATAGAATCGAGTCTTGGTGCCGGCTTAGCCATGGTTTTGTCTTCGACGTTCGTGATCTTCTTCACCTCCCGGAAAGTCAACAGATCCCGAAGGAGAACAAGCATGTTTTGAGAGGTATAGTTTACACTACAATGTGGGTTATTTGGAGCGAACGAAACAACCGTATTTTCAACAACAAACAAAGAAGACCGGCCGAGATAGTGGAGCACATTAAATCTACGACGTTTTTTTGGTTTCGTCATAGAACTAGATGTAAAGATGTAGATTGGAAAAAGTGGTGTATATGTCCTATGGATTGATGTATTCTCTTTCGTTTTGTTTGCGCTCGTAGGTCCTTGCTTTGAGGGCTCTTCGGGTGGCGTTTAATGAAGTTTAATTTTCAAAAAAAATCTTTTGTATTGATTATCTTTTATATAAATATCTTAAGGTATGATTGATTGACCTTTATATAAAAATCTTATTATGTCTTGAAAGTTGAAACAGATCACAGACGCTCATTACGATTTGATATTGATTAAAAGTTACTTAAAACGTAATAAATTGGCAACCCACTAATTTTTTTTTTTTTTTTGGGAAGGTGTGTTTAAGCGGAGAATCCAAACGACGCACAATCCCTCAACCCCAGTTCGAATCCAGGCCAAACACGGGTGTTGAATTTCTCACCCCTTAGTGCGAGTGGGGGGACTCGAACCTGAGACCAAGCCCGGGCGGGAACCTCCCTAAGAAGTAAACCCTGGCAACCCACTAAATAGTTTTATTTTCTAAAAATCATATATATGAATTTAACCATATAAATAACCAATAATCTATGTTAATATATATTACATCTATTTGTTTTGACCCAAACCCATTTTAACAGAACCCATTTAAAAGTTATACCCCAATCCAGAACTAATGCTCTATAGAACTTTCAAAAACATCCTGAATCTTAATCTTAATAACATATATACACAAAATGACAACAATGAGGTACGATAATAATCATGTCATGCATTAACAATATCATTGGTAATCACTATGTGTAAACTTCCAAAACGGTGAATCTTTCACAGGCATTGAAGAATCACAACACACCTCCAGCCTCTCCATAAACCGCTTCTCGCTGGACCTTAACATCGCGGGCAACGGCAGACACACGCCTTTTTCCACGCACCGGAGGTGCCTCCGTTTGATCCGGTTCTCTAAACTAAACGAAAAGTATTGCGGGAACTCCACCAGTTCCTTCAAATTCCTCCCCATCTCCACCACAAAGTAGTTAAATTTCGGTTCAAGATTGTCTTTTATGCTATAACAGAACAACGAGGGGAACCGCCTGAAAATCAAGATTGTGTCATCATACGAGATTCCTATGTTTTCGTGGAAGTATTCGATTCGGGGGAGGAATTTTTCCTCCACCGAGCTAGATAGGAGGTGGGCGTGTTTGCTAATCTCTGAAATACCGATGGTACCCTGCAGGAAGTAGAGGGTGGGGCGCAGGCGTGTTTTGACGTCTGAAGTGAGGAGTCTTGGGCGGCGGTGGATGACGTGGCGGAGGTTGTGGCTGCTGACGTGGGCTTCACGTAGGAGGAATGTGACGCTGGACACGATAGATGGGAGTGGGAGGGTGAGAACTTCAGGGCAGAGGGAGATAAGGCGGTCAAGGGCGGGTGGAGAGAGGGAAATGGTGGTGGAAAGGAAGGACATGGTGGATTTTATATGCGAAAGGGGGGTGGAGATGAGGGGAGGATGGGTGTTGAGGAGGGGGATTAGGTCGATTCCGAAGGTATCTAAGTAGAGGAGCTTTTCTTGGAGTTGGGTAGTGGCGGTTGCATCGGAGATAGGCGGCGGAGGAGAGGGTTTAGGGGAAATTAATGTGGTTTTGGAAGGCGGTGGGAGGTGGTGTTTGGGTGGAGGTTTGTAAGCAAATCCCTTGGTCCTAAATTCTTCAACCTATAAAAGAAAACGGGTCAAACAGGTTTAATGTGTTAAAAGTTCATGGAATCTAATCAAGGTTTAAAAGAACGGAATCGAGCCTTGAGGCGTTTTCCCTTCTCACGAGGCGGGATTAAAAAATAAATATAAAAATTATATATCTTAAAATAAAGAAAATACTAAACTTTCGTGAAAGTATAGCTACCAGGCCCTAACTGCAAAGAAAACTAATAGCAAAGAATCATGGAAGTATAAAAACAGCAGGTATACACAGTAGGTATATAGTATATGTTTACAGAATATCAAATTGAGATATAAAATTAACCAATTAATCAACAAAATAGATAAACCATTAACCAATTAATCAACAAATTATCAAATCAAGATATAGATGATGATTACTGTAAATTCGAATCTCAAAATGTAGTCCTTCAGTTCTGACGTCCACTTCAATCGGACCCTAGAGGAAAAGGTAGTGATTAAAAGACCCTAAAAACCCTAATTTGCTATTTATACTAAAAACCAAAAAGAATAAGAAAAAAACGCCCCTAATTCTCCCGCCTCTATCAGATTTCACCGTCCCATGCCTAAAGAGGCGTACGTACCAAAGCCACCCACTGAGGCGCCGTCTCATTAACGATTTCTCACCGTTTAGTATCAAAATATGCCTCAATTCCGTTTTTTCTACACCATGAATCTAATTAAACAAATTTCACCGTTTGCATTATAAACATTTGCATTAGGGGCGTAAACAAGCCTAGGAGATCCTAAGCTCAGCTCGTTTTGAGCTCCATTTCTAAAGCTTGAGCGTAAGCGAGCTTGTTTTGAGCCTAAACTTTATACATAAAACTTATGACTATATAAATACAACACAAGTGTACCCTATATATCCTACAAATAGCAAAGCTATTGGTAAGCCTAGGAGATCCTAAGCTCAGCTCGTTTTGAGCCTAAACTTTATACATAAAACTTATGACTATATGAATACAACACAAGTGTACCTTATATATCCTACAAATAGCAAAGCTATTGGTAGGGTTAGGGAATGGTGGGATGTTGGCAAACATTGCTTCTATCCACGTGAGTAGAGAGCCTGTTGTTTCCAGAGGGACCACAGCAAAATAAAAATCATATAAACAACGGGCTCGTTTGGGCTTGTGAGCCAACTCATACTCATTTATTTAACACACTTATTTTCATGTTCTGGCTCCAACTAAGTACATCTCGACCCAACTCGAGTTTTCAGCAAGCAAATCTCAAGTAGCTCACGATTGGTTTGGCTCATATTCGTATACACCCCAAGTTTGCAATCAACTAGTTTGACCCATTCCCATTACAGAACCTAATATATGCATAGATCAACCATCTATAAATTCACATATAAACATAACCTTGTAACCAAACTCTTCTACGTTTCATACGTTTTATGCAGATTTAAAATTCCCACCATATTTTGTGACGAAATTCCACTAGTTCACATTTCACAAACAAGTAGCAGTAGTACAACTATAGTTTAAACTTTAATGGTCATTGACTATGCTTATGAAATTGCATATTAGGACATTAGGTTACCGGATGTGCATTTTGATTTTGAGCGGCTAATCTACAACTATGTTGTCAAGGCTCACCCAACGCAACCTTCTCGCTTCGCTTCAAAAGCCCCACTTTTAGGCCCTCGGTTGTATTTTTCATGTCAAGTTCCGACAAAATTGAGACCAAAAATCGTCTAAAACAATTATACAAAGCTTTAAAAAGTGTGGAATCAACCTAAACCAGCCCAGTAGCCCTATAGAAGCCTAAAAGACGTCTTAAACCCCTAAAATTTGTATCTTTATATAATACACTGTGCCTAAAAGCCCTAGCGTTTTAAGCGCCTTGCACGAGGCCCAAGGCGTGGGCTTGGTTTAAAAAAGCACGTCTGGCACAAACGCGACGAGGTCTAAGCGCATCGCGCGAAACGCAAAAAGCGTGGGATTTTCGTACCCGAAGCGCACACTGATTATATAATTTTTTTATATATCCCATGATTTTTTAGCTTCATTTACCCAAAATATAGCTATAAATAAGGTTTTTATGTGATTTTACCTATATGTACAAGCCAAAAACACCAAGGTACAACATTTTATGCATAAAAAATACCCTGTGTACGTGAGGCGCGCGCCTCAGGGTGAAAAGTGACCGAAATTTAACAAAAAAGCGCCTGAGGCGTGCGCCTTTGGGAAATTGGGTAGGTGCAAAGCCCTGAGGCGCCCTAGGCTGCGCCTTGCGCCTAGGCGCGCTTTTTAAAACCTAGGGCGTGGGTACGCTTTGCGCCATCGACAACTATGATCTACGGGATGTTCAAAATTGTATCCAATATTCATTTCCCAATGTGGTAAAATATCCTATCTACCAACTGTTCTAAATAAATCCATTCAAACATCAATATTGGAGGTTCATAAGCACATAAATTAACCTAAAAACATAATCAAACCATAAACCATTATCCATTCCACTCCTAACCCCAAATTTCAATTACACTATTCAATCACGAGCAAAATAAAAACAAACTCACAATTTTGTGAAAAGAACTGAAAAGGAATAGGGAAAACCTTTTTAAGATGAATTGAACGAAGGGTGGCTCTACTGGAGGGTAGAACCGGAGTGTTGTCGGCGGAGACGGCGGAGGAGGTGGCGGAGGAAGAAGAGCAGCAGCGGATTATGGTGATGGGTTTAGAAGAAGAAGAAGGAGATGGGGTTAGGTCGAAGATGTGACTGAGTGGTAGAGATGATGATGATACCTCCATTGTTATGTTACAGGAGCTGCTTCTAAGTTAGCCAGAACTTACATCATCAAGAGGTCTAGAAGACGAGAGGATAGATTTGTAAATTGTAATCTTGGAGTATTTGTTTTGAGTTGGTTTGCATATATGGTCCTTTAGAAAATATAAGTTTTTAATATCGACTTGTTACTTTTGAGTTTGTAGAACGCTCAAAATATATGATCTTTTTGTTTCTTTGTTCTAGTGTGTGGCGTATATCAAGTCCGGTAGTTATTTTTAGGGGTGAGCATTTCGTGGTTCGGACCCACAGGAACCTTGGACCCGACCCACGAGAACTTTGGATCCGAACCTTTTTAAATATATGAGTCGGTTTCCGGTTCTAGATTTATATGAATTATCGGTTCCGGGTCGGGTCGGTTCCAAACCCACGGTTCTAATATAAGAACCACAAGAACCGTTTATATTTTAATTAAAAACTAAAAAAATAATCTTTTTTAGTCTTTTCACTATTCGATTTTACGTTTTATTGTAATCAATTTCATGTAATGTTAATACTATATTAAAAATATTATTTATAATAATAACAATGTATTTTTTTGAAATATTTTTCGGCTTAATGGATATGCATAGATGTGATATATTATATAATATATATTATATCCAAATTTGAAGTAAATATTTATATATATCGCTCTGATGTGTGTATTTATTATGTATATACATAACAGATTCAAATAATGTTTCTATTGACGAGAATGACAAAATTGTTACGAAAACATAAGTCGAGAAACGAAAAATGACTTTAAAAAACTCATGGGCTATTACTAGACTGTCCGTTGTGGAAGCGCGAGTAGCACGACGCGAACGAGGTTTCAGCGCCCATGCTCACCCTCAACCACAACAGCCCCACGTGAACAGTTTCGGCGCGAGCATAAGCGATGGTGGTCGCGTGGGTTAATGGAAAAAAGTGACATTTGGTCGCGCCGTTGCTCACCTCCAGCCACAACGGGGTCAAGTTACCGGATTACTTGATAGTCACGTCGGTGGCTTGCGCACGTTCTGTCGCGCGTCCACAACGGACGACCTTAGAACCATATGGAGGAATTCTTTTACGAGCATGGTAAAAAAACAGGAATATGTAATTCCTCTAAATGTGGCTATTGCATTAAAGGGTTCTAGAGGGTCAGAACCTTTTACCCGACCCATCAGAACCTTTAGGATCCGGAACCACATAGCCTTTTAAGGTTCGGTTCGTGGTTCCTAATTTCAACAATAAAATGGTATACGGTTCTCGTGGGTCCGGGTCGGGTCGGGTCCGGACCCTTTGCACAGCCCTAGTTATTTTTGAGTTTGTAGAACGCTCAAAATATATAATCTTTTATTTGTTAAACCTCCCACAGACATCTTTTGTGGGTCCACTCCCTGACTCCCTCAATTTCTCTCTCTCTCACACACACACACAATTTGAGTAATGTTTTTTTGAACGGCCAACGAATTAATTTTCGAGCACTCTCGGGCACCTTTTTGGCGAATCAGGTACTCGAGAGTACCCGGGGCATCAATTGCTACCAATTCCCAGGAAAACCCGACCACTCACCCGCCCGAAGGCACGACAGTGAAATAATCGGTAAAACCGGTCGGGATCAGGATTCGAACCCAAGCCAATGGCCTGGGTCATCCCTCATTTCCCCTCCACCAATGTCCTCCAAATGTAGCTAGTAGGAATTGAACCCAAGCCTCCCATAGGAAACTTTAGGTTCTCAACCAACTAAGCTACAAGTGTTAGATGATTTGAGTAATGTTTTTGGTTGTTATAGTTATGTTTATCAGTCCAAAAAAGAATCATTTAACATTTCAGCCCCCTTGCCATTTTTAATAACATTTTCGCCTTCACCACTAACTCCATCCATGTTACTCATTAAAACATGGTCATGTGCTCCTCACATGAGGGTCATTTTTTGCCAATTCCTCTTAATTACCGTCACATCTACCTCTTTTACCCTCATATATTTGGTAACCCATAACCCCAAAAACGTTCTTCATCACTAGTTAACCATCCATAGTCTGAATCGTTGCCACAATAGAAATCAACACCAACCCATCGCCTGAAAAACAATATTCATAACCATCAGTGATGTCGACTATAACTGATGATGTCGGCCAAATTCAAGACCAATTGGTTTGCTCAGTTGAAGGAATTTTTTGGAATCACTTAAACGATTTGCCTTCTCCACGTTGGTTGTGTAGAACGATCTAAAGAACAACAAAGCTTGTGCACTCAATTGAACGTAATTTACTCTAATAATTTTTAATGGGGTTAGTGGGGTGGTACATAGAGCAAAATAGAGGTTTGTAAATCTGATGTGATGCTAAGATGACAGTTTATGAGGGTTTTTAACTTTTATTCGTTGTGGGTGCTCTTATTTCATTATGAAGATTAATTACTTGGATGATTGGATCATAAATTACAATCATAATACATTAAACCTTCATAAAGAAGTAGAGCATCAAGCCATCAATGGTGATTAGCTCGTTTGGGTATCCTAGAATAATGGGCATGTTATGCATCTCCATAAATCTTGTTCGTCACTTCCATTGTTGTGTCTATAAAGGACATTTTAGTTTTAATTGATTTCTTATTCCATGTTTAATTGGAGATTAAATTGTGGATTTTTTGGTTAGGTATAATCTTAATCGTGTCTCAAACTGATCTATTTGATATCCCTAATCCTCATATGTTAGAGCACTCACAATAGACTCATTAAAACTTACTCCATTTTCAGGGTAAAAACAAAAAATATTGCTATTTCTCTCCTCAATCAGCCTCCCTATCTACAATTTCACTCCCTCAAATTTTGACCGTGTTGAGGTCACTATTCAACCCTAAAGCTATTATTTTGTTATCATTTTAGATTTTCATTTAAAAAAAAATATTTTATATAAATTCAAATAAACATTTATAATGCAGTCTACAAAAATAGTTACAAAATATGACTCAAATTCTTATAAAGCTTATACCAAAACGTTAATAAAAATAAACATGACACAATAACATACTAAAATTTATAGAACATGACTCAAATTCTTATAAATGTTTATACAAATATTAAAAGTAATTAAGATTGTAATTAGTTCATAGAGAAAGAAATAATAAAAGAAGAATACACAGATATAAATGGGGAATAAGGTGTGGAGTTTTTTTTTTTTTTTTTTTTTTTTAAATAAGAGTTAAATTTAGAAAAATATAATTTTTGTTAAATTATAGGATTGAAGATAATTTAACCGAATAAGAAATGAAACTAAGAAATGAGGTTATTAGGGAGAGATTAGGAGTAAGTAGTATTTTGGATAAGATAAAAGAGGGGAGATTAAGATGGTTTGGGCATGTGAAGAGGAGGCCTATGAAGGCCCCGATTCGAGCAGTGGAAAGTCTCACTGTGGAGGGAGTGAGAAGTAGAGACGTAAGTTGATTTGGGATGAGCCAATTCAGCATGATTTAATAGATTTGCATCCCTCTAAAGACATTATCCAGAATAGGAGCTCATAGAGGCATAAGATTAAGGTTAAAATGTTTTAAAAGAGAGCAACGTTGTGCTTTAGTAAGGTATTACGGATTTAGACCTTCCTACACTTTAGGGCACATGTGCTTGAGAGTGTCTTCATGTGCATATGTTGATTTTTATTATTATTATTTTTATTTTACTTTTTATTTATTTATTATATATATTTTTTTGATCCACTATCTTACCCTATCATTAGTGTGTTAGAGCATTCACATCTCCGCCACCAAATCTCATCTATCAAATTACACTAAAAATCACTACTTCACCCCTAAATCTTCTCTCTCCTAATTAAAATAATAATACTTTTTCATACTTTTATCATTACATTTTCTCTCTTCTCACTCACAACTACTTACAAAAATATTAAAATATATATAGGGGTGAACAGTAGCTTTTCATATTTAGGGTGGAACAGTGCTTCTACCAAATATTTTCTCTCTCCTCCACTCACAACCACTTACACTCACCCCATATAATTTGGTGGACACACTCACATACATTTGATGGATGGGATGTGAGTGCTCTTATACTTGGTAGCTTTCTACTCTTTTTAGTCATGTTTGTCTCTTATGTGTCATCGAGTTAGAGGTCTTTTTAGAAGCAGCCTCTCTATTCCTACAAATAGCTATTAATAGTTTTTGCTATTGGTGGGATTTACTGGGTTCAAGTGTTGTTGTTTATAGGATTGAAGATAAGAAGAACCCGAGAAAAGTTATTATACTCACCTTGTCCCGTCTTTCTTTATTAAAGTGAGACAACAAACAAAGTGTTAAGTTGGAAGTAGCGGAAATCAAAGTGATAGTTGGAGCGGCAGCGGTCAATACCATATAATTGGGAGTAATAAAATCCAATAACTCAAAAAAAATGATAGAGACACATTTTGTAATTTGTACCAACTATGAACTACCAACGTGCAAGTAACAATGCTAGATAAACGAAACAAATGTCAAAGTTTGGTTAACTAACAATGGTCACTCAACAATAATGGTCAAAGATAAAAAGGATAACTAACAATAGCACGAAAGTATGGAATCAACCCTTCGGATGACACGCATTGAGTTGTTAATGTGCAAGTAATCTAATTAATATAATTGTATTTGGTTTCAATTACAACTAAACCGGTCGACCAATCGATATGTTTAAAATTACACTAGAAGTGATCCCGCGCTATGCAGCGGGAAAACCCAATTTTGAATGAAAGTTAAACGGAAATGTAGACGAAATAGTAATAATAACACTAATAAAAAAAAAAACCTAAAACTAAAATATTGTAAAAATAAAAAAAAATTCTTTAGTTTTCCCCAACGCCAATCAGTTCTAGGAGGTTTGGTTTATTTTTGTCCCATCGTGGTTTCTAGCTCGTGTCGATTTGGCCAAAGAACTTAAAAGAACCAAAACTTGTTTTAAACCCAAACTGGTTTGAGAAAAAAAAAGGTTTTCTCTAAGCTAATTTAATGTAATGGACATCTTTCGAGCCTTTTTTTTTCTCTATTTTGTTGTCAAAGATGTTGAAATATAAGTTTCTTAAAAACACTTCAATATCCATTTAGTCTCAATAATTCATTTATTCGGAAGCACGAATAGAGAACTTGAACCGATATGAATATCTGGTAATAATTGCATCGAACTCTTCTCCTCACGTATCTTCAAATTATATTGTGTGCAAGGGTAATTTTTTATATAATGTTCCTAATACGTAATACAATGCTTTTTAGAAATAGATAACTTTAAGTCTATTTATTTGCTACTTAGTTATATATAATAACATAATACTATTACTTATTTTGTTTTTATAAATTTCTTTAATTTTGTTTTGTTCTAATTATATATGTATCTCTACCTTATTTTTTTATTTATAAATATAAAAATTATTGTTGAGAAAATACATTTAGTTCATTTAATTATAATTATAAGTTTATTAAATAAAGTATTAATTAGTTAGAAGTTTATATTAAATAATGTATTAATGATTTGATGTAAATTACAATGATGTCCTTCTATAATGAAGTTAAATTACCTTGTTGCCCATTTAGAATGCACTATATAGTAGTATAGATATTTCGACTCATTTATGAGCCAACTTATTTACAACCCGCCAATGACTTGATTACAACCCCATTCAAAACCATTAAATCATTTTTTAATAACAAATGTTACTCTACTCTACTTTACATCAAATATTATAAAATACTCAGTTTAGTTTACATCAACCATTTACAACCCATTTTGTTCAACATGCTATCAAGGTTGTGTTCGAGTTACACAGTTGTAAGTGTGTACGGGTTATGATTAATGCGTTTAACACAAATAATTATACGAGTTATATTCAGATTTATTATGTTTAAGCCACAAACTGACATAATTAATAGTTTAACACCCCTAATCAACACTGCCTCGATTCATTGATAGAACTGTTTCTTTTAATTAACATAAAATTTTCTAAATATTAGTTTTAAATTAAAACTATTTCAATATTTAGTATGGTACTAGGATGTAAAGCCTATTTTGACTCTGATTATGGCAAGATATAGAATTTCAAGCCCTGATTGTAGGAGCTCTAAGAGTAGGCATATAGCCAGATACAAGTTGAGAAGGATTTTTTTTCTTTTTTTTTTGAACGGCAATCACTTTATATATGGATATAAAGAGCCAGCCAGAGGCTGGAAACAATTACAAACACCAAAAGAAGACGATTACAAATGGCTAGAAACATCAAACTCGGTCCAACATTCCCAAGAAAGATCCGCGAACTTGGCCCTGTTAGTGATCCAAAAAAACGACTCCTCTTTAATCTGGTCCGTTATCCGTTTTACCGGGATGAACATGTTGTTAAACACCATTTCGTTCCGCGCAAGCCAAAGTCTCCAGATTGTCGCAATAAAGATGGTATGAATGAGGCGCTTCCATATCTTCGACCCCGGGCACGATGCGACATACCCAAGGAAATCTGCTACCGTCTTCATGTTATTCTTCCACTCGATCCTAGTCCATCTTAGAACATTCCACCATGTGGCTCTAGCCCAAAGACAGTCGATAAACAGGTGGTCAGTATCTTCATTCGATAAGGAACATCGAGCACAAAGAAGATTTTTTTTCTACTCGTACAAGTGTATAACTAAGAATGTATAGACAGTTTAATAGTTAATTTTCATACACTTTCTGTCTTTCATTTATTATGTCACTTTTGACATAAATTGGAACTCTAATGACGCTATAAAACCATGATATAATAGTAACATTAACGGCTAATTACATCCTCACTTAATCTATATCTATACTATATTATAAAGCATTTTATAAGGACTTCTTAAATTTTAAGAGGTATAAGTGTAAATGCATAAGATACAACACATAATGCATAAAATAACTACTTTTTAAGGGTAAATATGTCTTTTAAACACCATATTTAATTTAAAGAAAGTCAAGAGTCATGAGATGTTTATGAAACCACATGACATTCAATTTTATAATTACTTTAAACATATTAAACTAGAAAACATATAAAAAAATGCATGATCATATTATATATATGTTTTGTTATAACCTTTTATATAGAGTTGGGTATTTTAAAAAAGTTAAAGTTTTATAAATTTGATCATACAATATAGAAATCGATAAATCAATAGTGAAAGTTGTGTTTTTAATCATGAGGTAACGATATGAATTCTGAAATTATTACGTTATCTTCATACACACAAACATGTCTAATCTGATCTAAACTATATGATCACCGTATTCCACAAACAAAGAAGAAAGTTTCTGTTTATAATGAATTTCAAACAAAGGTATTCAGAAATATTCATGTAATAGTGGTTAGGTTCATAGTAGGTATATTAGGTTAGCATGTGCTTTACAAAACAGTTTCGGTTACACCCGCTGTATCGCGCGGGCTAACCCACTAGTATTCCTTTAATATTCACCTTTAACAATATTTATGTTATCTATAGCTTTATTATGTCACTTTTGACATAAACTAGAACTCTTATGACGTAGTAAAACCATGATATGGTAACATTAGCGGCTAATTACATCCTCATCTAATATTCACCTTTATCATTTGTAGGGGGATTCGAACTCTTGACCTTACCTTGTACACCCTCACCCCCACACCAATGGGCCAAAGCCGCAGTGGCATTTTTCTATGTTGTTAGTTATTAAAATTTTAATCATTGAAACTGGTACAAAGTAGACTCGTGTAGATATGTTCGCAATAAGTCAATGATATTAAAATTTATTAAAAATATTAATAAAAATATATATTATTATTTTCAAGTAATTTTACTTCAATTATTACGAGTGGATGGTTTAATATTAGCCGATTCTCATACACCGAATATGCGGCCAAAAACGGTTGAAATTGAAAAATTATTTTAAGAAAAGAAAATGCCATCAGGTTAATAAAATATTTTTTGTATATTTTATTTTGGGTTGAATAAAATCTATCTATACATATAATAAACCAAAGCCATTTTAATGACATGGCATTCAAAGAGGTATTCTCTTCTTTGAGTGTGCCATGTGTCATCCCATGTGGCATTGAGATATTTTAGGGAAAAAGAATTTAAAAACAAAATTGGATTTTTCTCTTTTATCTCTTATGTTTCCTCCCGTAATTTTTAAACGTTAATATCTTTTATATACGAGATTTTTTAAAGAAAAAAATTACGCCAAATTAACGAGCGTTTTATTATCTTTCCAACGAGTACCATAGTGTTATATAAAAAACGGAGAAAAAAACGACTATTTTTTTTGTAAGATTCTGTTCATACAAGAAAAAAACACAAAGTGTTCAGGTAAATCATTAATCATGTATAGGCAAGTCACTAATTATGTTTCAGTAAATATGAATTTTATTTTCAAATGCGTTAGCATTGGAGTTATACATTGTTTTAGGTTAGATATTAATATTAGAGTTATACACTGTTTAAGGTTAGGCGTTAACATTGGAGATACATTTTTAATTGTTTTAGGTTAGGTGCTACCCAAAGCTTTCCTGCATGTAACTGTAAAGCGCGTCATTCTATTTTATATGTAAGATTAATATGTCAAATTAGATTTCTCAACCCCGGGAGGTTCCCGGGGTATAATCTAGTTCTTTATATTCTTATAAAGTTGGTTGTGGGTCAATATTTAATTGAAAAGAGAATATATCTCAATTCAAGTTTGTGTTTTTTTTTTAATTATAGTTAGATAATATGGTTAATAAAAGGTAAGCTACATGAAAGGTTTGTTATGAATTAAGCTAATTTATATAATTTAAAAAAAAATGTGGGAGAGAGAGAAAAAGATGCATGGTAATTTATCTACTTGACTAGTTAAGCATGCGCCAATCATAGATTTTTGAGCTTTGAATACTAAGGAACAAAAGAAGTGCATTAGAGTGTGAATGAAGGGACTCAAGAAATGGCATAAACTCATTAAAAAAAAGGCTTTGGCGATGGAAAAGGCCACCAGAAACTATGGCCGAGCTGCTAGATTTGGACGACGTTATTGCACTATTGGAACAAGTCCGGTTTTCAAACCTGTCGGACAGATGGATTTGGACAGAAGATTGATCCGGTATCTTTTCGGTAGCTTCCATGAAAAACGCTAGTTTTAATGCTTCAGGCGCTCAGTATTCTTATGTAATGCAATGGAACAGATGGCCCCAAAAAGGTAAATATATTTATGTGGCAAGCGGAGATGGGTCGCCTACCAACACTAGATGGGTTGGCTCGGAGAAGAATCTATGACGGACCACAAACGTGTAAACTATGTGAAGAAAGCGACGAATCCGCGGGGTATTTGTTGACATCATGCTATGTAGCGAACATAATATGGAGCAGCATTAGTGCTTGGTGTCGCATACCGAATATATTTTTCTTTTCTGTTCGGGACATTTTGGAGATTCATAAAATGACACAACTAACAAAGGCAAAGAAAAAGATGATCCATTGTATCATTATGGTGACATGTTGGTGCATATGGAGGACAAGAAACGAAAAGATTTTTTCGGATGGTCAAGCAAGAATAGAGAAGATTGTGGAAGATATTAAGTCACTCTCATTATACTGGATTAAAAATAGATCGATGTTTAAGTCGTTACTATGAACGAGTGGCTGTCTTTCAATTTCTAACATGTTTCTGTATTTGTTTCGGCCCCAAGCACCTTGCTAGGTTGGGCCTCTTCTATGAAATTTGCCGTTCGAAAAAAAAAAAAAGAATACTAAGACTATAAGGAGTGGTGGTGGGGGGGGGGGGGGGGGGGGGGAGAGGGGGATGAAGCGCCATGTGGCACTTGTGGGACCCTTGAGGGGGGGAAAATAAATGTGGGGAGTGGAAGTTAAAAAAAAAAAATCTGACCAATAAAAAGCCCCCACGTGTCCAACCCTCTCCCCCCACGCCGGTGAAGCCACCCACCCCCCACGCCAGTCTCCCTCCCCTACCGGCGGCGGTGTTCCCCCCCTTCCCGCCCCTCTCCCGCCCTCCACTCCGCTTAGTCTAAGAAACAAAGACTTTACAATGCATCATGATTTGTACTTTTAACTTTAACTTTAGCAGGTTGTACTTACTTTTTTTTAAAAATCATTAGTACTTTCACTTAAATACTTTTATAATTTAATCTTAACACTTTTTCACTTCCAACTTTGGTTTCTTGTACTTATCATCTTTTACAAATTTTTCGTTTTACGTTTTGGTCTAAATTTTGCGACTTAACATGCTGATGTGCGTGTGTGGTTCAACGTTTTTATGCCTATTTTTCTTGTTTAACGGTCCCGTCACAATGTAAGGGTCCTAGATCGACTTAGTTATTGTGTTTTATCTTTTACATTTTGCGTGCGTAGTTCAACCTTTTTACGTCTATATTTCTTCGGTTTATTTTTTCGTTTTTTTATTTCTATTGTTTTACTAACTTTTCTGGTGCTAGTGGTTGATATTAGTGTTACTTGGCACGGTTTTATGTTGTCTGCCACAACGCGGGATTATTTTTGAAGTCTTGAATTGTTCTAGTAGGGCGTGTCCTACTACTTTCTTGGAATGAGTATGAGTTTGTGGAGTGAAGGGTAATAACCCTATGTCCTTAGAATGTCCGGGGGGGCTAGAGTAAAAGCATGGAAGAGAAATATAACCAAGACCAGGAAGGAGACCATATGATGTCATTGAAGCAGGAAAGGTCCGAGCCAAGTTTGTGTGCGCGAAAGGACTTTAGAGTGGGAGAAGATCACAAGGGCATTAGTGCCAAAGATCTCGGCACATGGATCTTTAAGGGCTCGAGGAAAATACTAGTAAAGTATAAAGGCCGGCAACACATATATCCGATAATGCTCTATAGACGATATGTTGAGAAGCATCAAATGCTCTTGTAACAACACTTGTAATCGGTTGGTGAAACATTGAATACAAGAATTTATTCCACTTCTCTTTGAATAGTCTCTCATACTATCCTGGGTCATCTCATCTACTTGCTAACTTAAACAGGCTTATCATGTCCCTTGCTAACTTATTCGAAGCGTCTAAACAGACAATAGAGTCGACTTTTGCATACCGTCCCATTCAGCAAGTACAAATTGTTACAACCCAAACAGGAGAACTCATCCTAAAAGACTAGTCTGGGAGAGAGAGCCCACTTGGGTTATAAACCCTAGTTGCCCATACAACCGATGTGGAACAAGTCCCATACCTTGCAATGATTCCAGTCCATAACACAAATGTTGTCCAACACGCGGATAAGTAATGAACTATTTCTAAGCATATGTTACAATTTTGATCACCAAATAATTGTTTGATACCATAATATCAATGTTAGCTTGTTTATTTGATCTGAGTTAAGTGTTCATTCCCTATTCAATAGTAGCAAAACATTTTTCTTACATATACTTGAGAAATATATAAATCTGTATTATAGTTATTTGATAACTATGTATTTGCAACTGAAAGAATACAGATAAATCATGAATCAACATAAGCTGCAACACTAGAACCATCATCATCCCATTGTTCTTATTAATTAATTTGTGAACAAAAATAAATCTCCATTTCCCATCAGTATTCCCTATTTTGTTCTATAAACACATTTGTAACAACAAAATTTACAACTGAATTAGTACACGAGATCCCGGGTTAATTTCACAAAAAAAAAAAAAAAAAAAAAAAAAAAAAAAAAAAAGCTCATTCTTCACTCAATATGGTTAAATAAAACGGACGCCCGTAGCACACCCCTTCTTTATCCTGTGAATCATTCGAGTCTAGAAGCTTCCAGTTTAACGTGTAGTTAGAAAGATCATAGGTACCGGGAGCAAAAGTCGTGACCAGAAGAGAGATTTCTGTCGTGGCATTGGGCTCAAGTTTGACCTGGGTTGTACTTGACCCGGACCAAATGAAAGGCGGGACCGACTCCAGTTGTTTTATGGTACCAGTTGCATCGTCCGTAGGTGGAGTTGACATATCATGCCAACCGACTTTGTTCCCTGACGGGGAACCGCCTGGTGGGGAATCAAATGTGTTGATGCGAACAGAAGCGACAAAACATGAAGAGTTGTGAATTGTCATTTTGAGCTTTGTTTCACAGAAGGAATTAGAGAGGTTGTAGTGGTTGACCCGCGGACCGTCCAGCAACCACCATATTGGTCTCTTGGTTGAGACACTGCAAATGGGATAAATAGATATTTAGTAAAAGTCTGAACGCTCTTCGGTCAGTTAGATCAGAAAAAAAATAGCCGACGAAACAGGTTGAGCCCACCCAAAGCCCATTTATAATGTATACATCATTTCCTAAATTGTTTAAAAATTATTTGTATACTTTTTACGATAATAGCAACGCCATAGGGCCTTGAGGCGGCACTTCATGCACGTGTGGATCAGTTTTGGTCAAATATGAGGTTCAGGTCTGGAAGAGTGGAATGTAAAAAATGACCCAAAAGTTTTTTTTTTTTTTTTCATTTTTTTTATTTTTTTTACTTGGTTAAAAGGCTTTTGGTTGTACATAGAGCTAATTTGGTTAACATAGATGAGAGTAAATTGGTAAAGAAAATCATTATATATTGCTATTATTAGTAAAACTGTGGAAGCATGTTTGTTATCTAAACCCCTCAACCCCCAAACCCTAAACATGTACTAGACATGTCATGTTTTAATCAAAGCTGTGTTAACCCGTTACCCACAGGAGTCGTCCATCTTGCCACCTCCTAAGCTTGATCATAGATAAAAAAAAAAAGCAATGAGATAGATTTACGTAGACTTGCCTGCAATGACAGGCGTGGTGGGAAAAGATTTGTGGGGGAGTAGGAACGTCAGAAGGAACATTTTCACTTTCTTCCATTCGGGATATCAACATGAAATCAACCGTACTTTGATTTTCCTGATACAGTGGTGAAAAAAGTATTTGCCTCAGAAAATAATAATAATAATAATAAAATAACTAAAAACTTAATTAATTTATGTAATAAACTAATAATGTACATTATTATTCAACCTGATGTGCTGTTTTCTGATGCAAACGTTCATAATGATGGAAATTAACAAGTGGAGCGCGTTGTGTATCAAAAATTGCTTCACTGCTGCCATCACCCAACCAAACATCCGTTTCAGTTTCTTTTGTCTTCACATTCTGTAGCAAGTAACAATAGAAGTCATGAAAAACATTTAGGAAGTAAAAAGTAATAAATATGTCAATTATAGTGGGACCCACCTTGAGTTTAAGAAAGCACGTAAGAGCTTGACCGGGGTACCAAGTTTCCCGAAGGGAAAATGTTATTAAGTGATTCGATTAAAGAGATTTGCCATTCATTACCAACAGACGACAGTTGATGAAGTTTAAAATTTCTCAAACTTGTTCTGTTAATAATATCCATCCGCACAACATACTCTTGTAACTTTGAAGCACTCGGGCTGATAAAAAATGACACATCTAAAGATGGTAGCACCTGTAAACCGTTTTGTATTTTAAAAAACATATCAACATTATTCAATAATACAAATTATATTTATATAAGTAACTTTTTTGGAAATATCCAAGACATACCTCTAACATATGATGTGTACGTAAAGTGCGATATCTCATAGCAGTAGATTTGTCTTCAATTTCATAATATATTGTGAGATACAATGACACATTTCCCGGTGTAGCAGCCCGAAACCAAAGGGGCAAAAGAAATGGAGTTTCCTTATGAATAATTGTATCCTACACGTGAAGGGAGAGTAAAATAACGTCAACATTCAAACTATAGAATGTGAAATCAAGTAATATATGACGTTTTCTGACCTTGGGGAAATGGAATACGGTTTCTGATTGTTTACTGACGTCAACATCAGCATCTTTATGTGCATATGATTCTTTCTTCTCCAGACAAGATGGAAAATTCACATCCAATGCTTCAGGATTTCCTAAGTTTAGAAATCTAGGATGACTAATCTTCATCTTTAAATTCTGTTGTCAGATGCAAAAACCATTGAAATTTTAGAAAAGCTAAAGAACATCACCATGTGATTCAATATATCAAAATGTTAATGGAAACATATAACCTATGAGAAGTTCAAAGATTAATGAAGAAACTGAATTAAAGCTCTGATTTTCATTGATTCTAAACTATGGAAAAAATCATCATCATCATCATACTCGGTTAATCCCACCAATAGCAAAGCTAAGGTAGGGTCTGAGGGGGGTAAGATGTAGACAACCTAACCTCTACCCCGTGGGAATAGAGAGGCTGCTTCCAGTGAGACCCTCAGCTCGATAGTGGTTTTGTAGCAAGCCTTCGACATAAGGCACATAAGAGCATTCACAACCCATCCACCAAACCTTCCCCCATTTTTAAAATTTTAAAAAACCTACTAAAAACATACTACAACCCATCCATCATTTTATACCCCAATCTTTATATTATAAAAATTTGTCATCTTAGCTTTTCATATATGAAAAGCTACTATTCATCCTCCACCAAATTTGTGTGAGTGTATAAAAACGAGAAATATAATAAAATATATGTTTGTGAGTAAGATAAAGATAAAAATGGTGGATGGGATGTGGGAAGTTTTTTAAAGTGAGAGATAAATTTTAAAAAGTATGATTTTTAGTTAAATTATAAGGTAAAAAATGGTGGATGGGATGTGAATGCTCTAACACTTAGCAATCGGGACAAGCCCGATTGGTGCATGTAACCCTTGTCTTTTGGCTATCAACGCCACCACATGATGCATGATTAACCATCCGTCGTTTTTAACGTTATTTTCACGAAATTAGTAAAATAACGTTAAAATTAGTGCAACTTTACTTTTGCCCACAACTCAATACAATCAAAATAAAACAAATGAATGTACCCCCGTTCTTGACATTTGCATGCAAACGAGGTGAAATTAGGTGCTAATATTCAGGCATACCTTGACAGGAATCTCTGATGAGTTTCTCAATTCCAGTGACAAACGGTGTAAATTTCCAGCATAAACCGTACTGGGAAGGTTATTAATGTCACCCTCAAGTCTGGGTAGGCTCTGAAAGAAAATTGCATAATTAGAAAACAGCTAACGAATGGTTTCAGAAAAAAAAAAAAATACCAAATTATTGAAGGTAATATGTGCAGGTGAGATAATATGTGGAAACAGGTAGAAGTCAGATTGGGTTGACCTGCAAACCCTTAATTTCCAATTTTAAAAGAAGTTATAAACAATGATTTGTTAAATATGATTACAAAAACTATACTACTACAATATAAATTAAGATTTTAGAATAAAACGATTTTAGCAGGTTGTATATCCTTTCTTAGCTATTGACTAGACATGTTTGAGATAAAATACAACCCATTCATAAGTATAAGGTAATTAAAAATAAAAAACCACCCTGAAGAACAAAGAAGAAAGAAAATGCAACAACCTTAATGACCAAAAACTCGAGTCTATTGGTCTTCTGCTTTGCTTTCCTTTTTTGTTTAGACATTCTTTTCGTTATCAAGTCTGGATCAAAAGCGTAAAAGCCGGTCATTGAATCAGAAAGTTTCCAACTCACACCAGTAATCCTTAGCAGGCCTTGTTTTCTAGGAATAACACTTAGCTGAGCCTGAAATCAAAATACATACATGTTAACCACATAAAAGAAATGAACATAAATAGAGGATCGAACAAAAAATATGAATGTCATGATCAGGTAAAAATTGGTTGAAAAAAAGGTAAAAATTGGTTGTAAAACCGTCGACTATTGTTGCATACATATTATATAAACAAGAATCAAATGGCCAATAAATTTAAAATAACAGCATACAACTGTTAACTCACCACTGTCATTTCACCACCTGCCAATGTTATGTCAACTTCAGATAATGTAAAGAGAGACGTGTCTGAGTTGGACTCCCTGAAATCAGAAAGAGAACCTCACTTCTCGTTTAAAAATTAACAAAAGCATGTATTACAAAAAGAGAGATAAAATAAGAACAGTAATAATAATAATAAAACATTATGAATCACATTTGATGTAATGATTTTTGCAATGAATTACTAATGGGGAGCTGTGAAAACGTATTAAGGTTGTATACCTTCCGGTTGCTATTTTCCCATCTTCATCACCTTGATTAACGGAAGACGAGCTGTTTGCATCTGACCAACGAAAGGATCATCAGTTTTTACGTAAGTGTGGGCTGAAATGGATCCATTTTATAGTTGCAAGAGTCAAAACCACCAGGTCCAGCTTGAAGTGACCCGAAAACACTTTTTACATCGTTCTTAAACTTTTAATAAATAATAAACACATGTTATGATAAAAGAAGAAGATAGTGTTGATACAACAATAATCTAAACATTAAAAAATGATTATAGTTGTATGCTTAAGATTTAAGAAGAAAAAAAAACTGGTGGCTTTCAACCCATTTGACATGTTTCCAATAGCAACCTTTTTTTTTTGGTTTTATAAGTCATAACATACCAGGATGTGTCTCATTTTCTGAATACTCGCACATTAGGGTAACATTATAAATGGGAATAGATAATTGAAGAGGGTTTCTGAAAGAAATTTCCACCTTAAGTGCCTCTGCAAATAAAAAAAACATAAATGTTTGAGCTAACATACATAACAGATAATAAACAAAGGTCTTTGAAGTTGAAAACATATTTAGAAAACAAGGCAGGTTTGTTGGGATTCAAAACAAAGATTATAACCAGTGGCTTATTTCAAAAGATAATATAGGAATAATCATTTATCGTATATTACAGAGTTTTCAACCATGTTTTACAACCATAAAGTAGAGTCCACCTTCATACCTCCTGCCACAGAGACATTTGACTGTTTAAGCTTAGTTGGTAGAAGCTTTGACTGTAAATCCAACCATGTAGTCTTGGCATTGGATAAAGAAGGAACCAACTCTTCTTCCAATGACTGCCAAACGCTTTCTTTAACGCTGACCTGACATGATGAACAGCAAATGATAAACAACTCAACTCAAAGCCATCAATAAAACAAAAACACTTACTAAACTATAAGAGAATTACAAATTACGTCCTGTGGTTATACCCAAATTATGGGTTTTATTCAAAAGTTTAAACGTTTAACAATCTCAATCCAAAACTATGTTCAAATAACATAAAGGTTTAGAAAACTATAACGAACATCGACTTTGAATTAATAGATGTGTAACTATCTATAGCTACTATGGACTTGCCAAAAAATCATTACAGCCATTGCACTTGCCAAAAATTCACAGGGGCCATTACGCCTGAGTAAGGTGAACTTTTGGGACAGGTTTTAGTTAACGTCATGCCGTTAAATCAACTTGTTGATGTGGCACCATTATACTAGCAAAACTTGTAAGGCATGCTGCATGAGTCATGAACAAAGTATTTGACAACGAACTCTGCCCAAAACTTCACCCCCCTCCCCTTTAATGTTGACATTGGTGCTTGATATAAACTGTTTTTTATAACTCAAAACATGTCAAACGTATAAAAAACAAATCAGCTAAGATTTTTGTAAACGAACATGTGTTCCATGCAACAAGCAAGTTACGACTTTTAATGCATATCGACTATCGAGTGTAATTTCATATTCCATGAACACAAGCAAGGTGCAAGGTATGAGTCATGATGCTTTTTGTTGTTTCTTATATATTATCAAATGTACAGTATTTCAAATTACTTCAATAATAAACAATAAAAAGGAGTTATAAAAAACGTGTGCAATCAAATGTGATGCCCTTTAGAACCAAATGCCAAATATCCATCAGTCATTATAACTGTCTCATCAGCAAGTTGAATAATGTGCATTATCATAGTTTGTAAAGTTATGTAAAAAAGGTTCTTTTTTCAATGGTTGATCACTTGATCTAAAGACTAGAGCCAAGTATCAGGTTTCAAGATTATAATAGTCAACTATTGTATAATATACTTAACTTCATAAACTATGAATTCATTCACCCAGCCTATTGAAAGAAATCATCCATAAACAAACAAACATGATGGCACATTGAAATGATAATATGACATGTGACTTACAGCAGCAGCTGATCCATACGTTCGATGATCTTCAGAAACAATGCTGAGGGATGAGATATTGACAATCGGCAACTGAAGTCGGGAAATATTGTATGTTTTTCCTGTTTTCTACATTAAACATAACAGTAGAACAAAAAATATATTAAGCTATGGATAAACTGCTTAATGGTAAGAAATGAAGTCAAAATCAACAATGATAACCTCTAAAATCTGGAAAAAGTCCCTCATATATAACTCTTGCATTGCCTTCGATTGATGGCTACAAGCCAAAATTTCCAGCATATGTTTCATGGCCACATCAAACCTTCCAAGAAAAGCATACCACCTGTAAAAAATGTATTATAAAAAATTTAGATTACTTAATCTTAATCTAATAAGAACATCAAAATACATCTTTGCAGTCCCTTTAGAACTTACGATCCTATCTGGAAATGAACATGATCATGAATATGGCTCCAGGTTGTTCCTTTAAATACAGTGAGTGCATTTCTGTATGTACGAATTGCATGTTTTATCTGATAAAATAAAACGGAACTTGTGAGAGGAAAACAAACATGAAATATAATACGCTAGTTTGGTTTTACTAAGGTCTAAGTGTGCCCCTTTTGATGTCACATAAACTACTCTAGTGTGTAACAAAAATATTATAAAGGCAATGGAAGATAAACTACTAACCAGCTAGAATTGCAGTTCATAGAAAACTTTATTGATGTCAAGTGAGAGAAAAGGCATTACCCCTTTCATCCCAAAATAAATGCAAAGTTTCAATAAAAGATTACCTTTTTTTCCCAATGAAATATTCACAAATTTAATAGCTTTCACTTTCATCAAGACAATTATCCAATTTTATAACTATTGAGGAAGCAACCATATCTGAATTTTTGACAAACTGAACTAAATCGAGAGTTCAAATTACATGCAAAAGTAACTAAACTATTTTGACTAAACTTGCATTTACTTTGGGACAAAGATGGTATCAATAAAGAACAAAAAGAAATCTGAGATGGTGCCAAGTTCCACCCTAAGGCTGTGAGACCATCTAAATGTTTAGAGTTCACAAAAATATTGTTAATTCCAAGGATTGTTTTATAAGTAATTGTAACCCAGGGAAAACTCTCAGCCTGAAAAATAAACACACACAATTGAACACCCCAATTTTCACACAATTCTCTCCAGCAAGAAAAATCAAATAGTTGAAATAGCTTTACGCTAATAGAACTTTTCAAACAAATTTAGTGGTAGTCATATAATGATATGATAAAATATAATATAAATCAGTTTATTCCAAAACTCTTGCAAACATGGGACCCACTACTAACTATATAAAAAAGGGCAATTAAAAAAAAAAGCAAAATCGAACCCTTCAACTTGTATGATTTTTCGATTTCTTGCTAACAAGTTACATTGTCTCTAATTATAACCGTATTTACAACCTTCTGTTTCAGCATATGATCTATCTTCTATCTACTCTAATAAAAGACTACCTTGGATGCCAAGTGGCACCTTTCTAGCACACCCAGAAATTTGCTCTTCCGCTCTTATCACTTTTCCTTTAAAAATTAGAACCTTTCTTATTTTATATTTTCTTAAATCACTCCAATAAATTTGAAACTGAGACCTTCCATAAATTGAACGATACATAAATGTTACCACAACTGTTTCCTTATTTATTTCATAATACTGCCAAAACTCATAAACTAAGTACTTGGTAATTATACAAGTGAATTAACTAAAAGTTTTCAGCAAACAGATGCAAATTCTAAAATTCTTTAAACTACACGCGTGTGTACCCTACCATTATTTAACCTACACTCTTGGTTTAAAATTGTGCTGTGCGTTCTTATGCGTTAGGTCCAAAAATCTGATGCACAATGCGAGCGCATCATGTATGTGATGCGCTGTTTATAAAGTTACTAAAAAATTAATTATTCATAACTTATAAAAACATAAACTAAAAAAACTCAAGTAATAAGAAGATAGGAATTGTGTTTTTTGGTTCAAATCAAGCATACAAGTAATAGAAGTTTCTTATTTGGAGAGAAACGTGTTACAATTATGTGAGACCAAGATTCTTCCCCCGCTTCTCTTATTTCACCCCTTTTCTATATCTAAATAAGGAACCCGATAATGATATCTTATCAAAATATCGTTTATAACTCCTATATCTACATTAATATATATTTCTTATATTTTATTCAATCCTTGTAATACATGGGTTTCTAATCTAGTAACTTTATAAATACAAACCCATCTAGTTATCAAATCCATACAGCTATATTCCCATTCCCATTCCATCCTGTTATTCAGGAATCCTTTTTACCTCATTTGTTTCATATGTAGAGCTGAAATTTGTATTTTACTCTTGTATTCAACATTGTATTACTTCTGTCTTAAAAAAACTATTTCATCACTGAAAGTACCTGATCACATTTCTGGTACAGATCACCGGAAAGAATGAGATGAAATCCATACTTCCTTAACATGGATGGTTTGGCTAGAAGGTAGCAGTAAGATGCTTGCTCAAGCATTACAGCTGAGTGAAGCGGTTCCTGCACAAAAATACGGATTTTTTACACAAAGTAAAACACATATATAGCAATGTGTGTTCATGAAGGAGAACTGACCATTACCTCACCAGAGATACGAAAGTAAACACCAGCAGCATCTTTATACTGACCACTTGTCTTCAACATTTCAACCCACCAAAGACCACAACGTGTGGCGTTTCCCTTGCCTGATGTCCCGATTCTCTGTGAAAGAGTACACTTTGTGAATACATAACAAAACGCATTTACTAAATAGGATATACAGAGACAGAAATGAATATATATTTAAAAAGAATTCCCAAACGCACTAAATACGTGGTAAAGGCAATTTCCATGCAATACTCGGCATCCTTTTTTGATTGGTTCAACATGAAGTATGTCAATCCCATCATTTCCTGCAATCAGGGAGAAAAGGAGGATTAAGGCATGCAAGCAATTATAGTTTAAGTGACGCCTCAAATAAAATTATATCACTTTCAACTAGCTGAGATGCAGCAAGATAAATAAAAAATTGAAGACAAAAACAAGAACACGTATTGTATAAATCAAGCCCAAAAACACCGTCTTGACTTCTAAGCCAAAATGAATGAAAAGCACGTAGTTACTAGTTACACTCAAAAGACATACTGAAATTATGCTTAACCAAATAAATTATCCAGTCCACACCACTTTAAAATTATATCTATCGTTTGTGTTAGATTAAAAACATCCAATTAAATCATTTCATTATATCTCCAACACAAAATCATGAGCAGATGAGCTACAATGATATATAGCTATAATTATATCTAATCCCAAAAGATGGGTGGGAACTTGTTAGGCGTGTAACACAGCTAACCCGAACAAGACTCCTGGTCTACACGAGAACCCTGATGATCGGAAAAAAAATAATAAACAGCAACTGTGATCGCAGTTACTATGCCTGCTGTGATCGACTGTTCTCATTGCTGCTATGATCTACTGATCTGATGAAATGTTGCTGTGATTAACTGTAATAATCAGCAGCTGACCTACTGCTGATTCTCACCTAATTTTCTCTTTCTCCCTCAATTGCCAATTTTACTCAAGTAGTGGTCGATTGCATACACGCATCTTACCGCATTATGCAATTTAGAGCGCATCATCTTGCAACATGGAACCGCAATGCTTGCATATTCAGCGTCGCATCTGGTGCGCACATTTTGAAAGCAAGATCTAGATACGATTGAATTAAACTCATTATTGTGAGTTGTCACAGATGCCTTTTTTCATTCTGGTATTTACCAACCTCCGAATTAGGAAAACCTTATTCGAGGCGAACACCTTTTGCCTTTTTGTACATGTTGGATAAAGCCTTCAAGAATCCAGACGCAGTCTTTTCTTTAGCGATGTTTTAGGCAACGCTATTCGCCAATGAAAGTCTTATCACTCCCAAGTCCCAAGACCTGCTGATCCAAAAACTCCCAATCTGCATTTGTCATGTCTTTTGGTTTGTCACAGCAACGGTTGGTGCAACTTTTTCCGATAAATATAATCCTCTATCTGCATCTTCCAGAATCCAAAGTCCTACCATTAAACTTGTCGATCTTGATCATAGTCACATGGTTCGCACTTCGCGGTACTCTCCGGTACGGGAACATAGAACGGGATCGCAATTCGCTAGGTTCCTAAAATTCGATACGATCGGTGGTAGGCTCATTTCGGATCGCTCCGGTACGATGTCTACCATATAATGTAGTATGATGTACCAGTTAAACTATAAATAATCTCCATTTACAACATAAAAACTATATAAACATATTAAAGAAGCAGAACTCATAATTAAATAAGAAAGAAAACAAGTAAACAAAGTTTTAGGTAAAAATTGAAAAAAAAAACATAAACATTCAGGACGAAATGTGTAATTTAGTGAAAGGATTTTATGTTAAAAACTTAAAATAGTAAGAAACAAATTAAACAGCTGTCATCGTTTACTATTGTAAAACTCATAGTGATCAACTCATCTTCCATTTTATTATCGTTTAAAAATATCAGCATATCGTTTACTTGCAAAAAAAAGGCATGACTGGCTATAGTTACCTGTACACCAGCATATCGTTTCCATGCTTTGTCAAGTTTGTAATCAGTGGACAGCAGGCGGTAATTTGACAAAGCAAGTTCATAATCACGTAACATGAATGCATAATCACCCAAAACCCTTATTTGAGATTCAATGGAATTAAAAGTGTACCTTCAAACATCATTAGAAAAAAGAAATTAGAACAAAAGGAGTTTTACACTGTTTAGGGTAAAATACATATGGCAAACATACATGTTAACACTTTGAACCTCTGGAGTGTCCTCTTTCCCTTTTCTCCACCATAAATTTTTTATTTGGTTTTTAAAACCTTTTCTGGTTGCAGAGACCTATAATAGCATACAAAAGTAAGATGAATCCATACTCAAAATTAAGAAAAAAAACTTAATTTGAGTAGGAATAGATATAACCTGCTGATTCAGAACACGGATTCTTTGCTCCATGTTAGGAATTATATCTTTGGATGATAGATCACGAACAAAATCCCTTAACTGTTGCATTTTATATAAAGTTGAAGAAAGGTCATATAACAAATAGAAATAAGCCTTAAAAATTAACTGGTTTTATTTATAAAATTTTAATTAATAAATAAATAGTAATAATTAAAAAAAAAAAAAAAACCTCTTCAATATCCTCATTGTTAAGTAAACAGCCAAGATGTTGACCAGGTGAAGCATTTGACCCCTGCCAAAGAATACAACCCATTCATAATCTTATCAATACAAAATTCTAAACTCATAATATATGAGAACATGGAAACAAATTGCATTGCTAAAAATGCACTTACATAAGGATCCCATGGATTCGGTTTGTGGTCAACTAATTGACCTTGGGAAGAGTTAATGCAAAGCAAACGACATTCGTTTGACCCAAATGTATTTCTCATTTCTGCCAATATCTTAGTTGCTCTGAATCACATGCAATAAAAAACCACAATCTTATGAAATGAAAGATGTATTATTAAAGAGGCAACCGAAAAAAGGAATGTTGAATTGGATACATAAGCAAAGGATACTAAAAGTGACTTATATTACAATTCATGTTATATGCAGTGGTGAAAGAATTGAACTCAACAGCCCTAAACCCAGTAAATCATAATAGGAACCTGATAATCTCATGCTTTAAAAAATTGAATGAAAAAAGTAGTATAACTTTGAACACAATCCTGATATTGATAAGCCACTAAACAACGCTAATATGATTTATCACTATACTGTGTCATAAAGACTGCAAGCCAAATCCTTTATATTATCATTCTAATTTATGCCTCACCTTTCTTATGGTGAATTCCCGTTACATATTTAAACATCACCTAGCAGCTACATCAGTATCTGTTTCTTTGTACATCAAGACAAAACTGGCATTAAGAAGTGAAGATACCTCTCTGGGGATCCATCTTGGTTATCGTGGACCAAAATATAATATTTTGGAATTTTTGGATCCATTGCACCATCGTTAAGAAGTGGGGGCAGCTTTTCCGTGTTAAAAAGATCCACGAACTTGCTGACAGGGTCTTCATCATTTGATGAAACAACCAAAAGGCCTGAACATTCATTATAAATTACGTCAGATATATATGCTCATTATAAATTAAGCCATATAATTATTAATTAAGCTCAAATTTCATTATTAAGACTTACATGCAACAGGATGATCAAAGGCTTCATGATCTGAGAAAGATACACTGCGTACAAGCTCTTTATTAAAATATTGAAACCATGTCGGTACAAATTCAGGTTCAGAAGCTGCAAAGATAGGTAAATAAACATTTCAAAAAATCACAAGTACAACCTCATAGCTGAAGTTGATCAAAGTGAAAATCTAGTTTAGTTCCTTGCATTTTAGCAGTAGCAAGCATCTTTTGCCTTTTAGAAAAGTTCACTTTCTTGTATGTAACAACAATTACCAACTCCAAAAGGTTTCCTGTTACTTAAATAATAAAAAGTAGTTCATAGAGACTCCATGACTCATTATAAAATACAACTGAAACAAAAGCATTGCCTTTGAAAAAATATAAGTTATCAGTACAATTCTCACGGTTGAACAGCAAATAAACTTACAGGTGGACAAAGTTTCAAGAGGTGACGGATCTAAGCACAAATCAGAATCTTCATTGTTTCCTGCATCCGCAATAACCTGTTCTAACCGCTTCTTCGTAACCTACTTGAGTTGAAAAAAAAAAAAGCTTTCTATGAGAACTGTTTGAAGGTTCCAGATACAAAAAAAAAAAAAATAACATTCCATTCTCTCATTGGAACACTATCAGAGAAGTGAAAAAATACTAGCCTATCACAAAGAAAAACAACATGCATGATTGTTAAGGGTAGCTCTCCCTTTACTTCATTCCCCTTATAGACCCGTTCACTGCTCAAGCCCCAGCTGATACTTTCCTGCAAGGAATTATCCTCTTTCATCGGGATACCAAAGTCTATTTTGAGCAATCGGGTATCCTTTATTTTTTAGCAATTTTTGTTAAGAAATTATCTCTTTGCGAGTTAGAAAATATCATCCCAGCGCAAACAGACGAAAAGAGATAGCTCACTGAAATCTAGAAACATATAATATCAGCCTAAAATGTAGTCCTTTTCTTTGTCTTAGGTAGATTTTTAGCACAACGCTTCCTACCCATAGTTATTAAAAGCCATCGCCTCTTGCGCCTAGGCCGATTTTTTAGGCGAGGCGATGCATTTGCGCTTTGAGTCAAAAATTGAGCTTTAATTCTCCAGGTGATGGTTTAGGCATAGATTTCATCTAGATTCCCAGATTCCGGAGAGTTTCCAGCCAAATTCGTTAAATTATGGCTAGATTCCAACCAGATTCCTACTTTTATCTAAGGAAAACTACTTCTATACACTAAATACATCAATATTTTAAAGTTTTGATAAATAGTCTTATTTTAATATATTTATACTTTATTTTCTTTGTTCGCTTTTTTTATCTCAGTCCCTCGCTTTTTTTGCGCCTAGCACCTTTGATAACTATGTTCCTACCATGTATATACTAATACAGCTCCGTTTGAAATCATTTTATGGCAGACCACCAAACCCCCTTGTATCATCTTTCAGTTCCCAGCAGGATTCGTTGAAAAGATGAGATGAGGGGTCTCTAGAATCGGGACAATCCCCACAAACAACCTGAAGTATGAATGTATAAATTAACTCAAAACCGAGAACATAAGAAGGCAACAACCAACAAGCACCATCAAGATGTAGTTCATTTTCAGAAACTACTTCTTAAACTCCACCCACATATTAGGAGCTCCAATCCCGGTTCTGTTGACTTTTTTGTCATACTAGCTTGAGTTGGGCAAGCTGCATGACGACTTCAGTTTCCTGATACGGCCATGATCTATCCTACTTTTCATGTGTCTTTCTTGAAAAAGACTATGAGGAATAGTCAAGTTGAAACCTCCCTTCCTCCTAGTCTCGAAAAAGATTCAGTAACTCCTCCATTTCAGGGAGAAAAACGCTATGCCGTTCATGACATCCAACAGCAAATAAAAACATGTTCATCAGTGGTTGACACAATAGCAGCACAAAAGCACTGAGAATACAAGCCTGACCAGCTGCTCTTCATGAGGCTGATGCAGTATCGATAAAAAAAGTGACAAGGACCCCTTAACAGAGGAGACACGTGTTAGGTAGTTATGTGAGAAAATTATGATTCAGAAGAAAAAAAAAAAGGAACACTATAGAGAGATAGTGGTGGTAGTAGGTCATATATGAGAGAGAAATGTATGTTGGAATTCAGTTATTTAGCTTGGGGCAAAAGGAAATACATCTTTGGGTTCTTCTGTAATTGTTATTTTAATTCAATTAAATACCATTACCAACTATCCTTCTCTTGTTATCTCTAATCAGTTGTCATTCATCTATTGTTAATTCTTTTCTCCTTGCATAAATCTAATATCGCTACATTACTGAAGTCCTCTTAAACTCTTTCTATAATCAAATAATCATCATAGTATCTTTGCAAACATAAATATATGTGTAAGTGTGTAACCTTTTACATACAATCTTACAAGCCTCTTCAGTCCATTATATATGATGGTTAGTATCTAATTCTTTATATACTGAAGACTAATAGGACTTTGTTAACCTTTCGGACTGTTTTTTTTTAATTGTGATATTCACCATCAACACTGCCTACCTTGTGCATTGGTTGTCTTGTACACAGGCACTAGCCACTAAGACCTAAGTATGCATTCAGTAATCATATGATGATCTAACTGTCTTGTACTTTTTGTCACATAACCTGTATGAATTGATCTAACACGTATGTTTCCTCACTTCCCATCAACCTCAGGGACTTAGGTTGTTTATCTTCATATCCCATGTCCCAAAGCATAAAGAAAATAAAGATTAAGGATAAAGAATGTTTTAATTGCACATGATTTAAATCTTATGCAAATCCCTAGTTAAATATGATCTCTAACTCAAACACATACATCTGATGAAAATGTAACTTGTAAAAGGAATGCAAGGCCTAGTAAATACACTCCAATTGCTTCCTTGTTTTATATCTTTCTTTTGGTAACTAGAACCCGGTATACACCCATTTCACACTACAAGTTTAAAGAAAGATAGCAATATTGTATATGCATTTGAGAATTAGATTAATATGTAACGCCCACTACAGACTGGTTGCTAACTTATACTTCAGGACAATTTCATGTACGGCAAGAGTTAGTTGTGGACCTGTGGTCTGGACCTAGAAAGCAAAACATGTTCCTTAGGGTTGACTGCAGTGCAGCACTTTGGGTTTGGTATC
Source organism: Ambrosia trifida (assembly GCA_028751855.1). Taxonomy (NCBI): domain Eukaryota; kingdom Viridiplantae; phylum Streptophyta; class Magnoliopsida; order Asterales; family Asteraceae; genus Ambrosia; species Ambrosia trifida. The sequence goes on from CM054124.1 coordinate 54,026,375, forward strand.
ACATAGATATTCCACGAACCTGATGAATTTCTTTTAGTGCAGAAAGGTTGCCATGATATACATTGAATTTAGTGATTCCTATAATGGTAATCAGTGCCCTTATTACAACAATATGATCTTCATAAGTACCATTAACTACTATATAACAAAATTAGATTTGATGAAATAATAAGCTTATTTAGACATCATCAAACAATATTTACACTTGTTTTGAGTAGTAGAAGGCGCTTTCAATTGTCTTGCTAAACTAGTAGTTTAGAAATACTGGTCTGAATTAATGTAGATTGATTATTGTAGATATTAATAATATTAGGAAGGATATTTGTAAATTTCAATCTTAAAGACTGTATGGTATCTGTAATAACTAAAAAGATAACATTTTTTAAGAAGGCGTAGCTGCATAGGAGTATTAACATAATCACAAATTTCATGGTTCTACAATGTTATCAAAGGAATTCAATCCCCATACAAGAGGACCGTGTAATATACATCTTCCAGATTCAGTCAAACATACTGTTCAATCTCCAGTTCCTTTCACTTTCCCTTATTGTCACTTGTCATCACTGTCCTTGTTTCATAAACCTAAGAGGCCCCGGTGATTAGTCCCATTTTTTCGAATTCCTTTGCAGGTTTAATCTCAGACAACTAACACTTCTACATGCCTAACTTATCTAGAAAACAAGTCACTTGACAAGAGCATTGCAAGTTTGTAACATGGCGTGAATATTCTGAAAATGCAAACAGACAAAATAATACCTCAATGTTCGGTTGTTGAATATCTGATCCATAGAACATCCGTAACTTGAACTTCTGGAGCCTGTAGGGTTGGTCACTTGCTGTACGAACAGGAACTGCAAAACAACAAAAAGTATCAACTAAGCAGTAAGCACACTAGCACCTAACATGTTTAATAACAGTCTTTACAATCACTTGTAAAAACCATAGTTACCAAATTCACTCCAATAGCTGTGATTTTCGAATTGGTACAAGCTGTATGTACCATACGGAATGCGATTTCAATCCATTCCATTTATAGAATTAAAAAGGGCCAAACCATAGTTAGAAATTTAGAACTTTTTCCTTTATGTTTATGTTTATGTTTTCTGTTTCTGTTTGGTAATTTGAATTTTGCTAATTTCTCCTTAAATTTGGGTACACCAAACCGGCCTCAATGGTACACCAACCGTTCGTACCGAAATGAACTTGCCCCACTCTGTACCGAGTAAGTCCTCTCTAGCGAATCACGTGGTGAACCGTGTATTAGATAACTATGGTAAAAACAAACAGACTAAGTCTGAACTCTTAAATTACATGAAGAAGAACATACGAATCACCTCAAATTCGTCTTAAACTATTAATCCATAAACTAAGGTAGCGTTCATTTCGCGGAATGGAACGGAATCATGACGGAATCAGAATGTAAATTTCATTTCTTATATTGTTCATTTCAACAAAAAAAAGGATTTGGAATTGAACAACAACATACAGGAGGGAATCTACATTTCAATTCCAATTCCGATTCAATCCCGCTTCCATTCCATTATGTAAACCAAACACACCTACATTCCAAATCAAATTCCAGTTCCCGCAGGAACTCCGTCCAATTCCAATCCCCTTACATTTCCACGAAACAAACGCTACCTAAATCTCTACCTAAATCTCTGCTTTGATAATCACATCTCAACTCAATCACACCGTAGACCGAAACCGATACTCAAGTGAAACAGTAAAATCAACTAACTATTAACAAATGCCAAAGCATCCAACATAATCCAGATAAACTCAGCTACATTAATACTCTAATCACATCCTATGTCCTCAGGCCAACATCTAGGTCAGGTTAATGTAACCTAACTGGTTCAATAACTAATAAACCCTAACATTCAATAACATTTCATATCACATCACAATCGATCATCAACGTTCATACATGACATAGAACAATAATAATTATATATCAAAAATTGAATTAAAGAGTGTGTGTATATATTATTGCGTGTTGTTACCGTCAATATTATTAAACACAGAGAACGGAGCTAGCATTTGAACAAAGGAGAGTCCGTTGTTCTGACATCGTTGTTCGACTAACGGCGTAGGGAGAACCATAACAACCGGCGTGATCTCGTCCAGTAACAGTTTCCTCAGGGCGTAGTACGATGGATCCGCCATGACACGGTGGTGGAAACTCGGACGAGTCAACTCAGTTAACAGATTCCGGTAGATCTTGGTTGTGTGTTGTGTGTGTGTGTGTGTGTTGTGGCCACAGAGGTGATTGTGGTTTGTTTCTGGAGTAAGCTAAACGATTAGCTGATTGATGGCCCAATATAGGGTTTTATATAATGGGCTTTTGTGGTCTGTTATTGATGGCCCGGTGGTGGTATTGGTATGTGGATCTGGGTCATCTGGCCCATAAACAAAATAAATGGGTCGTTACACTTATTTGTATCTTTTTCTTTTTAAATTTTAGATGCAATTCTTTTGGACTTTACTTAAAGTCAATTAGAATGCTTACATAGCATTTAAAACTACTTTAAAATGTTTCTTAGTTACAAAAAAAATGCAAGTTTCTTATAAAAAAAAAATTTGATATTCATACTCTACATTGTTAATTATATAGTCGGTTATCTATTTTGCTTGTTAAACAACGGGTTCTAGGATTCTTATACCGTATGACATCATATTTTGGGGTGAGTAACATCACATTTTGAGTATGTGGCAGTCTCCTATTGATGTGTAATGTGAATCAGGGTGTATGATTCCTAAATAAAGAGTGTATGATTCCTAAATACCTAAACAAATACAATATAGAATCTTTTAATCCTAAGGTTGAAGGGGTCATTCATGTCATCCTTACTCTCCCAATCCTCCACCTAAGCTCCACATCACCTCTCCATCCTCCATCCTCTTAAGGTGTATTGTGTCTTCCCCTTCCCAAAACAACCTTTGACACCGCCCACATAGAGGGAGAGAGAGACCCGGGTTCTATATATAGAAAATATAAATAACTATATATTGAAATTAGTCCATCACATAGTAGTGGAGTGGTAGGCGGAAAAGGGTTCTCCCTGAGAGACCCGGGTTCGATCCCCATAACACACACTTTGGAGGGGCATGGCAATGATGGGGAAAACTTGGTCTTCCCGGTGGAGGGAGTTTGAACCTGAGCTGACCCGGTTTTCATCCAGCCGTTACTCCAGCGGGCGACAGTAAAACTGAGCTCGTATGGAGGCGGTACGGTTTCCGGGCGGAAGCCGTTAACAACCCACACTACTACCAGCCTGTGTAGTCAATTTCGGTGGTATACCACTGGTATTTCGGATTTCGGAGGTTCCATAAAATTTTGTTTTAAATTTCGCTACCGAAATAATCAGCGAAATTGACCGAAAATATACCGAAATTTTGGAAATTTGACTTCCAAATTTCGGTGAAAAAGGTGGTATTACCGGTTATTATGTTTTTTGGGTCAAACTAAAAAAAAAAACTAAATCTTTTACTTATTTTAATATGTAAGTATAACATTTTAATATATTCACATGCTTTAATAGATAAAATTGTCATTATATCACTTCATTTATTTATAAAATGTAGATGTACGATGGCGTAGTTATGGGATCGACACACCTTTGCTCCAAAAATTAGCTATTAGTGTCCTATTTTGTTAATAGCTTTATAAATAAAATTACCGAAATCCCACTGAAATTTCAAAAATTTTGTATCTCGGTCCCTGACCGAAACATCGAAAACTTTGTCCTTAACTACATAGCTACCAGCGTGGACCCGGTTCAGACAACATAAACTGAGAAGTGGAATATCAAAGCCTGCCTAAGCTAGCATGACAACTCCGTTAAAAAGAAAGTCATGTTCAATATATATATATATATATATAAATTCAAATTAGTTTATATTCTGACATAATAGACATTCAGTATTTTCATTTTGCCAATAGAAGTCATAATTTTCATACTCGATACAAACTTTTTAATTTGAGATGCATTGTTGTGATTTGATGTTACAATCATAGTTGTCGAATGCTTAAAGGGTGAGCCTTGGGTCTCGGCGTAATGTGAGGCGTAAAGTATAAGGGTATAGATATTTTTAGGTGAACTAGATGATCACCGTAATTATAGAAAATAAATTAATAAAAATTCTATGTATGTTGTTATTTATTTGTTTTTTTACTTGATTAATTCTATGTCTTATGAACATATTCTAATTGATTTGTTATGCATTTTGAAATAAATGGTGCGAATCCATATGTGGATTCAAATATCAGCTTCATTCACTCAGGTAATTGTAAGTCCAAGATCTTCTCTACCGGGTATCAAACAAACAATCGAGTGCGGAAAACAAGATTGAATGTGAAGAACAAAAGATTAAAAACGATGAAACCCCTTGTATTGCTGCTTCACCTTGCACACAATCTCTAGGATTGTCTGGTACAAGGTGGTGGCCAGAGAAAAATGTGAGGATTATGAAAGTCTAATGAATGTGTAACATGTCTAACCCTAACAATGAATCAAACAAAACATTATATAGGGTCCACTAAAGCCTTGGCCCACATGGCCTAACCCAAGCCCATTAACTTAAACTAAGCCCAAATCTAATAAACTAGCTTAATAAAGACAAGCGTAAACCTACTTAAATATAGCCCAACAATATCCCCCTAGGTTTATGCTGTCTTTATCATGGCTTAGTAGGAAGAATCTTTAGATCTTGATCTTCCAATCTTGGGTTCTTTCTTGTTCTCTGGGAGGTAGCTTCACAACTTTAATCATCAGCAGCTTTTGCTTGAACATCTTGCCAAAAGAGAACGTGAGAGGAGGATTCTCAGAAACTCTTTTCTTTGTCAATTTTCTCTTTCAAACAATTTTTCAGGTACTTCTTCACTTGTACTTTCATTGTCAAAAGATGATTAACTTCAGATTCTTCTGACTCAGGTACATCTTCTCAGTATGGTGATTCATGCTTGTTAGCAACTGGAACTCTTTCATTCTTCATCAACCCCTGTTTCTTGATTTCTATAGATTCTGCAAATTCTCAGAATTTTGTAAGCAAATAATTGATATAACAGAGGGTCCAGTATACACATGAATACCAAGTACATCAATGTACTTCCATTTTAAAAATTTTCAAAACCTGAATTTCCTTCGAGAATAGGTCAAAACTTCAAGAATGGTCAATTTTTCATAAATAGATAAACAAATTAAAATAAAAATTCAAACTAATTACAATGCATCTTTTTATGAGAATCATGTGCAAGAAGATCATATCAGCTTTGTCAAAATGTAACACACCATTAGTATATATGTTTTGGTATACTTATTAAAGTGCCAGAAAACAGTCCAAGACGATTACCAGCATCGTTTATCCACTTAAACAAACATACACACACGTCCTCAAGTCCGATATTTTTCTTATTTTCTTAACGTGTGTTAGACCGAAATAATTGTATGTCCCACATCATGACATACCCCCGCGATCAAGGTATGCACAAAGCTTCTTCATAACAGGTGAGTAAATTGCTGACATCTGTATGATTTACAAGGTCAAGATCATCGGTGATCAGGTCTGCATATATCTGGATGCAACAGAGAGACCGATGGATTCCCGACCAGGGTTAGGGCAAATACCAAATGTTTCGGTATGCTTATTGCTTTAGGCTTTTGATTTGTGCCTTTAGCTTGAATTCTCTTTGAGAATTATGGGTTTTGGCATTTTCCTTATTGCTCTTTTAAGACGTCCTGACTGTGCCTAGGTCAGCATATATCTGGATGCAGCAGAAGGGCAGCCAGGACATCCCCAGATGTATCAACAATTTAAAGACCTGAAATCTCAGACTTTGGCAATCTATCAACGCAAGATTTAAGACCATAAAATCATACGCCGATGATGTGTTCCCCACAAGTTACACAGTCCTTTATCTTTAGCATTAATTTTGAACTGAGTTCGTTGTGTAGTTTGCCTGCCAGTACATCATATAATGGAGCTGCAATCACACTTGATTTAATTTTCTTTTCGATTTTAAGGTGTGACAGTTCAACAGCTGATGTACTATCATTGCTTTTTCGCACCATGAAATTCTCATTTTCTGAATTTTCTATTGTTTTTGTATTTTTCTAAGGATATATATCCCCCTAAATTTGTGCTTAAAATTGAAAATTTAAAGAACAAATTTACAACCTAAAACTAAGAAAAATATTTTTGTGTTTTTCTAAAACCATTCTCGATTCAAGGACCAATTACGTTCAAAATAAAAAAAACATCAGGTTTTGTGCGTACCTCTTTCGCTGATTTTACCTCCATTATCTCCTTTAAAGGAAACATACTCACTGTTTAAGAATTTTAAGATAAACGTATAACAGAGAGATGTCACCTGTCATGTGCGTGGAACAACCGTTGTCAACATACCAGTGGTCGTCGACAATCCTCCCTGGATGTCCCTGCACTAAGAAAAGAGATTAATTAAACATTGGTACCCAGGCCATCGCGGTCCTAGGCACTCCTGAAGTATCTACGTAAGACACTTCTCTCAAGCACATGTCCTGCTTCTCATTTAGGACTGGTGTAGCTGCCGCCTTTGCTTTCCAGACTTGTTTAGGCTTAGCACACGGTTTTGCCACTTTCGGAGTAGCAGCTTTCAGTTTCTTAGGTTGCTTCGACTTATGTGGTTGAATAACCTTCCGTTTGCTCTTGGCAGCATTCCAGTCTCCATCAGATGGTTTAACTTTGGGATTCATGTTCTTCCTTGCCTTAGGTTTATCAACCTTCATTGGCTTGGAGTAGTAGCTATCCCTAGGCGTAACCTTCTGATGTTGTCGATAATAGGGCACGTAAGGACGACTTGTGCAATTTCTTGCAATATGACCGGGTCTTCCACAAGTGTAGCATGTTTGCTTCTTTGCATAAAGATCATATCCCGGTCTGTTTGATCCCACTGATGAATGTGAGTGATGGGATCTGTTGGATGATTTGTTTGCAGGCTTCCTAGTCTTTCTGCTCTGCTTAGAACATCTTGAACACCCGTGTGAACAAGATTGTGCTTGTGATGATGACTGTCCTTGAACTTTCTGTTTAAATTCAGGAACTTGCTCAGAAGAGTTAGCACAGGTAGTTTTTCTATGTGGTGGCACATATTTATCGGTTGTGCCAATAACAGATAACTCGGAAACAGTCTTTTGCACATATGGTATAGCATCTGCAGACAAATTAGATTGTTTCACACAAACACCTGCATTGTTAGTGCAAACAATATCATCCCCCTCAACCTTAACCTCTACTTTTACTAAATCTGCACATGAAGTAGAAGCATCAGTAATATTTACACATTTAAATTCAGGGACTATTGGCTTTACCACACCTGTGCCAACAGTCATGGATGAGGGATCCTCACATTCTTGTTTAATCTCGACTGGCCTTGAGCTCACAGATTCTTCAGATTGTTCTGGCTCAGTCGAGGGTGTGTCATTTGATTCAGCCGAGCCACTTGATTCAGAAACATGTTGTGGCGACTCTGCTGAATCCCCCGTTGACTCAGCTGCTTTAGAGGACTCACAGCTGGATTCACTCGATTCAACTGATACTGATTTCTCAGATTCGGTTGTTTCGGGTGATTCACATTTGGAGTCACTTTCAGAAGTTGATGGGGCAACTGGTTCAACGGTCTGTGGTGCCCTGTACTCTTCATAAATCTTTTTGAATGTTTTCATGAAATCAAACTCAAAGGGCACATTTGAGTCTGATTGGCCGGTCGGTTCAGTTAGTTCAATTTTCGGTTCAGTTTCAAAAACGGTTTCTTTTAAGACATCATTCAATTCAGTTATGTCATTTGAAACTGGAACTTCATCTCTCCGCACATCAAAAACTCTGTCAATTTCTTTATTTTTCTCAAAATTTAACGTCTCGGTCTGCTTTGAAGCATCTTGAGACTTGACAAAGGTTTTTGATGGAGCCTGCTCCTTCTTAGGTTGTTTGTTCTTGGGTTTAGAGATTCGGACAGGGACTGATTTAGGTTTGGAGATCTCATCTTGATCCCTCGATGGTCGACTGGTTGGCTCTTCTATTGGAGGACCGTATCCTTTAACAGGCAGAGCCAACAACTCTTCATCCGACATAGGAATTGAAGAATAGTTTTCATTGAAAGGTGGAGGAATTTCCACAAATCCAATTCCCTTATTCCTCACGTCCTTTGGTCTTAACCTTAACTGGGTATTGATCATTTTTTCAACTTTGGGACTAGAGCAATCGAACTTTTTAAAATGAAAATCGGCATTTTCAAATTTAGATTTTAAGTCGATCAATTCCGCGGTCAAAGTATCAGACAGTCGTTTGAAATGTAAATATCGACACTTGTGATCACTCACCTCCTGATGCAAGCGCTTGATATCGAGTTTTTGTTGTTCGACCATTTCTTTATAAGAATTAAATTTCTTTTTAATGTCCCAAGTGGCCATTTTCTCGTATTCAAGCTGCTTGAATGCGGAGAGAGTTTCTTCTCTAAAACCTTTAATTTTTAATCTGCATCGTTCAGTACAACATGATTCAGCTAAAATGTCAGCGTGTACCTCAGATGCGGATGGCACGTGGTCATTCGATTGTGCCATGTAAGCTTGAGCGGCATGAGCGGCAAGAGTAGCAGATGTGACAGGAGCAGCAGGTGTGACAGTAGCAGCAGGAGCGACAGAAATGGCGGGAGCAGTAGGAGCAGCGGGAATGGCAGAACAGCTTGAATCTGAATTCGATGATGGAGCAGCAGAATTGGATGAGCATGTTGCAGCAGAGGTGATGTTATCCAATTCTTTGATAAGTGATATTAACTCGTCTGGCGTCATTTTGGACCAGTTTGTTTCCGAAATGATCCGATTAACGTTCATAAACCAGCTACATGTTGGCTGATTTGGAATTCTTTTCAATGCGTCCAAAAGAATCTTGTTGACCCAACGATTTGTCATCACGATCTCTGCATTCTTCATTTCTGACAGAAGTTCGGTAAATCGGTCAATTAGTGCATCCACAGTTTCACCAACAATGTAACTGAAACCCTCAAGTCTCTGCTCAAACACCTCACTTTGAGAAGACATTTTAATATTTAATAGTGATCCCCCAAAAATCTAGACGTTCACACAAATTTTAGAGACGAGCACCGGACGTCCAACCGTAGTCAACCGTCAAACCGTATTCAATAAAGTCGATCCCCCCAAATTAAGCTTGTGCACTTCAGATAATACCCCTATTATTATTATTATTATTATTATTATTATTATTATTATTATTATTATTATTATTATTATTATTATTATTATTATTATTATTAAGATTAAAAATTAGATTCACGTGTCTTTCACTTGACCTTTCAATTTCAACTTTACTTTTCTAAAGGTCACAATGCCCAAAACGAGGTGAATATGACAGCTCTTTATAATAATGAACCTCACAGCTCTTTATAATAATGAACGATAGTCTCACTCCCCATTAATCCTTCACTTCACCTCTCTCTCCTTTTCCGGTGATGAAGATGAGTCGGGTGGTTGTGGTGATGCGGCGGGGGGTTTGGTTTCTGTGTTGGGTTCAAGGTCGGGTGTCGGGTTGGTGGTTAGAGGTTAGCGGCTCAGGTGGTGGTGAGTGTCCGAGGTGTGACTTGTGTCCGAGGTCTCTGCTGTGTCCGAGTTGGATGGTGTTTCCGAGGTGTAGATCTGTGTCCGAGCAGAAGGAGAGTGTCCGAGGTTAAAGCTGTGTCCGAGTGATGATGGGGTGTCCGAGGTGGTTGCTTGTGTCCGATGAGGAGCTGGGTGTCCGATGCCGTGGTGTGTCCGATGTGGCGGTAGTGTCCGACCAAGATGGATGTGTCCGATGTGCCGAGGAGTGTCCGATGAGCTGTGTGTCCGAGTGGAAGATGAGTGTGTCCGAGCTCTAGTCGGGTGTCCAAACTGAAGTGTTCTCTAGGAGTTGCTTTGTTTTTTCGGATGGTTTTTAAGAGACCAACAAGATTTCAAACGCTTTCCGAAAAGACTGTTTCCAATGATATCACCAAATCAGCCTTCAAACCAGTTGTTGACTTTTGTGATAGATAGGTGAATGAGCTCGCAAAAGTTGAGAAACAACTTTGGAACCACTAAAAAATAGATCAAACACACTCTTTGTGACTGTTCTTCGTGTTTTTCAAGTTCTTCAACCAAATTCAATTCTGCCAAAAAGTCTAAAACACCAAAAATGATTAGATAAATAAAAATAAAAAGATATGAAATATAAACCCGTAAAACCGAATAAACGTAGCAGCCAAACGTCCTCTTTTGATCTTCGAATGATACCGAAACCGAGCCTTCGAAAGACTTCTTAGGCTCTGATACCAATTGTAAGTCCAAGATCTTCTCTACCGGGTATCAAACAAACAATCGAGTGCGGAAAACAAGATTGAATGTGAAGAACAAAAGATTAAAAACGATGAAACCCCTTGTATTGCTGCTTCACCTTGCACACAATCTCTAGGATTGTCTGGTACAAGGTGGTGGCCAGAGAAAAATGTGAGGATTATGAAAGTCTAATGAATGTGTAACATGTCTAACCCTAACAATGAATCAAACAAAACATTATATAGGGTCCACTAAAGCCTTGGCCCACATGGCCTAACCCAAGCCCATTAACTTAAACTAAGCCCAAATCTAATAAACTAGCTTAATAAAGACAAGCGTAAACCTACTTAAATATAGCCCAACAGTAATGTCACATCACGCCAATGGCGGAAACACGTGGCGCGACGTTCGAAGAGTATAAAACCAAGATTAACGCAAACTATAAGTAATTAAGAAAATGATCGTTTATTTAAACGTCGAAAGTAGTTTCATGTTCGTACATTCTTAAAACGACATAGTTTAAAACCCAAAAGTAGAGGTTTCACTATTATATTCCAACCCATGGAAAATAAAGGTAAAACCCCATCAAAATATCCGTCTTATGAGATCCCCGCCCGCTCCTAGCCATGTAGTCTTCCAGCAAATTAGGTATCTGAAAGATATGTTAAAAATCATCAATATATAAATATTGGTGAGTTTATAGGTTTTAATTTACAAGACATTTTAACAACAACATTTTTGGGAAATAAACACAAGTAGTGAGTATTATAGGAGTTGCAAGTTCTTACAATCTACTTGAGCCAATAACCAAACCAAGACTAATAATGCCTCGTTCATAGTTGTTTCTCGGAAACTAACAACGTAGTTCAGAATACATGCACCCCTGGCATACACAGTTGCATAAATCGACGCTATCGATTAGGGGCGGGCCTTGTCAGGCACCAATAGTACTATCCAAATATTCCTTCGGTTTTTGATTTCATACATACGAATAAATGGTTACTTACAGTAACGAGGACTCACCCCGTGTAGCGAACAACAAACTCAAGTACTCAACATATCACCTATTTCCCTAACATATCTTTCCCCCCGAAAAGTAAAATAGTAAAATGGGGCCGTGAAACTCACCTCAAGCAAAGTATGCAAATCCAATAAAGAGAATAGCTCGTCCGGGTTCAAACACCTACAATGTCCTAGACGTATAAATCACTAAGTCTATAGCACGTGTGTTTCGGCTAGTTGTACACCCAACTCCCAACACCAGTATTTAGTTAAATTCCCCGTTTAATTAAACGTATATCCTAGGTTCGTTGGTGATGAATTACCCTTAGTATAAGTTACACTTATGTTCTTGTATTAATTAACTCGTTTATATTGCCACTGACTCGACTCACCTCACCGTATAAATATTTTCCCATTAAATAGTTATACTAGGATCTTGTCGATCAATGTTACATTTTCAACACTCGACTCGACTCACTTTACCGCATATTTACTTTCCCACTAAATAAATATACTAGGATCTTGTCGACTCGATAATATATTTTATATTGTCAAGTTCGTGGATTTGTTTTAAACGTGAAATCTTGTAGATTATTTACGTTATTCTCCCATGAATGTATTTTCAACACTTAGGAAAATGTCATGTATTTTCACCCAAGTTATATATTTTAGTTCATAAAATATATGTTTCCATTTCCACATTTAGATGCAATAACATATATACGTATCTTGTAGGAAGTTATACAATATATACGTATTCGTCCGTTTTTACATCTTAGTCCGTTGACACATTGTGGTATAAATACGTCACATTGATCACTTGTATTTATATATTTTCATGTCCCGAAATACATAAGTTGTTTATATATATTTTTGTAGGAATAAATACTTGTCAAACTATTATTTTTCCTACTTCTCAAGATATATACTTTTGTTATTTTTCCTAAGTTTCCAACGATAATTTCGACATATTTTACTTGGGAAACTTTATAAATAACATTTTTATTTTCAAAACAAGACTTGATTATTTGTAATAAAATACTCCAACACTTTTGTATTCCCATATATACTAAGGTGTTCATTTTCACACAAAATTTTACCAAGTCTTTAAGTTACTAAATTTTTATAAAAACTTTTGTTTTTATATTTTTCTAACATGTTTGGTAACCTGTATTTTTATAAAACCTTATTTTATAAAAATACATTTTTACACAAAAAAAATATTTTTGTAAGTTTACTAACTTTTTACAAAACAACCTTGGAAAGTTTACATCTACCATTTTTAATACCTAACTTTCCAAAGTCACATTTTGAGATCTAAGTTTATAAAATTTCATTTTATACCCCTTAACTTTTAAAGTTACAAAATAATACCTTTAACTTTCAAAAGTTACTTTTTCTACGTAGATCTTTCAAAAGTGACAATTTTACACTAAACTAGTAAACTTCTTTTTATCAACTTTATCAACATGACTTATTATTATGTTCTAACACTAATAATAGTCCAATATAGTCTTATTAAGGTTAATAATATGTGTATTTGGTGTGTTAAGTCCATAGTGTCCAATATGTCAATTTTTAGTGTTTCAAAGTTAGTGTCTTTATAGATGTAGTTTTTAGATCTTGTAATATTTTTAAGTTCCATCATGTTATTGTGTTCTAGATGGTTATATTATGATGATCAAAACCACTTTTAAACATGTTCAGGTTATTTTTATGAAAATCACCCAAAACATCTTCTAACACATGTGTATGTGAACTTATAAAAACTATAAAAATACTAACATTTTTCATGTAAACTTTCGGCCATGATGTTGATTTTATAAACATTTGTTAAACTTGTAAAAACATGTATTTTCTCATGATCAAAAGCTTAGTTAAACATTATGCTAAAACTTTAACATGTGTAAGATTATGTTAACTTTTTAAACTAACAATAATAACAACACTTATATAAACTTACGGCCCTTGTGTATATATCAACACCTCCATTTTAGTCTTTTAAAACATATATTTTATTATGTAAAAGTTTATTATCCTAACCCATGTACAACTTGCTTCTAACACATGTTAACTAAAAAAACAAACATAAATAAGAAGCAAGATTAAGAAACTTACAACTAGCACAGGTTAGGGAAGACTCAAACTCAAGTGGAAATGGGCTTAAGTGTGTCTCCCTATGGTTAAGCTCCAAGCTTCTTGTACACACTTGATTAGGGTGTGGAATGGAATGATTTTTATGAGTGTTTACTTGAAAAATGGAAATGGATTATGATGAGGAGATGTTGGCCGTAAGTTTTGGATGTAGAAAGAAGGTTTCTTATGTTTTTTTAAGTGTGGAATAATTTCATGGTGTTAAGTATTTTATAAAAATGTTAGATTGTACTAGAAAAAGACACAGCATGGATGCTTACTTAACATAATCATTTTAGTGGGATAAAGAAGCAACCATAGGGTGGCTTAAGCACCCATATAGGCCGGCCACTTTGTGGCTTGGTGGGGCCCACTTGTTGCTAAAATATCTTATAACTAGTTTAGTTAATTCCTAATTGTTTCGGTTAGGGGTTTCGGGGTTTTATCGCGCGCCTATTACGAGCTATTCCGGACATATAATTGACTCCCAATTACGCTTAAACATAAGTTATTTTAGGCATTGGTAAGTTATTTAGGCTTTTATTTGTGTTTGGAGTTTCCACATATGGTTTTGGAGTTCCAAAACACATAATATTTCATGGAAATTCCCTTTATTTCATATCCCGGGTGTTCGGAATCGTTTTTGGTTAATTAATAGTTATCGGGTAATCACCAACGTCCGTTTCGGACAAGTTTATTTGCACGTGATTTCGTCATGCTTCAACGTTAAACATGTGCATTCCTATGCATCTTATGGCGAATTTTCTATTCTCTAAGGCTTAGTTAAAATAATTTAACACGAAATTGCACTTAATTACGTTAATTGCACATAATTAATTAGTACGGATTTACGTTAATTTTGCCGTTTGTCACAGGTAAGAACATGTTTCTATTTTATTTTTATTTTTTGTGTATATATATTGGTTTATAATCTGAAGGTTTTTTAGGTGTTTGTGTTTCGTTTTCAATGGTTGCTTCTTTTGGTGTTTTTTTTTCCTAATCATCCGATATATGCAAACAGATGGTTTGTTTTCTAATCGGAATCTTTTGGTTTTTGTGTTTATTGTAAACGACAACAAGGCGCATTGCTCTTAGACCTCAGTTCACAACATGATTAAGGTAACAATCTTTTCTCCTCTTTGTTGATAGTCTAAAATTGTCATAATTTGATTATTTTTTATACTGTGATTCGCGTTTTATAGAAGACATCATTTTGAATCTTATTCACGGGTTGTCATCAACTGGATAAACCTCTATTCTTGGTATTTATTCTTCTTGAACAATACAGGTATTTCTTCTTCCTGATACACTGCATCATTACGTTGGACTAGATGATTTAGTCCATGTTTAAATACATTGACCATGTAATATTCGAGCTGCGATGGAGTAACCGCAATGCTCCTTTGAAATAAGTAAACATTAATGTAGCGTGTGATATGATGGAATGAAATGGACTATTACGAGGTAATGAAAAATAGTATGTTTGGTTGGTTAAAGGAATGAAATCACCAATTCCACAAGGCATTCCATTTTCTTAAAACCATTCCATCCACCTCCATGTTTTTTTTTTTTCATTTCATCCCTCATTCACCATTTACTAACAACACCATAATCTACCACCACCATCCACCACCATCGTCACCACCCACCACCTACTACCGTTGCCACCACCACCCACTACCGTCGTCACCACCCACCACCATCCCGCCGCCACCAATCATCGTCGACCACCCACCAGCACCGCCATCCAACACCACCCACCCCCGCCCACCACCATCACCAACCCACCGCTGCCTCTACCACCTGCCACCGTCACTCACCACAATTTTCTTTACCCACCACTACCGCTACCACCCACCACCGTGACCACCTCCACCCACCACCACCATACTCACCATCGTCACCCACCCACCATCACCGCCATCCACCTCCACCCATCGCCACCGTTGCCACCACCCACCACCGCCGTCACCACCACCCTCCACTGCCGTCACCACTCACCACCACGACACCGCCACACACCACCACCTACTATCACTACCACCAACCACCACCCACCACTACTCACCATCGTCGCCCACTCACCATCTCGGCCATCCACCTTCACTTTCCACCATCGCTGCCATCGCCACCCACCACCGCCGCCACCGCCTCATATCACCACCCACCATCACCGCCACTGACCACCACCCACCACAAACTAGGCACCACCGATTTTATTCCTTCGTTTTTTCCTGCCTCTCCAACAACACAAAGTAATGTTTTCTTTCATTCTCACATGGCAACTAAACAAGACATGGAATGGTAATGATCCATTCCATTACCTTGTCCATTCCATTACCTCGTCCATTCCATTTCCTCATCAATTCTATTACCCCATACCAAACACACCCTAAGCTTTCTTTAGTCAGATATTTATAAAATGACTTATTGTTACATGATAGTTTAAGTATGAGTTAGTGATTAGATGTAGTAAGGTACTAAATGAGTTGGTTTACATTGCTTTTGGAATTAGTGCAAACATAGAACATGAAACAAATTCAGGAAGCATTGTCAGCACCTATTGGCGTGTCAACTAATTTTGATGAGAGTTGGTTTACTTTTGTTTTTTTTATTTAATAAGAGAGTTCTTGACTTTATTGTCAGATATAAGACAAGATTTGACTTCAAATATGATGAATTATTTAAATTTGACAAGAATACATCTTACTTTACGAACATTATATACTATTAACACACAAACTAATTGAACAGTAACCATAAAATAAACAGTGATTCATGGCATTTTTGTAATTAAACATGTTTTTATGGGTGATTTTATTTCTAAATTTCTTATCTTTCTTCTCTATCAGATTATTGATTATTGTTTCTTGCTTTACATTCACCTACCACCACCGCTAAATTGTAACCCTAATCGTGGTGATGTCGATTACTTGGCGGTGATGGCGATTACCTTATTACCGTCGCCGCTGCCTCCCTTATAATCAACATAAAACTCACATCTCTCTCAAACACACATATCAGACACACCCCCTCTCTCTCTCTAAAAAGAAAAGAAGAAATGAGATTTGTGGGTTTTTGGTCAGGATTTTTATGTTGATCGTCATCGCGCAAAGGGCGGTGGGGGGTGGTCGTTGGGTGGTTTTAGGCTGTCGGGGATGATGGTTTCAGGGGATGGGTTTGTTTTGGGGTGGTTCGATGGGTTTCAGGGCTGGTTTGATGGGTTTCAGGCTGAGGACGGCGGAGAGACGGTTCGGTGGTCGGGGTTTTGCAGAGGGTTGTTGAAGACGGGGTAGTTCGGTGGTGGTGGTTCGATGGTGATGATGATGAAGATGACGGTGGGAGATGCTGGATCTGGGATGGTTGATGATGATGACGGTATGTTTTTTATTATTATTATTATTAGTATTCTGTTATTATTATTATTATTATTATTATTATTTCATTTAGGTTTTTATCATTTAATTATTTGTTTTTACTGGAAATTGATTTATTCCGAATTTTGGTGGTGTTAATTGTCCCTCAGTAAACGAAGTCTAAAATCTGTGTGCGTTGAACATTGATATGGGTTTCTTGATTAAATGATTTTATTTGTGTCTTTCTTCACTTCTTAAAGTTGCAATTTTTTGTTTATAAATCTTGATTCTGTGTTAATCGATTATTCTTTCGACAATTTCATATTGGTTTTGTTTCTTTATCAAATCCATTGAATACTTTTGTTTTGTGTGGGTTTTGTTGCTTATTAGAAAAGAAGATTGAAGGATGGAGAGGTTGAACTCAAATCTATACATAATCCAGGTAAGTCAACTCGAATAAATTTTGAATGTGATTATTGTTGATTTTGGATTTTGGTTTTACGTTCAGGCAGACCATGGAGAGGTTTGTTTTTATGCCTAATTATCCATCGTCTTTTATTTAGCGTAATGTGGAGAGGATTATACATTCTCTATCTGAAACGGTTAGAGCGTTTGCAGGGCAACAACATCTACCGCAGTAACAAATTTCCTTTTTTCAACGACGGTTGTCACGGGCAGCTTTTAGCTTCAATCAAGAGAAAAAATAATTCAAAGTATGCGCACCCGGTATTCGATTTAATGTTCACTTAAAACAATATTAAGATTTGAGTTAATTTGGTTTTTTTGATACTTTACATGATTTGGTTGGGATTCATTGGAGTTTATTGTTGGTCGATGTCAATGTTGTCCAACGGAATCATGTTTTACGTTTTAGATGACTTTATTATGTTTTTAAATCACTTCATTCAGAAAGTGTTTGTAGAAAATACTTGCTTTGGATTAAACCATCTTTGAGAACATTTAATTTAAAAAAAGGGGGTTATGTGTATTACGTTTTGGTTATGTGACCAAATCCTTACTAATGTGCTTCCATTGTGATAATAGGATTACTAGCAACGGCGTTGGCTGCAACCTGAAACATCAAATGGCTTTAGGCAATGAATCAATAACTCCCAAGATTTCGCGACACAAGTCAGCTGGAAAGAAATACAACATATTGACGGCTACGATGCGCGGGTCGAGAGCTGAAGTGATACGAACCTAAAAAACGCATTATAAACATTAAATTCAGTTTCATCGTTACGTTAGTTTGTTTGTTAGATTGAAATATGATTGAATGTGTGTGTTTTTAGGTGTTTGTGACTGATCTATGGACGGATCACACTCCATGGTCGTTTAATCAGCTGCCAAGAATTTATAACTTTTTGGTTAAGCATGGTTCTTTGTGGCGGATGACATATTATGCGGCTACTCCTCGTGTGATTCACCAGTCGAATTTTGCTGCAGCGTCCACTTTTATAGCGCGGTAAAGATTATAAATTGATTATCTTTTGTTATTTTTTAGCCTGGATGCTTTGTATGTCAAGGGTTTGCTTATTATTATCACACATAATTCGTAACTGGTTAGTAATTTTATTTTGGTGAATACTAACTAATCGGTGTATCATATATGTATATGTATATGGTGACAGAGAGGTTGCAAAAGGTTTAATGAAGTACCAGCCCGATATAATCATCCTTTAATGCAACATGTGCCACTTCGTATCTTGAGGTCGAAGGGTCTTTTAGACAAGATTTTGTTTACTACAGTCGTTACAGATTTAAACACTTGCCGTCCTCCATGGTTTGTTTAGCACCCTGAATTTTTCTGTTAACACGCTACTTAAACTGTCAGGCTTGTGCTGATTTTTATGGTGTATGTGACAGGTTTCATAGGCTTGTAACAAGATGTACTGCCCTACAGAAGAGGTGGCAAAGCGGGCCTCCAAAGCTGGTCTCCAATCTCCTCAGATAAAAGTTTATGGCCTCCCTGTCTTGGTGTTAAAAAGCGCGCCTGAGGCGCGCCTAGGTGCAAGGCGCACTGAGGCGCAAGCCTTTGCGCCTTATGTAACCTGAGGCGCACTCTGTGCAGAAAGCGCAGCTGAGGCGCATTTTTTTCTGCAAATCTGCCTCTGAGGCGCGCGCCTCATGTATGGCCCAAATCTGTGTGCAGCAGATGGTGGTACAGCATGCTTTTCAAGTTGTACTAGCATGATATTTCAATATTAAAACATATATAGAGCTTATTTGAGTCTAAACATTGGGTAAATAATCCTAGAAACCTATAAAATATATAAAAAAAATATACATACGGTGTGCGCCTCGCGTCCAAAAAGCCCGCCGCTTTTGCGCTTTGGGCTTTGCGCCTTGATTTTTGACCTTGGCGCTTTTGTGCGCTTCACGCTTTTTAAAACCAAGCTCCCTGTTCGACCCTCCTTTGTTAAGCCTGTTCGGCCCAAGGTTGGTGTCTTTATCGCATAGGAATTATGCATGTTTCTTTACAAATATGTATAAGCTTTTATAAAAAAAATGGTTTTACATACACAGTTGGTATATTCAAGATGGCTTAGGTGCTTTGAATGTTTTGTATAGAAGGTGTTAGTGACGGAAAGAGAAAGAGCAGAAAGAAATGGGGCTGTACAAGGACTGTGAATACAAATTAAAGGTAATTTACCTTCTCAACCTTTTTTTTTTCACTATGTTGTTTTTATCACATAAGATATATAAAGCTTTGGATGTTATCAATATGAATATAATTTTTTTAAACCAATCTGTTTTGGAGTCGAAAGTCTATCTAGGAAGCAGCCTAGATGGAAAAAGAGGAAACAAAATTAGCATCCATACATCATCTATAAGGGTCATTGTGATTAGTGTGTGTGGTGGACTTCAGATTCTTATGTCTTAAGTTATTTATCCTTATGGCTATTGGATACGATGTAATCAGGATTCAACAACTTTTCCCCTCAATCCTTATTTTTAAGTAGGTGAAGGAGGATAACAGGAAAGCTGAAACGGATTTGCATGCATAAACCGTTGTAGGGCGTAGGAGCGAGAGAGGATTTCGATTTGAGGTTGTCGTTGGGCTTGCGGCGGGAATGGTGGTGTAGAACGACGATGAAGATGTTGTGGAGGCGCAATGCGCGGGAAGGCGGCGAAAAGTATTTATGTAACGTGCAGGTTAAAGCGAAATGAAAAGGAAAATGCAAAAATAAAGGCGTAGATATTTTTTTCAATATTGTTGGTGCAACAATATGTATAAACAACCACCTAGGAGGTAAGGCTTTTTTGACATAATACAGTTAAATGTTTTTAATGGATCTTTCCATTCTAAAACTCTACATGGGGCCTTCGAAATACCAAATCCCAGAATAAGTACAAAAGGCCTTTTCTATGATAATGATATGTGAACTTTTTGCCATGATAAAATGGTAAAATTGCAATGAAGCTCAACGCCTGAACCTATTATAATGATACGAGACTTTATTGCTATAATAAAATTGTAAAAAGTTTATTTGCATGCTGCATATATAGCTACACAAAACATCAACAATCAAAAGGTAAACAAAGGCGCCGCAACGCGCGCCCCGGATAAAAAACCTAGTTTAATTTAAATTACAATTGTTAATAGAATTTGATTCAAGGGCGTAGCTTTATAGGGGCGAGGAGAGGCGCCCGGCCCTACGAAATTTTCGCTCAGAAGTTTCGATTATATAGTATCCATATCGAATTTTTTTGGTATATACGGTTTCGACCCCGCGTAAACAGTGACTTCCGACCCCCTGGTAATTTCCGACCCTTTAAATTTTTCGCTCAAGCTTCGCTACTGATTTGATTTATATACTTCTAATTGTATTGTAACAAACCGACTTATAATAAAAAAAATATCGAGACTATGTAAGGTATAAACTAGTAGATACACAGTTTTTACATAAGGTCCTAAAATATTTAACCGCCACACATTCTCGAAGGCAGATGGAATTTGTCTCGTAAAGATGTGTTGTATTATTTATTATTCTCAGTGTTAATTTTTTTCGGTGGCTTTTATTAAATTCTCTCAGACTGTCTTCGAAACTTCAAAAATATTTTAAAAAGGACATTATTAGAAAATCCAAGACCACATATTACGAAAATGTGGTTAATTAAAAAAATTTAACTATGTTATAAATCAGATATACATGTGGTAGTATTCTTCCCCATATAACCATATTACAGTTACATCTATCAGGCCCGTCTTAGGCCTAGTGCAGGGTAGACAGTCGATCTGAGCCCATCATTATAGGGGCCCAAACTTATTTTCATTAAAAATTATATATAGACTTTTTTAAAAGGTAATCTATGTATAAAGCTCATTTCTAAACTTTTGGCGCATTTTTTATACTTAAACCTAATAATAAATTAAACTAACTAGGTGTTTTGATTGAACAAAAAAAAAGAAAAGGAGTACAACGGCGATTGTGAAGGCTTTATTTCCAAAGCTGAAAGGTAGTTTTTTTCTTCCTAAATTCATGTAGTTGAAACGTTTTTTTTTTCTTTTTTGTTTTGATTGATTTTTATTCTTGAATCTTGATTCATTGAACTGAATCTTCAAGTTTCATTTTATCAAGTGATCTGTTATCAAGTATTTATCCCTAGGTTTTGATTTTAATTTTTGCTTGTTTGAAATTAAAACAGTCATGTCTTTGTTCTGGTTGTTTGAAACAGTAGCAAACAAGGGTTTGATTTTGTGAAGGAGCCCATTTTTATTACTCGATCTAGGCCCTTGAGGACCCAAGCATTTTCGGAGACGGCCCTGACATCTATATGTGTGTATATATATACATTTGTCATGTACATTTGATAATAATGAGAATACACAAAACACTCTCAATTTCTCTCTAATTCTTCTATCTCTTCTATTCAATTTCTAATAAACTAACAATTTTCAACGTAACGTAAACGACAGTTCAAATAATTAGATTGATTCAGTGAAATATATATTTGTATTTTACATTAATGAACATGTCTAACAATTCTTTATTCATATAAATTAATATTAATTTAATACGTAAAGTTTTCTAATTTTGTTTTTACTTAACCCTTTACATTTTTATTTTTTTTTTTAATTTTAAACTTTTATGCCCATGAGACATCACATACCATTTTAACATTTACTAATAACAATAAAACCAATAAACAAAATTTATGGCTGCAAAACGAACCAAACGTTTAGTGAACAGTTCGTCATGAAGTTCATTTGTAAAAGTATTTAATAAATGAACAAACACAAATAAGAAACTTTCGTTCGTTTAGTTAAACAAACAAACACGAACAGATGTTACATTCATTCAGTTATGTTCGTGAACATTTAGTAACATGTTCGTTTATGTTCAATAGTGACGAAATATGTTTTGTGACGAAAGATGCTGATTTTATTCGAAATTTAATATATGTTATTTGTCTCCGTTTTTGTTCATGAGCACTAGTTTGTGTTCGTTTGCGTTCATGAACGTTCATTTGTGTTGGTTTGTGTTCATGAATGTCCATGTATGTTTGTTTGTGGTTGCTTTTGTCCAATACCTAAATTAACAAACAAACACACACAAGTCACAAACGAACACAATCATTTTCTTAACAAACAAATGCGAACATAAAATCTCGTTTGATAAGTGTTCTTGAACACATTATTTCTTTAACAAACGAGCACAAACAAAGCCTTATTCGTGTTCGTTTGACGTTTGCAGCCCTAACAAAACTAAACCCCTCCTCCCCGCCCCTCTCTCTCATTGGCCCCTGCTAGCATCACCAACCAGCCATCTCTGACGACATCTTCTCCGACTATGAAAGCATGTAACATGCCTATATTACCTCCTCATTTTATAATGAAAGTATCTATACACAAATACTCTCTCTCTCTCCCCTTCGCGCCATGTTCGACACCATACTATCATATCTATCCCCTTTTCCAACACCACATCCCATAGACACCACATGCTATACCTTTTTCACAATTTCATATTGAGAGTGATTGCATGTTACGATTTCGACTAATTGTGTTGTTTATTATCACGAATTTAGGTGTAACACCATAAATCTCAATTTGTAATATGCAAAATAACTAATGAAATGAAATAAAATGTTATTAGATTACACAATTATATTGTTAGTCAATAATGTGGTGAGTAAATGGCCTTCAAAGGGCCAAGTCCTCTTGTGTTTTTGCTAACCCTTGTGAATTTAAGTTCACCTAATGCCAAGGATGCACATGCACCTATCAGTGATCGCCAAGAATACGGCCCATTGCAGATGTTTTTATAACATGTTTAAGAGCCAAAACACTAACCAATAAAAAAGTAATATAAAATGTTATCAAATTTAAATGATTAAAATAGAGAACTATTTAAATGTTTAAAAGTAAACTGGTCAACGCATTCTTGTACATTGATTAATGAATTTCTTAAAATAGTTACACAATATATATGTCTTTCAAACGAGTACTTTGTATGCTTCATGAATATTTTTTTATTAATATATATGATAATAATATATATTTTATCAGTTTGAGCAAAGCTTTATACTATTCATGTCAACTTTTGCTAGAAAATATATTATTTACTTCAGAAAGAAAAAACAAACAAATGAACAATATAAAAATTGGTTAAATTGGAATATACATACACAGATAGATTAGATGCATAAATATGCGTCTGAATTTAAATTTTAAAAAGAAAGTCTTGTTCCAATATTTCGGCGAACGTCCTGTTTTTCTCTAATTGACAAAAAGAAAATGAATAATAAGTTATATAGGTGGCAGGTAGACCGGTGGACTAAAGCATCCATTTATCAAATATATTTATTCCAACTCATAAATTAAATCACATTCAACCCATGATTTTATATGTAATAAAAATTTTTATTTTATTTGACAATGATAATTAGATTCAACTCGTCTAGGGATCAATAAGTTAGCATAAGTGTGTGTTACAATACATAAAAAGGTTAGTAGTTTCTTTATTCATTCTTTACTTAAAAAATATTAGCCTTCGTAAATGATAATAAACGAGAACTAATATGTCAATTTATATGACACATTTTTTAGTGAATGAAAGATTATACAAACTTAAAGATTGTTTTATTTATTGTCGATTTAAATCTGTTAATTCGGTTATTTAAACACATGTAATCATAACTAAGCTTTAAACGTCGGTTATAGAAAAAAAAATCATAATAGAAATATTAGTTTCTTAAGTTTTTATATTTCTATCGGTTCAATTTTTCGACTATTTTTGCTCAATTCCTCATTTATTATTGTACTCTTACGTTTCTAAATACAAGACTTTCAAGGGCATTCGAATTAGACTTATTTGAATATTTGAGGCGGTGAGTGTGATAACAAGACGATCAAGATCTTATTATTTTCAAGGGCATTTAGTAGATTAGGATATCTAAGTAATATAGTCAAATTAGTTTGGGACCATTGAGTACTTGAGTTAAGGGTTATGTTTATTTAATATATATTTTGTTTACGGTGGTGGCGCATATAGTCTTTAAGGCTGTTGGATATGGTCCTTATCCTCCCTTTAATCATCATCATCATCATCATCACATCAGCGTCATATTAGCATCTCCTTTCACTATTCCCCTCATCCCCATCAAGGGGATTGGTTTCCCATCTTTCCTAAAGCTTTTGCAACGGTCCGTTACCTTTCAAAGAATTTAGGGGGTGCGGTATTTCCCTTCCTTCCTGACAACACCTTAGCGTTGCTAACCATCTCCTGTACCCCACATCCTTCGGCCTTATATTGCATCATCGAAAGTTCATCTAAATACTCATAATGGGGTTTGTACTCTGATCACCTACCACTTAGTTGAGGGAATTCGGCAATGCAATTGAGCCAAATGTCTTATTTTCATTATTATTGCATGAGCATTTCTAGGAAACCTTAGCAATACATGAGATTCGGAATATTGGAAATGGATTAGACTTAGTTAAAACACACTGAAAGTTATTAATTAGCTAAAATACTATTCCTAGGCACATTTGTGTATATATAATATATTATATATTAGCAAGGAATCATTCATAACTTCACGTCCAAAAACAAAAGTATGTGAGAAAATACACTATTTCTTTGAAATTATAAGAATTAATATAAAGAAATACTTAAACAAATATAGATACTTAAAACAAACAAATCAAAATGTGTTATCATATAGATTATAGACTCAAAATTGTGTTATCATATAGATTATAGAGCACTAATATTTTGCTCAAAAAAATCATGTTATGAGAATTTTAGTCACCTCATTCTTTCTAAAGGACTAAAATGCACATCACATATCATTACACCTTACCAAAAAAATGTCATCCATCAAATCATCTAAACTAAAAAAAAAAAAAAAAAAACCTAATTCCACATTTCATGATCATGGATAAGAAGAAATCAATGTATGTGGTATACAAGAAGAATTCTTCCAAACCCTAGCATGCATCTTCAACACCTCCATGGCCTTTTCCTTCATCTTCCCACCACAATCCACTTGCAACACCAAACACAACTTCCCCACCACCCCTATCTGCAACATCTCCACCACCACACCACCGTTGCCGGAATATTTCGCCACCGAATGCACTATCCTCACCGCCCTATCACTCGCCACCATCGAAACCCTAAATATCCTTTTCGACACCACCGCTAAACCTGCACCATGTTTCAACAACTCAGATCTCCCCTCAGCACATTGACAAAGCTGTTCCAATGCCGTTAACACCATCTCCGACATTCGCTTGTCGTTTTCGGAGTTTAATAAGATATCGATTAATGTTTGGACAGCTGCGGCTTCTGCCGCTCTTATCCTATTCCTCCCTGAAGAATTACAAACGTTGATGAGTAGTTTCAATGCTGTTTTTGTGGCTTTTTGTGAAATTTGATTGGTCAAAACTTTGACTAACTCCGTAAAGAAATCCTGTCTTAATGTGACTTGCATGTGCATGTTCTCGACAGCCTCAAACATTGACTTAAACAACATGACAACATATGTACGTGTTTCATAGTTGTCCGAGTGTTTCATAACATGCGTTAATGTGTCAACAATATCACCGGTTTTGAGTAACAAACTTTGAAGACCGGTTTGTGACATATGCATGTGGTAAAGAATGCATATTGCTTCGTCTGAAGGTGAAGACGACGTCGTACTATTATTATTATTAGTATTTGCATCATTGGATAATACATATGTTAGGTAATTAATTGCTCCAACTGCTTCCATTGACCTCTTGTTAGTTACACTCTCCATAACAATATCTTTCAATCTTTTCAAACATTCCATTTGCAACTTGGGATGCTTTAAACCTTTTAATAGTTTGAGTATTTCGGATTTCGAAGCCGAAAGCGGAGGGGTGGGGAGTTTTGTGACACCGGATGAGGGGTTAAGGGTGCACCAAGATTGGATTAACCGACGAACCGTGTGGTTAGGGGTGAGGTCTAGGTTTGAAAGGAGTTGTTTTGTAACCGGGCATGTGTTGTTCTTCTTGGTATATAGCCATTTTTCGATGCTATCGCGATCGTAAGTGATTCCTGTTGGGAGTGTTACCGGGTCTCTCATGAGTTCTAACGAAATCGGGCATACGAAAAATGGAGGAATTTCGACGTTTTTGTGATCATCCATTGTGAAATGGACAAATTCAAGAACAAGATTGTGAAGAAAGGATGAATATTGATGTGTTTTTTTTTTTTTTTTTTTTTTTTTGTTGAATAATGAGTGAAAGTAAAGGTTGTTTTGGGTGATGTTTGGTGTTTGAAGGCTAGAATATATGTGTACGGTTTATATATGAATATATGGTGTGGGGATGTAATATTGTAATGAAGTATTTTTTTTTTTGAAAGTCAAAAATAAAGAAAAAGTAAAGTAATATTTGTCGGTCAAGGAGATGAGAGGTTTGACTTTTCAATGAGTTTTGTAGGCTAAAGAAGAGGACAACTTAACTTGGTTGTAATTTGTAAATGCATATGGGGATAGGGAGATATGGGCAAAGTGGGAAGGATAAGACTTCTCTCTTAAGAAATATAGCTAGCTTTAGGTGCTTCGAGTTTGATAAATATGATAAACGAGTCGTGTTCATTAGTTAAACATAATATGGTTAACGAAATTCCATAACCGAACTAGCAATTTTGGTTGTGGTTACAGTTAATGGTAAAAACTGAACCAAACCGATTAATGCACACCCCTACTATAAAATTATAAATTTACGCATAAAACACAAGCGCATATAAAAAAAGTTGCTCTAATTAAAATAGAACTATTAATACCATTAAAAAAATAGGTTTTGAAGTAAAATAAACTGGTTTATATTTGATATTCCCTTAAAATTTATAATTAACTATACTATACTTCGGGAGCGTCTTAGGATTGACAAATCTAATATGACGCATAAACTTTACATATGAAATAGACTGATGCACTTCACATTTATATGTAGGAAAGCTTCGGACAGCACCTAACCTAAAATAGTGTATAACTTCATTGTTAACACTTAACCTTAAACAGTGTATAATTCTAATGTTAACATCTAACCTAAAACAATGTATAACTCTAATATTAATACCTAACATAAAAGA
The DNA here is from genome assembly GCA_028751855.1 of Ambrosia trifida. Classification (NCBI taxonomy): domain Eukaryota; kingdom Viridiplantae; phylum Streptophyta; class Magnoliopsida; order Asterales; family Asteraceae; genus Ambrosia; species Ambrosia trifida. Next base: position 54,053,786 of record CM054124.1, read on the forward strand.
GTGTACAACTCCAATGCTAACACATAAACTAACACAATGTATAACTCCAATGTAACTTTTATATTAACACATATCATAAATTCTAAACAAATGTAAAACTCTTAAATAGTAATATTGATACCTAACCTAAAACAATGTATAACTCTAATATTAAAGTATATCATAAAGGCTAAAAAATGCATAACTCTAATATCAATATTCAATACCTGACCTAAAATGCAAACATGTGAATATTTGACATTAACAATGTTTATTTTTTAGTTAGAATATTATACAGATAACAACACTTTCATTTACCCCTTTTAGATCCAGAAAATTAAATTTAAAAAAAAAAAAGATCCAAAAAATTAGCACAAACACAACATCATATATAATGATGAAGCTACTTACCTGAAGAGCATTATCAAGATTATTCAAAAGCTACAAAAATGAGCTAGCAAAAAAATCAAACCCTCTCAACAACAACAACAACAACAACAACAACAACGAATCTTCCTTCAATATATCGTTTCATCCGATTCCTCCCTTTACAATCCTACAAACAAAATCCCCCCAAAAGAAAATCAAACATAAAAATCAAAACTTTATAACAAAAACCACCTAATCAATCAAATCAAACACAAACCCACTTACCAAACTCTCATCTTTCTTCCCAAAAAAAAAAAAAAAAAAAAACATAAAAACCAAAATTTACAAACAAAAACCACAAAATAAAAAAAAATACATTAACCGATGACTTCAGTTACGATTACAATTAAGCCTAATAACCAAACCGAACTAAACCATATACACCCCTACAAACCACTAGCTAATCCACTTAAAACCAAACCAAATCATCATTAACAACAATTAATGAACTAGATTAGAATAGAATATAATGTATATAATACGTGCAATAATACAGTATCTCCTCATCACCACATATAAAAGTCCCAAAACCCTTCCAATCTTCATCTGCTGCTTCCATACTCCACCAAAACCTATAGAGAAGGAGAGAGAGAGAGAGAGAGAGAGAGAGAGAGAGAGAGAGAGAGAGAGAGAGAGAGAGAAAGGAGATATCTGAGAGAACGAGAGGAGCCGAAGAGAATCCGAACACCAATGGCGGAGCTCCAGCAACAACCCTTTTCCTTCCAATACTCCTCGCAAACCCCACACTCACACCTATATTTTTAGAGAGAAAGAACCGAGAGAGAGATAGAGAGGGGGAGCTGAGATGAGAGGGAGTGAAAGCAGATAAGGGAGAAAGAGAAAAGTAACAGAAGGAAAAGATGGGCAGACGGTGAGTCTTTGACTGTCGCTCACGACGGAGCTCATGGAGGAGCACGGTGGCGACTGGGATTAGGTATATATACAACTAGTTTTTATCCCGGGAGCGTCCCGGGTTAAAATATCTAATATAACATAATAAAATATACTATTATTATTATTATTATTCTTATTATTATTATTATTATTATTATTATTATTATTATTTTAAACAAATCTCTGCCATAAGTTATCATATTCAAATATAAAAAAAACGAATCTCTGCGCCGGGGTATAAATCTAGTGACATTACAAATGAATTCGAATGTTTGTAATCGATCATTTTAAAAAGAACTAACATGAAAAAAGAAAAAAAAGTTAATTATTGAAATATCGAACGCATTAGTCTAAGGGTTATGTGATGCGTTAAAAAAATCATGGGTATATGATCGGGTATCTAGTTCGGATATTTGGGTATGTTGTTTCGGGTAATCGGGTCGGGTATCACCTAATCCCAAACCCGACCCAAACCCACAATTTTTTTAAACTAATCCCAAACCCGACACAATACCTGTCGGGTTACAAAAAATAGTCATTTTTTTCTCCGATTTTTATATAGCACTATGGTACTTGTTGGAAAGATAATAAAACGCTCGTTAATTTGGTGTAATTTTTTTTCTTTAAAAAATCTCGTATATAAAATATATTAATGTTTAAAAGTTATGGGAGGAAACACGAAAGATAAAATAATAAAGGTTTAATATTTATATTTGGTAGATTAGGCATTTAATTGATTAAGTTAAAGATTATAATAGATTAGGTTAAATCATATTTATTTCTTTTTTTTAATTGGTTTAGAGTTGCCACATCACATCTTATGTGGCATCTCTCAAAGGAGAGATTGCATAAGAGTATGACATGTATGATTAATCTCTTTGCAATATATATATATATATATATATAGATTGCGTTTAGGTGTAATAATAATGATATATCCAATTTTGTTTTTAATTTTTTTTAAATCACCTAAAGCCACATGGCACATGATGTATTGCAAAATACATCGATTATTTGTACATATTTTGCGTCGTTATCGAGTCAGTGTGTGTCGTTTATATATATTTTCGGTTTCTATTTAGTATTTTATGTATCACAGGAATCCGGATGGCAAAAGAGGCAAATTTATGCATAAACGGTGCTTTACGAGGTCCCGGATGAGTCACAAGTGAAAAGAGAAGATAAAAATAAATAAAATTGAAAAAAATCACCCCATCGTGTCACGCGACCGAAGTCCTTGCACCCCGTCGCGTGACGCGGAGCCTTTCAGATTCAGCAAAAAGTCCATTCTACCCCTGCCAAGTTGAGATAATTATCCTTGCATGCCCCCGTCAGGTTTAAGTGCATCGTGTCACGCGACCACTTACCCAGAACCCCGTCGCGTGACGCGATGGCCATCAGGAAGCCCAAATTAGTGTTTTTTCAAGCCCAAGCGAATTTAAGAACCCTAAATCGTGATTTTATGAGTCATTCTTGACTTTTGGACGAAAAGAGAGCTGCTTAACGGCTGGCACGATGTGGAGAAGAAGAAGCCAGTGAAAGTCAAGCACGATCAGTCTTCTGCTACATGCCACGCATCCGGTTAATCCCAGGTAAGTTTAAATTTTGGTGGTTTGACCCGTTAATAATTGTTAAATTATTTTTCAATTCCACAAATAAATATTTAATTGTTAATAAGAGTCGGGTGTAATTAAACGGGTTAGATAGGGTCCAGATAAAAGAGAAGCACCCTGATTAAATTTTAAGTGTGGGAGGATATGTAGAGTTTGTATATATATTTATACTTATATTTTTTTAGAGGTTGTAAATATGTAGAGTTTGGTAAAGGTTTGGGTAATAAAAGAGAACTTTTCTGAAAAAATAAATAAATAAATAAGTAAATAATCAACTTTCTGTGAAAAAAGACTTTTCACGTCATGTGAGGAGTCTGGGCTGACTTGTTCGCCTCATGCGACCAGCAATTACCCCAGAGAGTTATATTTTTTTTCGCTTGCAACGCGTGTTGTGATCACCAGTGTCCTTCACGTTGAGCGAGAATCAGGATTTTTTTCTTCTACCCATTTGGTTCAATCAACATTCACGGCTATTTTGCTAAGCAGGTACGTCTTCTTGTTCGTTGTTATATTATGAGTCTAAGTTAGTAGTTTGAGGCTTTTTATTTTTGTTTGGTTCGATATTATGCTCGGGTTTTGTTTGTTTCGTTTTGCGCAGGTTTGGATTGCACCACCCGTACTCAATCTCCATTCGGGTGATTCCGAAGCTGTTATTATTTATCAAGGCAAGCCCGGAGTTTACCATTATGTCAGAGCCGATCGCGAATGAAATGTTATACGATCGAGCTGGATTGGACTAGAGTTTTTGGAGCTTACGCGTTATTTTACCATAGGAGTGATATTTGATGGTTAGAAGATTTTAGGTATTCTTCCAAGTTCAATAGCTGTGAGGTGAGGACTTGTTGGTATGTCTAGGTTGTTAAATTGCTAGGTTAAAGGCTTTGTGAGAAGATCTGTCTAGTTTCCCTTTCAACTCCTGCATATCAAGTTATATCTTGGCTTCAATAATTACCCCTTGCACCTAGTGTACTGAGGCTTTCGCGTTGTGAGGTAGGTTGTCTAGCGGGTACTCGATCATAAGAGTTAGATAACCTGTGAGGGTTTGTACTCCAACCGATAGTTTAACAGCACAAAAATATTCTAGGGTTTCCCCTTGAGAAGGGTCGAGGGTGTCTAGTTTATTCTTGATGTTTAGTATTTTAAGATCCCGGTTCCAAATCAGTTCCATAACCATAGAAGCTTATCAGGTATAGTTAGGAGTCTGGTCTAGGTAGTGTCTTATCATCATCTGAAATCAGTTTAGCTCAATTATCGTTTTTAGTTAAGTATAGTTAACCTTAGGTAATCTTTATTTTATTGCAAATTAGTTGTTAGTAAAACCCCCCTCTTTAATTAATAAATAATTTTATTTCAGTTTTAGATAAGTTTTCGAGTCTAGTTACCGTTTTCTATTAGAGTCTCGTGGGTTCGATATCCGGACTTACTTTAGCTTTACTAGAGTCGATAGGTTCGCTTGCCTGTCAGTAGTTTAGTTTTAGAGAGTCTAGAGTATTACTAGGTGTCTAGTTTTAGGTTTAATTTAGTTATTTTTATTAAACTACTTTTAGCACATCAAGTTTTTGGCGCCGTTGCCGGGGACTCTTGGCGATTGCGTTTACTAGCTTTGATTACACTTATCTGCTATATCTGTGCTACTGGTGTTTTGTGTTGAGTCTGTCTTTTTGTATAGTGATTCGTAGGAGTCTAATTGTTTGTGTATTTTAATTTCTGTCGAGTTTGTAAATATGTTTGAAATTTGTGGAGGACCATATTTTACCGTTAGATTTCCACAAAATGCGGGGTCCTCTGCACATTATTGTGCTAATTCCTTTGTGCAGCCGCAACCATATTATTCACAGGGTTATCCTATAAATTATTATGATGACTCGTATCAGCAGCCACATTATAATCAGTATCCTGATCAATTTTCTGGAAGCACTTCTTGTGAGGATAGTGGTGATAATTGGAGTGAAATCAAAAGTCTGTTGACATTATTAGTTGCTAAAGATGAAAATACCCAGAAAATGTTAGCAGAGCATGACATCCTCCTGAAAAACCGACAGGCTGCTATTTTGGATCTTCAACGAACATTAGAAGACATATCTAGGAGATTAGATGAAGAAGAAGAAAAAGAAAAAGTTCAGCAAGAGCAGTCGCCGAAAGTTGGTTATACATATGATGAGGAGGGCAACTACCTCGGGTACATGAACGCTCGAGGGGAGTTGTTCCCAACGTTTCCAGGAGAAGGGAAAGAGCCGATCATGCAATACGCTGATGAGTCAGATGAAGAGATCATTCCAATCACGGAGACAAAAATGGACATTGGAGTCCCACCTCCGGTGCCACAGGTTACTATATATGATTTTGGGAGTGACTCTGATGAAGAGGACGACGAAGAAGAATGGGCGGCATATCAGAGATCGTTAGTGAAGAAAGAAGTGATAGAAGAAGAAGTGGAATTGGGGGACTCCATAGGTATGATGTTTGGTGCAGATGAAGACAATGAGGATAGTGAGGAGTCGTTGTCTGCGGAGGATGAGTTTTTAGATATGGAGTTAGAAGGTTTACCTGCTTATAAAGAAGTAGGGGAGTCTGATCCCGATGGGGACATAGCATACCTGGACGCCCTACTTGAAGGTGAACAGACAGACATGACTGAACCTGCACCAGATGAAAGAAATAAGTGTGGGGATCGTCCCATGAAAATGGTGGTAGAAGAAGCGCACCATAGCTGGCCCGTGGTATTAGTGATAGATGGAATTTCAACAGCACCACGGGAGAGGGCAAAGAAGAAAAAAAGAAAGGATCGGAACCGAAAGAGGATCAACGGCTGGCACGATGTGGAGAAGAAGAAGCCAGTGAAAGTCAAGCACGATCAGTCTTCCTGCTACATGCCACGCATCCGGTTAATCCCATGTAAGTTTAAATTTTGGTGGTTTGACCCGTTAATAATTTTTAAATTATTTTTCAATTCCACAAATAAATATTTAATTGTTAATAAGAGTCGGGTGTAATTAAACGGGTTAGATAGGGTCCAGATAAAAGAGAAGCCCCTTGATTACATTTTAAGTGTGGGGAGGATATGTAGAGTTTGTAAATATATATTTATACTTATATTTTTTTAGAGGTTGTAAATATGTAGAGTTTGGTAAAGGTTTGGGTAATAAAAGAGAACTTTTCTAAAAAAAAATAAAATAAATAAGTAAATAATCAACTTTCTGTAAAAAAGACTTTTCACGTCATGTGAGGAGTCTGGGCTGACATGTTCGCCTCATGCGACCAGCAATTACCCCGGAGAGTTATATTTTTTTTTGCTTGCAACGCGTGTTGTGATCACCAGTGTCCTTCACGTTGAGCGAGAATCAGGATTTTTTTCTTTTACCCATTTGGTTCAATCAACATTCACTGCTATTTTGCTAAGTAGGTACGTCTTCTTGTTCGTTGTTATATTTTGAGTCTAAGTTAGTAGTTTGAGGCTTTTTATTTTTGTGTGGTTCGATATTATGCTCAGGTTTTGTTTGTTTCGTTTTGCGCAGGTTTGGATTGCACCACCCGTACTCAATCTCCATTCGGGTGATTCCGGAGCTGTTATTATTTATCAAGGCAAGCCCAGAGTTTACCATTATGTCAGAGCCGATCGCGAATGAAATGTTATACGATCGAGCTGGATTGGACTAGAGTTTTTGGAGCTTACGCGTTATTTTACCATAGGAGTGATATTTGATAGTTAGAAGATTTTAGGTATTCTTCCAAGTTCAATAGCTGTGAGGTGAGGACTTGTTGGTATGTCTAGGTTGTTAAATTGCTAGGTTAGAGGCTTTGTGAGAAGATCTGCCTAGTTTCCCTTTCAACTCCTGCATATCAAGTTAGATCTAGGCTTCAATAATTACCCCTTGCACCTAGTGTACTGAGGCTTTCGCGCTGTGAGGTAGGTTGTCTAGCGGGTACTCGATCATAAGAGTTAGATAACCTATGAGGGTTTAATTTGTACTCCAACCGGTAGTTTAACAGCACAAAAATATTCTAGGGTTTCCCCTTGAGAAGGGTCGAGGGTGTCTAGTTTATTCTTGATGTTTAGTATTTTAAGATCCCGGTTCCAAATCAGTTCCATAACCATAGAAGCTTATCAGGCATAGTTAGGAGTCTGGTCTAGGTAGTGTCTTATCATCATCTGAAATCAGCTTAGCTCAATTATCGTTTTTAGTTAAGTATAGCTAACCTTAAATAATCTTTATTTTATTGCAAATTAGTTGTTAGTAAAACCCCCCTCTTTAATTAATAAATAATTTTATTTCAGTTTTAGATAAGTTTTCGAGTCTAGTTACCGTTTTCTATTAGAGTCTCGTGGGTTCGATATCCGGACTTACTTTAGCTTTACTAGAGTCGATAGGTTCGCTTGCCTGTCAGTAGTTTAGTTTTAGAGAGTCTAGAGTATTACTAGGTGTCTAGTTTTAGGTTTAATTTAGTTATTTTTATTAAACTACTTTTAGCACATCAGCTCACTTATGGGGGGGGGGGGGTTAGCCTCTTTGAGTGTCATGTAGGATTTTAAGCTTTGATTTATTATAATATATAAATGTAACACCCCAACCGTTGGCGGAAACATCGAGGTGTCACTTATGAATGATTGTTCAGTAGCTCATGGTAATACATAAGTTTAAATAATCATTTATTTCATTACAGTATTGAATTACATTAAATGTCTTGAATGAAATCTAATACATCCAATAATCAAACAAAGCTTAAAACTTCAAATATCTTCTCATGCTAGCTCTAGACTTCAATCATCGGTATTTCCTATTGAGTTTGGAAAATATGGGGGGGGGGGGGGGTCAACTAGAAGTTGGTGAGAATACATAAGCCAAGTCAAGCGATTAAGTTTTAGAATAAAAGTTTAGCAATTCATATGTCTAATGTAAGTTTAAGTCTACATGAATAAACAACAAGTATAGTATGCACATAATCAATCCTCCGACAAAGTTTAGGTCCATCCCGCATCCACGATTCACCTTAATATAACGTTGGAACGATAACAATCACCCGCGCTCCCCATACAAGATGGTCAACGAATCTAGGTGGGGTTGTCAATCCAATAGATCTATCATTGTATATCGCCGGCTTGGCCACAGCTAATGATTATGTAAGTTGAAGTTTAAGTCTAATAGTCTTTGTCTAAGTCACGAGGCATTAAAGTTTACAACTAGACATGTATGTAGAATTGCATAAGTATAAAGTTTCAAATATAAAGAATTGCATAAACAAGGTTACGTAAACTCACCTGAAATTCACTGTGTAAGTACTAGCAAGTAGCAACAAGTCTGAACTTGGATTAATTGAACTCTTGTATCCTATTACAAATAAAGGACGTCTTAAATTCTAATGCAAGTAAGCTTGCTTCGTTTCTTAGTTGTAAAGATAGTTGATTCAACTACCTAGATTCGTATTGTAAAAAAAATACGTGTCTTAATGTGTGTATGACTTAACGAACCAATTGTACTTGGTTTAGTTTCTAGAAAATATATGTAAATGTATAGTTATATACAATATATACTTTATTATGATATATTCAGGATTTCACGACTTGAGACTAGTTGTAAAAGAAGCATTTAGACTAGTGAAAATAATGTACGCGTAACTTGATTCGCGTTTTAGTTTGTTTGAAGACCGGATGATATATGCATTATGTTTATTTATGTACGCTCTTATATCATGAAGAAATAAAGTTTGAATAGCGTTTATTTGTAAAATATAGCTTCTTTTGTACAAAATTATAATTATATTTTGTAAAAATTTGGGCAGAGTTTATCTGTTTTTGTATAAAACCGACAACTCACGTTGTCTAAATTTTTCCAAAATCAATCAAATGGAGACATATACACGACGCGTGGTTTAACTTGTTAAAACTATAATATGCGAGGAACTATACTTTTCGACAAGTAAAAATTAAAAATATAGTCCGACATTTGATAGTTGTCATAATAATATAACTATAAGTTAGTCGTTATTTGATTCGTCAAGTTCACAAATAAATAATTTTTGTTACAACTCGGTTCGGTTCTATTAGTCTTTAGAATAAATATTTATATACAATATACACGAAAATAAATAAATAATTAAATAAAATAAGGTCGCGGCGCGCGTTATACCTTCCTGAGTCGCGTATTTGCCTCGTAACCCGTGTTGACCAGATCTGGATTCCTTGACCGATGTTGACCCGAGCGAGGCTCAGATCTGTTGATCGAAAGAAACTGAACCACCTTCGACTGTAATCTATTAAACCCGATCCCGAGCCTTGAACAACCAGCACCACAGCCACGCCACATCTGCCGAACATCTGATAAAACTGGAACTAACACCGAAAATCACCACCACTTCAACTGACATCCACTGTGAGCCGCCAACGAGCATCACCGCTGAACCAACAACCAACCGGAAATAACCTCATTCGAAACTCCCTTGGTTAAAACAAGACATACCAGAAACAGAGGCACCATATTATGGGTTTTGAAATGAAAATGGGGTGGATGTGCTGTGGGTGACCCTGCCATGTCACAGCGGCCGGAGTGAAGGACGAATAGGAAGAGTAGGGGTGGTACGATGTGAACGAAAAGGAAAGGGGTAGTGGTAGCAGGTGGTGCCGTTGCTTTATGTCGGGGTTTTCCTAGTCCCCGATGATGTTGAATGACTGGGAGAAGGGGGTTTTCGCTGTACATTGACTCGAGTGGTGACCGATGCGTGAGGAGGAGAGTTGGGTGGCTCGGGTGTTGTTTGCTGCTGCTGCTTCAGGGATGGTCTGGTCGGGTGGTGGTGGTTGTCGCCGCTGATCTAGGGCGGAGGGAAGGAGGTTCAAGGTGGGGGTTTCAGTGGTGGTTTGAATGCACTGGTAAGGGTTGTGGTTGTCATGTGTGTTTGTAGAGAGCTGCAAGGAAGGAGATAAGGAAGAACCATGTGGGCTAGGGTTTGTAAGTGTTAGATTGAGAAGGAGAAGGAGAGTTTATATAGGTAGGGTTAGGTGCGGGTTTGGTGGACACCGCGTATACGAACCCGTTAGTGTCACGTGTCTCGTTTAGATTCGACTCGCTTAACTCCTAGATAATTATTTCACGTAACATATACATGTAAAACTAATTAAATCAAGTATTAGGAATGTATAAATATTTATATTTGTTAGATTTAAAATCTAGTAGTCGTTTAATACCGGGTCTATTCTCCCTGTGTCGCCATATAGCATAATTAAATAATTTAATTTATTATGCATAAATAAAATAATAAAAAAAAGTATTTCTTGTTAACTAGGTAATATTGTTAACGAATTTAAACGGTTACACGAAGATAATATAATATTTTTTTTGTACTTCTAAAAATAGTCGGGTGTTACAATAAATATATAGATGAACCAAAAACCCATAAAGCCATCTAATTGCTTGAAACTGACCCAATTGACTAAACGTGTTTGTGGGTTAAACTGGAAGTGACCTGAACATATTTTGGATACTCACACAAAACTCCATCTCTATTTCACACACTAAAATTGAATCATGAAGTTTCTTTTATACTCAAAACAAAATTCCATGTTCAATTCATTTATTTTATTTAAAGACAATTATTACAATTTTACGAGTCTTAATTTTATTCATGACATGTTAATGTCATATTAAATAAAATTGTCACACATAATAAAAACCATCATATGATTCTTGAATAGAGGTTAAGAGTCAATCAAAACAACCAATTTATGACAAAAACATAATTTATACTAAAGTTACCAAAGTTTAGAAATATTCATTTCAACCACTCAACTTTGAGCTTCGATATTCATCTTAGCTCCGATTTGGACCTGTTTGGTTCATTTTGTGAAACTCTCACACCATAGAACACAAACTTATAAATAATTATCTATATAATTCATATATAAAACAATTATTTATTGTCCAAAATTAGTGAGAAAACATTTTCACTAATATTTTCCAACAATATGTGTGTTTTATTATAAAGTTGTACAATTTGGCTTTATCTGTGCCATTTTTTCTTTGTGTTATATTCATTTAGCTCGTTTTTTCTTTGATACTTCATGATTTAGTGTTGTTTTTCTTTGGTTTGTTGTGTTGTTCTAGTTTTAGTTTGGCCTCTCAATCCTCCATGATTAATTTGTCTGCCTGCCTTGAATAATTTTCTTGAGTTTACTTTAAGGTTTTTTTCTATCTCTAGATTCATCTATGCTTCTTAGGTTAGCTAAAAGGTAAATGAGTTATGGAGATGCGCAATCTATACGTACAGATCGAATCACGACAATTCGGTCCACAAAATTAGCAAGGTTGTAACTATTGAGTCACTAAATTCTATGCATTATCACTACTTGATGTTTTTGGCTGATGTTACTATGATCACCAAGGTTACAAGAAGGATGGAAGCTATTTGATGTAACTTCCTTAAATTGAAAATTTGTTAGTTCACTTGGGACATATTTTTTATGGCAAAGAAAAGGAAGGTTACGAAAACATGATGTATAAGGCGGCAAATTAAGTATTGCTATTACGATGGAGATGGAGATTCAAGGGAGAGCAGATTGTAACACCCCAACCGATGGTGGAATCATCGAGGTGTCACGTAGTGACGATTGTTCAAAAGCACATGGTACTAAAATGTAAATATATTATTAAATAATTTAAATTGTCTTACATAGATGAAATGGAAAACAAATACAAAAGTCTGAATGAAAATTGAAATAACATATTAAAAGCAAGCACTAAGTCCCATGCTATAGTACTAAGATCACACTGCACCTGAAACATGTACAAAATAGGTTTGGTCAACATAATAAATGTTGGTGAGCATTCCTAGTTTTAATACATATAGTAAGTTGAAAAAGGTATACAATTCAAGTGCAAAGCTACAGTGCAAATATGTAAACTATGTATCATACAAATGAGCGAAATCAACCCTTTGACTGTATAATGTACTAAATGAACGGCGGTGTACTTATCCAATAAATGGATAAAAACTTAACAATGACCACAGATTCTCCGATGAAAAAGGGGGAGAATCAACCTAGGCGGGTTGTCAATCCAATAGCGTTATCCAATGTTAAGGTCGCCTTGTACCATGTTAATGATTTCACTAAGTACAAATGTATTCTACATGTATTGTCTAAGCATAAAGCACGTTGTAAGCAAATGCACATAGTACTAGAATTGTATTGTAAAAATGTAAACTTGTATTTGTAATTTGTAATAGTGTACATGTAACACCCCAAAAATGAATAAAAGCAAAAAGGGGGATAGGAAATACTCACAGTTCGTGCAATAACTTGAAACTCTACCGAACAACGTGATTTGAATTAAGATTATCCTAAAGGATTAACCTAAAGAATTAGATAATGTGTAAGGGAAATGAATCTAGGATACATGTAGTTCTAGGGTTCCTAATTTGGGGATATGTAATTGTTTAATTATTAATTGGGTAAATTGTTAATAAATGAGAGAAATTCAGTAAATAATTTAAATAAAAGACTATTGTAGGTTTTTGATTTAGGATGATCATATTATAGGGTTTTAAGTATAAAAATAATTTTTATAAAATTATTCCCTCAAGAATTAAATATTTAGTATATTTATTCTTATTTGTCAAAGATATAATTTTAATATCTAAAAATATTAAAATTAAAGAAATTTCAAATTAAAATTTATATTTCTGTTCTAAATGAACAAAAATAATTTATGTAAAATTTTGGTATAAAAATATTGAAAAATGATTTTATTATGATTTATTTATGATTTAAAATAACAAAAAACGATTAAAAATATGAAACGAACGTTTTTTCTAAAATAAAAATTATTTCTGAAATGCCTATTGATCTACAAGTTTAGAATAATTTTTGTGGAATTTTATATTTAGGTATTTTTATAGAATTTTAAAATTATAAATGAATAAAATTGTAATATTTATAATATCTATAAAATAAATGATTTTTGAAAAACTAAAAATTGTATAATAGAGTTTATCACTTGTAAATCATAAAATAATTTTTGTAGAGTTTATAAGTCATATTAAGTATTTAAAATCTATTTTTAAAAATATTATTGAATATATAAGTATAAAAGAGTTTAAAAAAAAGTTGCATGTGCCAGGACTCGAACCTGAGTCTGGCCGGTTCAATGCTCTTATAATCACAAGCCAGACCAACTGGTCTGACCCTGAGAACGAGTTAGATTCAGGTTTAAATAATTATAAAGGTTAACTGTTTTGTTTTTTTTATAAATGATTTAAAAGAAAGAAATCAAAAACTCAGTATGTGGGAATCGAACCTTGGCCTTCGGCCGGTTCATGTTTTAAACAACATCCTGTTACCAACTGATCTGTGGATCAGTTGGTGATAATTTTTTTTCTGCAACGTTTTTAAGATATTGTCTGCGTGAGTATTATCCCCAAATAATATATGAAGAACCCTAGATTTCTAATAAATCAAAAAACGCAATAATAACTAAATTAACCATAGGGTTTTTGAAGTAGAAGGGCCGATTAACATAACCCACAGAAAAGATTGAACTTACAATGGGTTTAAAAACACGATTGGCCGGGTCAAACGAGGAGTCAACCGAAGCAGAATTTGAAGGTTTGAAAGAGTGTAAGGAGAAATTGAGTATGAGGATTTGATTTTCGGCGATTAGAGCTTGCAAAGAAGGCCTCAATTTATACTAATCGTTCGGTCTTGTAATTTTGGAAGATTTGACCCGTCTTAACTCACATACGCGTCTAATACATGAAATTGGAAAGTTTTTATGGGTGATTGGCATGGGAAATACGCAGGAATGAGTTGGTCTACACTTACCATAAACGATCTGTAGTTTAAAACACGGATTGATTGAGATTTGGAAAGGCGTTTACGCACAGTTGAGTTTTCACGAGTCAACTGTGTATAGTAGGGAGGGTTTATATATGTTTTGTTTGGAAATAAGATACAACAAGGGCTGTAGCCCAACTGGTTAAAACGTGTGTGTGTATCAGACCGGCCATGGGCGCGGGTTCGATTCCTGGCCCATGCATTTATTTTTTGGCAATTATTTCACAATTTTAATGTTAATATATGTTTATAGTATGGTTGTAGGAGTCCAAAAGTGTCACAAAATATTTTTAAAACGTATAAGAATGATAGAAATGTGACGTTTTATTGATGATTTTAAATACGAGACGTTACAGTAAAAAAAATGAATACGAAAAGTGACGAATGTCACAGCATCCCCTACTTTTAGAAATTTCGTCCCGAAATTCCTTCAAGTGGTAGTCTCTGGAAAAAGATGAGGATACTTAGACATCATGTACACTATTACAAATAACAAATACAAGTTTACATTTTTACAATACAATTCTAGTACTATGTGCATTTGCTTACAACGTGCTTTATGCTTAGACAATACATGTAGAATACATTTGTACTTAGTGAAATCATTAACATGGTACAAGGCGACCTTAACATTGGATAACGCTATTGGATTGACAACCCGCCTAGGTTGATTCTCCCCCTTTTTCATCGGAGAATCCGTGGTCATTGTTAAGTTTTTATCCATTTATTGGATAAGTACACCGCCGTTCATTTAGTACATTATACAGTCACAGGGTTGATTTCGCTCATTTGTATGATACATAGTTTACATATTTGCACTGTAGCTTTGCACTTGAATTGTATACCTTTTTCAACTTACTATATGTATTAAAACTAGGAATGCTCACCAACATTTCTTATGTTGACCAAACCTATTTTGTACATGTTTCAGGTGCAGTGTGATCTTAGTACTATAGCATGGGACTTAGTGCTTGCTTTTAATATGTTATTTCAATTTTCATTCAGACTTTTGTATTTGTTTTCCATTTCATCTATGTAAGACAATTTAAATTATTTAATAATATATTTACATTTTAGTACCATGTGCTTTTGAACAATCGTCACTACGTGACACCACGATGATTTCGCCATTGGTTGGGGTGTTACACAGATTAACTTATGCCTTAGAGGTGTAAAATCTTTACACTGAAGCAATAGATTAACGAATGATATCCTAATAAAGTAAAATCTTTACACAGATTAACATGGTTTGGAAGAACATTATAAGTATCGAGAAGGAATTGATAGACTTGGCTTGGGTAATGATGTATCTAAACTAGTGAGAAATTAATGTCGGCAATAGAGAAGATATGTTGTATTGGTTTGATATATGGGCAATGACGAACTGCTCAGAATTAGGAAATCACCATTGTTTAGCGTAGAGTCCGATAAACAACGCAAGGTTTTGAAGAGATTATGTGCTAGTATAGTTCAAATGGCAATGGTAGAGAAGGTTAGCGAACATAAAAGGTGAAGGATATGTTTAGCATTGAAAGTTTGGTTGGAACGATTTATCTTGTAGAGATAAAAGATAGATGGATTTGGAATGATGGTACAAAGGGAGTATGTGGTACGAGCTTTTAGGAATACGAGCTTTTAGGAAAATGATTGAAAACAAAGTAAGATTTTAAAATGGATTGGGCTACACGAGGTCCGAAAAATGTAACTTTTTTTTTTGCGTGGTAAGCGGAGTTAAACAAATTACAAAAAAGCGAAGCTGGGAAAAAGAGGTGTCAATGTGGGTTCGTTGTATGGCATTTGTGTATCAGCTTCGAAGTCTGGATCACCTCCTAGTGGCTTATGACTTTTTTTTTTGAAAGGTGAACTTCATTAAAACGAGCAAGAGGTCCTCAAAGCAAGGACCCCGCCAACAAACTACAACATATACATCGGAAATACAACCCAATCTTTCCAAATCAATTTTTTTATGCCTAGACCTCGACCTCAACCAAAGAAAAAACATAGACTTGACTTTGGCTATGACATCAACCACTTTCGCCTCTTTGGATCTAAATAATTTATCATTCCGAGCATTCCAAATGATCCAAAGCGTGATCATAATAATACCTTGAATAATCTTCTTCTCATCTTTATTCTTCCTTTCCTTAGCCAATAGAAGGAGGTCCTTAATGTCGAAGGCGTAAATTGGCCCAAGCTTGCACCAAGAACCAATGGAAGACCAAACACCAAAGGAGAAGCCACAACCGATGAAAATGTGCATCGAAGACTCTTCATCAACCTCGCAAAGGGTACAAACCGGATCTTCTATAAAAATATGTTGTCGCCAAAGAGCAATAACTGGTGCATGTTGCCACACGCCCAATTCACGTCAGTTATAGAAGCTTTGGAGGTGAATAAAATGTCATCACTCTATAAAGCATATAAGCCTATGTGTTACCGACCGTTGTTTTTTTGATCGGCGAACAACTGTGTGGCAACCACCCTTGCGGGGCGCCGTGCCCAAGAATCGACTACTCGACCTCCATCAGCCCCCGCCTTCTCCCGATGCGCGGAAACCCGAGCCCCACCAGCCCGAAGGCACAACAGTGTTATAGAACTCGGTAAAACCTCGCCGCCCGTCAGATTCGAACCGGCACCACCCGTATTCGATCTTCACCCGGATACCAAACCATAAATGATGGAAGTGAGGATTGAACCTTTGATCACATAGGTGAAACAAAAGCCACTCCACCACTAAGGCAATGAGAAACTAAAAGCTTTTCGACGGTAGAATTTATTAGCTCAGGGGAGATGGTTGTGTATATCAAGACAATCTCCTTCGTATGAATCAAGTACATGGGGAATATGCATTCCACTATTTTGTTGATCCAACATCTTGCTAATTTTTTTTTTTAAATTTCGTCCTTCAAAAACGAAAATCTTTTAGACCATTAGGTGTATGGGGCGGCATAGGAGCAACATTCGTATGCCGGGCCTCGCTACACCGCCCCCTAGGGGCGGCATGGGCATGGGAGGCATCTCAATGCCGTTGATGCCGGGCCAAATAATGTTTATTAATTGATTTTTTTATTATTTTTAATAATTCTGACCAATGAGGAGGCCCGTCATCATGGTGCACACCACCCCCTTGGAGGCCCATCATCAAGATGCCTCTCCTCCCACTGCTATGTAGCGGCCCATCATCAAAATGCCACCCCTCTCCACACCCAATGGTCTTAATGTCACATATAACTCAAAAACCATCAATAGCGATAACAAATTCATTAACTGATTGAGTTCTTTATTCATAATTAATTTTTATGGATCAAACATTTCGAAAAACAAAAGAAGAAAAGAGCAAGCTGTGATCTTAAATTCCTAATCTATTTGAGCATTATATGACTTTCTTTCAATGACAACATGATGAACATCCAACTTCAATTTAAGACCTATAAGGTTAGGGGTGTAGGATAAAGCCCCAAAGCTAATAGGGTTTTATTGTGTCACGTAAGTGTCACATAAGTTTTGGGGCAACAAGTAGGGGTGAGCAAATGTCGTTTCAGTTCGGTTTTTACATATAACCGAAACCGATAACTGAAGTCCGGTTTTAGGAAAATCCATAACCGAAATCGTACGGTTACGTCGGTTCGGTTACTTCGGTTAATATGTCGGTTATCGTTCGATTTTGGTTATGTTTGGTTAATAACCAAACATAAAACTTGTGCAAAATTATAAACTTAAAATAGTTAGTAAAGTGTTTTAAACATTTTTCAAGAATACAAATATATATAAAAATGCAAGAAAAATACATGAAATACCCATGAAATAAATAAAATATTCTTCAAATATATGGATATATGACCGATGTCAAAGGGTCAGTCAAAAATAAGATTAAAATCAGTTTCTTATTACCTTATTAGATAGGGTAAGTCAGGTGTCGAACCACGAAGAGTACTGTGGAAAGTGTTTGGTTTAATTGTTTGAGTACTAATTAACTAGTTGCTAGAAAAGTAAATTCAGTTGTTTGAGAGTGATTGTGAAAACGAAATTAAAATTAAAATGTAAACAATTAGAGGAAAGGTGATTCCTCCAGGTTTTGGATTCAAAGTGGCTTCAAGTAATTAGTTTTTATTGAGAAAATCACATAGACATGATTAAGACAATTAATTAGTTGATTGCGATAAACGAGAACTAAGTACTTTGATTGCAAAGCAACGAAAGGTTATCACACGGTTATCAATTGAAGATTACCAAACCCAATCCCTATCTAATATATCCCAATTACTAGAACTCTCGGGAATTGAATGAATCAAAACTAGGTTTTAGATAAAAATCAACCGCTTACAATCAAACTAATAAATCACCAAGCAAAAAGTATCGAATGCTTAGATTGCTAATCTCAAATGCAAAGAAAAACTAAAAACAATCATCCACTTACAAGAATCCTTCACCCGGAGGAAACCACTAAAAGATTAGCCGCTCATATTCTTGATTTGATCTTCAATCTTGATGGGGAATTGCATGGTTGATGATTATGGATGAATTGAATGCTTTGGAATGGTGGAAAAAGCCTCAAAATCGCCCCCTTGATGGCCTCTAGTCGCCTCCTCTTGTTTTAAATGGAAGAGATGCTTCCAAACCCTAATTTTTGCCTTTTACGTGTTTTTCCCGTCAGAGTCTGGCGTAACCTACGTTGCTGGCGTAAGTTACGTCAGAGCAGGCCTTACAAAATTCTCCCAGAGGCTGGCGTAACCTACGCTGCTGGTGTAACTTACGTTAGGGGCTTTCGGGAAAACCTTGTTTCTTGCATAACTTCTTCATTATAACTCTATTTCCTTCACCGTTTTCGGCCACGTTTTCGTCTTCCAACCCTCTATCATGTCATTCATCATAACATTCAGTTCCAATTCTTGTATTTTCATCAAAACACGTTCAATCTTCGCATTTAACCTGCAAAACATCAATTTCTCATAGTTACTCAATCCCACACATACTAACACATAAACATGCATAATATTCAACATTTAAACACTTAAGCATGCATTCCAAACCCATTCCATCAATATACATGAAAAATACATGAGTTACATAAAAAAATATATTTCAAATACTTAGATATACATGAAATATACCGAAAATACATGAAAATATATTCTAAATATATGGATATATGTATGAAACATAATTAAGTATATAACTATCGGTTTGGTTTTGGTTATTTCGGTTACAGAATATGGGAAAACCGTAACCGTAACCGAATGGTTCAGTTTTGACCATATGTTAACCGTAATCGATCGGTTAATTCGATTTCGGTTATTTTCGATTCGGTTATCGGTTCGGTTTCGGTTTTTTCGATTATCGGTTTTCATATGCTCACCCCTAGCAACAATAGTGCCCCCTTTAACAACATTGAGGTATAGCGCCTCGGGTTTAGTGCCCCTTAAAAAAAACTAAATGATTGGTTGAAGTATTGTGGGTCCCAAAAAATCAAGCTTTAACGCTCACGGTTAATTAGTAGAAGGCTCTTTAACACCATTTTTGCCAAAGGGGCTGTGACATCCATCACTTTTCTTTGTATTTTTAATATTTCTATGTACGTTAAAACCCCATTAAATACAACGTTGCAATTTTATCATTCTCGGACGTTCAAAAAAATATCCTATTACATATTCGGGTTTATATATTCATACTATAAGTTTAAAACAACCCAAAAGTCGTCGAATAATTGCCCAAAAATAAATGCTTGGGACGGGGTTCGAACCCGCGTCCCAATCCGGGTCAACAACACATACAAGTTTCAAACCAGCTGAGCTACACATCTTTCTGGTTTGAAACCCACGCTTAATAATTATATCACATGCTGATTTTGAACCAGTTTGACTAGTAAAGTCAACTGTACAGATCGAGCTCCACAATCAAATCACCTCCTACGCGTTTTTGATCCAGATATGGAATGGGATTGATTGCTTTGACTGAATCGCATCAATTACACGTATAATTACAGTCAACACTTTCCAATTCGAGGCCAATTAGCCGCGTCATCATCATCATCGAGTCAAAACATTCCATTTCGTTCATCTAAGCTTTCCCCTATAAATTGAACCCCTCTCTTCAATCCTCACTCCCCGATAATCTCCTCTCCACCTTCAATTTCTGTTAACGAACCTGCAATCGAAGCCTTTTTTGATCGAGTTGACTTTTCTTTGACCGAGCCTTCATACCCGATTACGGTTCTGTAAGTTCAGTTTTTTTTTTGTGGGTTTTACTCTTCGGCACATGACGAACAATAGCCCCAAGAATCCAGGGGCCATTGGTCTCTAATTCTTGTGATTGAAGAATTAGGGCTCGTATGGTGGATTTGGGGAAGAACACGTAATACAGACAACCTATATAATTATTTTGAAACAGAAACTTAACAACCAACTGACCTAGGTCAGTTGGTTTACACACGTGATGATGGAACCCGAACCGGCCTTTGGCCAAGGTTCGATTCCCACAAGCCACGCTTATTTTTCTTTCATTTTAAACCATTTATACAATTAAACCTATATAACTAATATAAATTCAGTATAATTCGTTCTCAGGGTGTGGCTCAGTTGGTGGCCACGCTTGTGATAAAACCCGAACCGGCCAGAGGCCCGGGTTCGACTCCCATAACCAACAAACATTTTTTTCCCTTTTTATATATATATATTTTACATAATAATTTTTAAAATAGTTTTTAAATATTAAAAGTGGTTTATAAATTCTACAAAAATTACCGTATGATCTTCTAATGATAAAGTTCATCATACAATTTTTAGTTTTTCAAAAATAATTTATTTAATATATATTATAAATATTACAAATTTATTCATTTATAATTGTAAAATTCAATAAAAATATCTAAACGATTTTATTAAATCCCACAAAAATTATTCTAAATTTGTATAGCAATAAACATTTCAGAAATAAATTTTATTTCAGAAAAACCGTTCATTTTATATTTTTAATTAATTTTTGTTAGTTTTAATCATAAATAAATCATAATAAATTCATTTTTCAATATTTTTGCACCAAAATTTTATATAAATTATTTCTATTTATTTAGAACTGAAATACAATTTTTAATTCAGAAATTCTTTAATTTTAATATTTTTAGATATTAAAGTTATATTTTGACAACTTGAAATAAATAGATTAAATATTCTATTTTCAAGAAAATAATTTTATAAAAATTATTTTCATACTTAAAACTTTATATTGTGACCATCTTTAACTTAAAAATTTACAAAAATACTTTTGTTTATTTATTTATTAAATTCTTATATTTAATAAACAATTTGATTATTAATCAAACAAATACTTATCCCCAATTCGAAACCCTTGAAATACATGTATCCTAGAATTATTTCCCTTACACGTTATCAAATTCTTTAGGTTGATCATTTGGGGTAATCTCAATTCAAATTTCGTTGTCCGGTTAAATCTCAAGCTATTACATGAACAGTGAGTACTTCCTATCCCCTTTTTGCTTTTATTCATTTTTGGGGTGTTACATGTACACTATTACAAATTACAAATACAAGTTTACATTTTCAAAATACAATTCTAGTACTATGTGCAATTGCTTACAACGTGCTTTATGCTTAGACAATACATGTGGAATACATTTGTACTTAGTGAAATCATTAACATGGTACAAGTCTACCTTAACATTGGATAACGCTATTTGGATTGACAACCCGCCTAGGTTGATTCTCCCCCTTTTTCATCGGAGAATCCGTGGCCATTGTTAAGTTATTATCCATTTATTGGATGAGTACACCGCCGTTCATTTTGTACATTATACAGTCACAGGGTTGATTTCGCTCATTTGTATGATACATAGTTTACATATTTGCACTGTAGCTTGCACTTGTATTGTATATCTTTTTAACTTACTATATATATCAAAACTAGGAATGCTCACCAACATTTCATATGTTGACCAAACCTATTTTTGTACATGTTTCAGGTGCAGTTTGATCTAGTGCTTTAGCAAGGGACTTTTAGTACTTTGTTTTTAATCAGTTATTTCAATATTTATGTTTCATTTAGACTTTGTATTTTCCATTTCCATGTAAGACAATTTTGGCTTATTCAATAATATTTACATTTTAGTACCATGTGCTTTTGAACAATCGTCACTACGTGACACCTCGATGATTCCGCCATTGGTTGGGGTGTTACAGGGGCGGAGGGTCGTGTTGGGAGCGCCACCTAGCAAAGGTAACGGGGGTGTTACCCCACACCTCTAGTCGAAGTGAGAAAATTGTAGCAAAAGTGGCTCGTTAATTTGAGAGGAAAAATACTTTTATAGGCTATTAGGAGGACGAGGCGTCACCAGAACTGGTCATGGGTATCTTACTACCAACACGGTAATACCGCCGCCACCCATGTTGGTAGTGGTCCCATGAAGCGTTTTCTGGTTCTATTTAACGGGCGGTAACTTGGTTTTTTATTTATTTTGGTTTAAAATAATACTATTTGTTTTATTTTAACCGTTTGTTTAATATTGGTTTATTATTTTAACCGTTTGTTTTAATATTGTTTAAATTTAATTAAAGTATAAATATAAATTATAACCTAATTAAATAAAAAAACATAAAGAAGAACATAACAAACTGAAATTCATTAATACTAAACATAAAAATAATACATTAAAAGAAATAAAAAAACCTAAAGTTGGCGCAACAGTTGGCATGCCTCGACATGGTCAAAACTGTTGTTGTATCAAGCCACATAGTCCACATGCCGCATGCGTGAACTCGATAACCAACTTTGGGTCGATGCTCGGGTTCTCCCTCAACGTGTGGGAGTGGAGGGTGGTCCACCGATCACACTTATTGTTAAGATCGGACCACTTCCTCTGCAGGCTATTGATGGTCCGGTCGTTGATGCCGACTTGTTGATTAAAGTCGGCCAACACGCTATCCCAGAACCCCTCGGGGCGCGACCCCTGCCCCCTGCATTATTGTAGGGTCGGGTCCCTTTCGGCGTCTCTGTAGCACACCACCAACGCCATCTCTTCTTCCTCGTTCCAGCGAGTCATCTTTTGTGGGTGTATGTTTGTTTAAACCGTGTTAAAAGTGTGAGTTTTAACCCCACAGTTGTGTGTATTTATATAAAAAATTTGGGACGGTTAGGTTTGTAGAATTTAATTTTTGGCAAGGTTTCCATGTAAAAATTAAATTTTACTAGGACGATTACAATGGTATTTAATTACTTAGAACGGTTTGGTCGACGGTTTTAATGCTAATTTGACTTATTATTTGACCGTATAAATATTTGAAACGGTGGTAAATTAAAAAAAAAAGTTGAGATATATATTTAAATAAAAGAATCAGTGAAGTGTTGCTTCCAAAAAAATATTTAGTAAAGTAAATAATATAACTGTAATAGTGGAATTGTTTACAACTATGAGCCGTTTTTTCAATAGTGGGATGGAGATGTTATCGATAATTAAATTTGGGACATCTCTCTCTCTCAGTCTCTTTCTCTCTCTCTAAAACGTCAACCTTTTCCTCTCAAAACCCATTATTACTCTTGTGCTTAAATCAATGTGAAATGTGGCTACCGACCATTGTCCATAAATTGGTTCGGATTGGATGTATCTGTAAAATCTTTTGAAAATCGTAGCCGTCACAGTGGTTTCATGGTTTACGTGTTATGAGGGGTTGATAAAACTAAAAATAATTGTTATACACCCCTGCCATTGGGGTTGGTGGCACAATGGTAGAAGCAAAGCTTCTAGGAACATCTAAGGGGGAGGTCATGGGTTCAAGTCTCACAAGAAGTAGAAATTTGCCGTTCAAAAAGAAAAATTTGTTATACACCCCTATAACAAGGGGGCTGCTAAACGTACCCCCTTTATATTATTTTTACTAAATATACCCCCCCTTTAAGTTTTTGTATAATACAAATTTAACCCTTTACTTTCTTTTTTGCTAAACTTTATTTCATAATCTTTTGAATTTATATATATATATATATATATATATATATATATATATATATATATATATATATATATATATATATATATAGGGGAAAGTTATTTTGAGAACACCTATATTTCGTGCGAACCGTGAGAACGGCATCTAAAACCATTCAAATTCAAAATTTCGTTTTACACTTGTCTTTATTACTAAAATACAATCCCCAAAACACAATTTACGCGTAAAAATTCAAACGTATACGAAAAATATTTGTTTTTACACATGTGCAAATTTGCTGTTTATACATGTGTAAACTGTTTCATTTACACATGTGTAAAAAGTTAATTTGAAAGTGTTTTTGCAAGAAAAGATGGATTATTTGAAAAGAAAATTAATTTATTAATGTTGTATTTTGATTATAATGGGATTTGTATTAAAAAAATTTGATTTTGATTGATTTTTGTACTTGTTCTCACGGTTCTCACAATATTTAGCGTTCTCAAGATAACCCTCCCCTATATATATATATATAATCTTAAAGATTATCAAGATCCTTTTTCATAATTTTAAAAGATATAATCTAAATTTATATATATTACAAAATTGTAGAATTGTTTTGATGGATCATGAGAACACAAGATTTGAATTGATAAGTTCGTTAAATTGATATTCATGTGTGGGCTAAACGATTTGATAAATCTGAAAAATTAGAGGGGGAAAGTTGACAAATTTTAAAGTGGCGTTTCAGGGAGGGGGTATGACAAGTAACAAGGGGGTACGTTTAGCCCACCCCTTGTTTATATTATAGCTATCCCAAAAATTGTGTTTAAGAGTATATTTATTAAAAAATAAGGTTCGGATTAACTTTTATGTTGAGAAAAGCCAGTAAATTAAGAAGTTGTTTACTAAAAAGTGTTTAGTGCAACTTGTTCGTATATAAGGACTAAAAAGAACATTCTTTATATTTAAAACCATTTACTACAAAGCCGCCACAGGCGTTGTAATCTGGAACGGAGATTGGAGGAGATGTCGGTGTGGGAGGAGAAGATCGTGGGGGTGGGCCACCGATGTGGGAGAAAATGATCGCACGTGGGGCGAATGTGAATAACGTAAATATTTTGCGGAGTAACCGTAGAGTAAAGGGTGGGGTAATTTGGTGATTTTATGTTAAAAAACCAAAAACTATTTAAAAAGTTAGGTCATGTGGGATTTGGAAAACAACTTTTATTTGGAAAACAACTTTTATAAATGTCAAACATTTTTTTAACTTATTGCATTTAAAAAAAACAAATAAGTCAATACGTTATTTTCAAACTCAACCTCAAACACCTCAAACTGTGTCGTCATACGTCTAACCTTTGGAGAATATTTGTTGTCTCTCTCCTTTTGGCTATTAAGAAATTGTGCTTTTAACATTTTAAATTTCCTTTTTCCGATTAAAACTACATTAGAAAGATCAAAATCCAAATATTCGAGAGATAATCAAGAAGAAGCTAGTGTTTCTATGAGTGTCATTATAAATCTTGGGAGTATTTATTTATATGTGTCTTTGTAAGAATACATACAAAGTAGTGATCAACATTGGTAAGAAGATAAAAGTGTTGATCACTGCGAACATTAGTTAAATGAAAAGAGATTACCATTACATTTTTAGTGAGACATATTGGCGATCTCTTCCGAGATGAACATAAGAATATGTATAGGACATCTTTTTTGTGATAATCGCTACCTGTTTAGTGACGTTGTAACTATGCATATTTACCAACTCATAGAGAAGATTTATGTCAACCAAACTTTTTGTTAAAGATCAAGAAATGGAAGTACGTGAATTTGTTAAATTCACCTGAAGTCATATCTCCTTTTTACTTTTACCTTTACTTAGGCTGATCGGTATCGGGTTCGTCCCCATAACCGTCTGGAACCACAACACCGCCCCCTTTGGACCGTCTTTGTCCTAATCGTCCTCGCGAGAACATTTGTAATAGGCCAGTTCATTCTCTCTCCTATTTAATTTATTACCGTTACCCTCTTCGCCATACCCCCAATGGCTAGTTTTATTAAAAAAAATCAATTTACAAACTATAAAATCAAACGAATCTTTCACCTTTTTTATACCATTTTCACTATATCATCTCCACACATTTCTCATATTTTTTATAAAAACCACACTCTCTTTTACAAAAATCATGGACCCTTTCAACAATTTCAACCAAAACAACCCGAATACAACGAGGGGTTACTAGTTTATTAAAATTTTATGAACTATTGGATTTTTTAAAGTTTATGTTTGTTTTTTATTGTAACTTTTTTATTTATTAATATCAATATTTAATTTAATTTTATATTAATTATTTATTAATTTGAAATAGAATTAAAAAAGTTAAAAACAAATAATTAATAAAAAATGAGGGAGGGATGTCCCCATACCCTTGATTAGTCCCCAAAATAAGGACATCTTTTACCCTTGCTTACGTGACGTCTATGTGCCATGGAGAACAACCCAAATGGATTGTCCCCATACCCACTAGTCTTATTTCAATTAAAAACTTCTAAAACCTTACTAAATTAAATTAAAAAAGATAACTTACTCAGCAGTTTTGTTCTTACAACTATAATTTACCATCAAAATAAAATATCTAAAACTTCATATCATGTTAAATAAAAAGAAAGAGTTGATGGAAATGTTATAGCATTTCTTGAACTTCAAATAATGTATTTAAATATAAAATGAAAAATATAACAATACATATTGCCGTCGGCTTGAGCCGTAGCCCCAATCTTGACGGTGCCCCAATTTTTCGCGGAAGATACATATTTGATACAACAACAACAAATTAACTTAAATACATTAGATAAAACTAACGTAAATAATAGATTCGTTTAGGCTTGTGAACGAGCTGCCGCTGAATAAGTAAAGTTCAGGATAGTTTATTAAACAAGTTCATGTTTTAGGCTTATATTCGTTTAATGTCAACTCAATTCAGGCTTGTAGCAAGCCGTTTTTAATAGTTCATAAACAGATTGGCTCGTCTACATCATAATCAATAATCAATAAGTAATCTTAATATAGTTGGAAGCGGAACAAAATATTCAATATCCTTCAATTATTATTCTGAATAACAAAGGGTACATACTTTTAACCCAGGCCAAATAAAACATAATATACTCTTTGCTTGAGATTGAATCTAAAACCCTTTACCAAGTGAACTAGCCCACATATCATTTAATTGTGTTATATGTTATTAGCCCTTTTGTATGTTGGTTATTCCAGTGATTACCTTACTTATTTATCGATCAGGAGGGTCATCGGTTAAGTTGGTTACCAAAATCCTAGTCAGTAGTTAGCGTATTGTCTAAGACCATATGTAATGATATGTGAAATGGGCGTTAATACCCACATTTGGCGCCCCATTCACATGGGAACACCGCCCCCTGCCTTGTGAAATGGGCGTGAATGTGTCCCAAGCGAAATATTTCGCGTAGGGTGCCATCTTGTTCAGCCAATCATCTTCTTCCACTTCATTTTTATTTATTTTTTCTTTTTTTTTTTAATTCAAATTTAATATCATTATATACACACATTCATACCACACCACACCACTACACCCCTTATAAATTTCAAGCCCCTTTCACTCACCAAAGTGGCCCCACATGGCACATGTAAAAATGCCCTTTTCACCCACCATTACACATGGTCTAAGCTGGCGGTTTAGGGGATACAATCCTCAAAATGAAATTATATGGCATAAACTTTGGTTAAAGTGACACCTGTGTTAAGTGAACTTTTTTTTATGACACATTTACACAAATAGCAGGTTCGACTTTAATGCAAGTATTATGAAACATTTGCTTTGGGCCCCCAAACTTGGAGGGCCACGTTTTTTATACATGGAAGTTAGTAGCAGCAGCAGTAAAGCGAAGTGCAGGTCTATTTGAGGGTAAATGTAAATTAGGGAAGGAGAGAAAAGCAAAAACAAAGCAAACGTTTCTTTTATAATTAAGAATCTCATCTCCTCTTGGAGAATCTTGAATGGAAAGGTAACAAAAATCAATTCAAACTGAATTTGTTTCTCTCATTAAGGGCCTCGAAATTTTGTTTCGCTTTAGGCCTCTTAAATGGTTAAACCAGTCTTGACAAATAGTTAGGGGGTTAGAAATATTTCCCTAGATAAAATTATAAAATAAAAAAAAAGCTGCTGAGAAATATAAAAATAAAAATAAATACTTAATAGTAATCATTTTTCTCTTCACCATTTCTCTCATTGGTTCCTTGTTGACCAAAACACATGCATCATCGCTTTCATCGTTTTTGCTTATCCGACATCGACTATAATGTAAAACACTTGCATCATTCTCTCTTCTATAAATAGAACATGACAAACATTTCAACAAAAACTATGATCAAAGTCTATATTGATAGGTATTTTCTCGTTCGTATTTACTCATGTCTCTCGTTTAGTCTCTTTCTTTTTTTGGCTTACTTTGACGTAGTTGTCAATCGTTTTAGACTTGAATAGCTTTCAGCATTGCCGGGTGTTTTTGGTTTCTTAAAACATGCATGTTTGTTCATGTCATGTTTATTTTCTTGTAATAAGATAAGTGCTATCTGGTTTAACAAGTCATATTTGTCATTTCTAACGATAATGTGACCTTGATGCATCTTGTATTTGATTATCAATCCTAATCTGTTCACATATCAATGACAATGTGAGTACGTGACCTTGATGCCTTGTGTTTTAAAACCAATCTTAATCTTAATGTGTTCACATATTACTGATAATGTGACCTTGATGCCTTGTATTTTAACACCAATCTTAATCTTAATGCCTTGTGTAAAACAAAGCTTTTCATAAAAATTAAAAAATGTAAATCTGCATAACTTGAATGTAGAGAGGATAACATCCTTCAAAGTTTTAAATATATGAAATAAATATATAAAATCTATCAATAGTTAAATGTTACAATTACAAGAATGGATTTTCGAAAACTCCTGCATGCTTTAACATCATTATGTATGTTTTCAACACAGGATCGATCCTTAACTCAGCCGTTTTACTGGTTATCTGCAAGGGGTGTTAGTCTGTCTAGTTTTCAATTTATTCGACTTATTTGGTTTTGATTTTTTTTTTTTTGCCCCCAACCAGAAACCGAACCAAACTGAATTGGAAATTTATAAACCAATTCGGTTCGGTTTCGATTAAAAACTGAATAAACCGACTTTTGGAACTTTAGGGGTTATTAGATAAATATTTGTAAATATTCTTATCATTAATGTGTATCTTTTATATTTGTTAACCTCCCTATGATTAAGGAGAGTTTGTTGTAACCCTTTTCTATATAAGATTGTTTCCCTCATTCAATTGATGAGGTTGATTAAAACATTGTTTATATGGTATCAGCCAATCCCCTCTCATCTCTCTAAAAACTAAACCTAATCTTCTTTTTCTTCTCCCTGCCGTCACAATCTAGTTCGTCTTCACGGAACCTTCCATGGTTGCCTCCTCTTCTGACACACCTTTCTCTATGCAAGCCTTCTCTACCATGATGCTGCATATGAAACTAACTTCATCTAATTATCTTATATGGCGTGATCAAATGCTCCTTGTCCCGGAGTATCACAGGCTGTCGGACCAGATTGATGCATTAGTCTCACCTCCTCCGGCCACTATCACAGTTGCAGACAAGATCAATTCTAACCCGGCTGCTGCAACATGGGCCGATAATGATCGAAAGGTTGTTCTTCTAATCAAATCTGCCCTTACAGAAGAATCGGCTGCTGAAGTTCTTGGCCTCAAATCTGCCCACGAAATCTGGAACGCTCTTGAACACGCCTATAGCAATGCGTCTGTTGAACGCATTCACTCTTTACGTTATTCTCTTCGTCTTCTCAAGAAGGGTATATCTTCTGTTTCCGATTTTTCTCGTCGTTTTAAGTCTATTTGTGATTAGCTTGCAGCCATCGGTCACCCGGTTGCGGAGATGGATCGGCTTCATTGGTACTTATCTGGCCTCGGACCTTCTTATGAGATTTATTCCACATCTATCCGCACGTCTGCTAAGACGCTCTCTTTTAGGGATCTGGTTGCTCAAACTAAAAGCCAAGAATTATTTTTACAATCTATGCATGGTGGTGATACCCCACCTGTGGCCTTTAATGCCCAACAGTCTCGGGGTCGCGGCCGTGGATCTTCATCTCGCGGTCGTGGTTATAACCGTAGTCGTGGTTCGAATAATGGTCAAAGTCGTAGACCTCCGCATTGTCAATTATGTCGCACCAATGGCCATTATGCAAATGCTTGCCCACAACTTTCTATCTTTGCATCTAATGTTTCCACCGATGAATCTCTAGCTAAGGCTTTTCATGCACGATGTCATGTTACCGATGATTCACCAGATTGGAATGCAGATTCGGGTGCCACTGACTACATGGTTCTACCCCCTGATTCTATCCAAGACTCGACCCCATACAAAGGTAAACATCATGTGATTTTTGGTAATGGTAAGACTTTATCTATTTTGCATACAGGGAGTCAGGGACATCAACAATAGCTAATAATATTAAGTTGCGCAATGTCCTTGTTGTTCCTAGTCTCACAAAGAAGCTTTTGTCAGTCAGTAAGCTAACCAAGGATCATCCGGTTGATGTTTTATTTTCGGATTCTTATTTTCATATTCAGGATCGGGTAAGCAAGCAGGAACTCGCTGAAGGCACTTGTGCGGATGGACTCTATGTGCTCAAGAATTCTTTACACGCTTATGTTGCCACCACTGGAAGTTCTAATAAAGCGTCCTACGAGTTATGGCATGCTCGCTTAGGACACGTCAATTTTAGTATTATGTCTCTTTTGAACAAACTAGGAGTTTTGTCTGTTACTTCTTTGTTACCTAAACCTACGGTTTGTACTCCATGTCAACTTGCAAAAGGACAACGTTTATCTTTTGATTTGAATTTAAAACGTGCTTCTAATCCTTTGGATTTAATACATTGTGACTTATGGGGTCCTGCACCTATTTGTTCTAAAGATGGTTTTCGTTATTATGTTGCTTTCATTGATGATTATTCCAGGTTCACATGGTTGTATCCTCTAAAGACGAAAACAGGATTCTACTCTATTTTACCTGTATTTCTTAACCTTGTCCAAACACAATTGTAACACCCCAACCGATGGCGGAAACATCGGGATGTCACGTATTGATGATTGTTCAGTAGCTCATGGTAGTACACAAGTTTAAATAATCCTTTATTTCATTACAATATTGAATTACATTAAAGTCTACATCAAATAATCAAGCAAAGCTTCAAATATCTCCTCATGCTAGCTCTAGACTTCAAGCATCAGTATTTCCTGTTGAGTTTGGAAAAAAATGGGGGGGGGGGGTCAACTAGAAGTTGGTGAGAATACATAAGCCATGTCAAGCAAATAGTTTAAGTATAAAAGTTTAGCAATTCATATGTCTATCGTAAGTTTAAGTCTACATGAATAAACATGATATGTTGAATCGACATAATCAAACCTCCGACTAGTTTAGGTCCATCCCGTCATCCACGGTTCACTTTAATATGTTGGAACGATAACAATCACCCACGCTACCTATGTAGGAGGTACACGTATCCGGGTGGGATTGTCAATCCAATAGATCTATTATTGAGTATCGCCGGCTTGGCCATAGCTAATGATTATGTAATGTTGAAACTCGTTGAAACTGTTGTTGTTGTCTAAATCACGAGGCATTAAAGTTTACAACTAGACATGCATGTAGAATTGCTTAAGTATAATGTTGCAAGTATGAAGAATTGCATAAACATGGTTACGTAAACTCACCTTAGTATAGTATTAAGTCTTGAGAAATAGAATATGTGTAGCCCCAAAGTTGCCAATTACAAGAACTAATCAAAGCTTCAATTGTAGAAGTAATAGACTATAGAAGAAAGGTATGAGGGAAAGTTTAATTGGATTGAAACAATCGATTTAGAGGTGCAAAGTATAATGGGTCATAGGTGGGTTTTTATACTAGTTTTTGATTCAATTAGCCATTAAAATTGGTCAACACCATAAAGTAAGGTTTTATGATGAATTGACTATTTGACTAAGACTTTGACTGTTTGACTAAGACTTTGACTAGGATTTTGACTATTTGACTCAAGGCTTTATTTAAAAAAAAAATCTTGTATGTGAAAAAAAAAAAAGAATTTAGAATCATATTATTATTATTATTATTTATATACATTTATGTATGTATATAAGTTGTGAGTTAGGATAAAGACTTAGGCACATTTGTATAATATTAATGATAAAGGTGTAATAATATATATATATATATATATATATAAGGGCTTTTTATGTATTAAAATTTTGGGGAAAATTTTGCGATGTTACAGTCTCCCCTACTTTTGGAAACTTCGTCCCGAAGTTTATTGAAAACACAGGGTTGAAGGTGATTGGGTAGAAATTAGGACAAGGGTGGTTTGGGAAGTTTCGAGTTAAGGCATGACATAAATTTATAGGTAATAGAATAAACTGTTTCGAATAATTTGGGTACGAGTTTTGATATGTGTGAGTTTTAAGGGTTGGATTAGGTTCATCTGAAATAGCAAGGAGAATAAGAATCTTAAGTTTTAGGAGTCCTAAAAGGAATGAGTTGATGGACTATTGAAAGACTAAATAAACTACCAGATAACTAAGGTTTATAATTGGTCAACTACCGAAAACCTTGATAGAATTTCACACTACCTTAACGTACCTGTAAATTCATGATTACGTTCCGGACCGCAATCACCAATTTACCTTACATTAGGGTTTTGTGTCCTTCTATAACTCTAGACACACATGTAAAATAATATGATTAACCATGTATCCAAAAATGAGTCCAACTGTTGAGCAGGAAAAAGACTTCTACCAGTCAGTGAGTAGGAACCTCTACCGATTGTTGAGCAGGTATGATAGCCTCTACCAGTCGTTAAGCAGGTTGTAGGGCCTCTACCGACTGTTGAGCAGGCATGATGACCTCTACCAATCGTTGAGTAGGTTATTTTGTACTCTACTAACTGTTGAGCAAGTACTTCATCCTCTATCAGTTGTTTGATTAAGTGTACCAATTATTACACACATGAATTGCAAATTGATAATATGTACATGCAAGCAATCAAGTATCAAGTATAGCATACGAGTTGTAATAGAGTTGCCCTAGATAAGGTTAATGACTCTAGGTGTGTCTATAGTAAATAGTTTATATTCCATGAATTCTAGTTTCAAATGTTCAAATAAGGCAAATAGTCGAATCCTCATGTATAACTAAGGATTATGTTTGATGCAACACACAATCAAGTTTCAATAGTTTGGTTATCATGGTTAACTAGCTCATGTGTGAGAAGGTGAAGGATATGAATTTAGTTCTTGAGAGGATGATGAAAAATTCTTGAAGCAGAATCAAAGTTGTGAGAGATAGTGAATGTGAAGATAGTTGATAAAGAGTTTATTTTATAGTATGGAGATTATATGATTTGGGTAGGGTGTTGAATATTTAAAAAGTGGCTAAGATGGTTAGGTGAAGTGTGATTGTGAAATCCATGGATGGTTATGAAATGAGATTGATTTAAGCTGTAAAATTTTGAGATTTTTGAGCTTAGTTTAAGGAAGGTGAGTGTAATCATTTATTCATTAATTAAAACGAATAAACGAAAACGTTGACTTATCAAAACTTCTAGATTCTAATAACATAGTGAAGACATGCTTTAGCCTATAAGTGAACACTCATCCCGAGAATTCCCAGGTAGGCATCCGGGTCCCTCGTCTGATTGGGATATATGCGCAATGCCAGTCCTAGACAGAAAACTCAGAATACAGGCGTTCACCCTTCCAGATTGCACGTGTTCGTTATTAAAATCTAGAACTTCGACGAGATCTCAAGGTGGTTCAGGCTAAACCTGAGGATTGTCCTATTAGTCTAAGAGTAGATCTTGTGATGGAGAGCAATCTTCTTGTAGGGGTTGAGGTAGGGATAAGAAGTAGGAGTGAGATAGAGAATAGCAAGTAAAAGGAGCAAATACTGGTTATATTCCTATGGTTATAGACTTGATTATTTTTTTTTCTAATAACCTAATTCCCTAAAACCAAGGCTCTGATACCAATCTGTAACATCCCAACCGATGGCGGAAACATCGGGATGTCACGTATTGATGATTGTTCAGTAGCTCATGGTAGTACACAAATTTAAATAATCCTTTATTTCATTACAATATTGAATTACATTAAAGTCTACATCAAATAATCAAGCAAAGCTTCAAATATCTCCTCATGCTAGCTCTAGACTTCAAGCATCAGTATTTCCTGTTGAGTTTGGGAAAAAATGGGGGGGGGGTCAACTAGAAGTTGGTGAGAATACATAAGCCATGTCAAGCAAATAGTTTAAGTATAAAAGTTTAGCAATTCATATGTCTATCGTAAGTTTAAGTCTACATGAATAAACATGATATGTTGAATCGACATAATCAAACCTCCGACTAGTTTAGGTCCATCCCGTCATCCACGGTTCACCTTAATATGTTGGAACGATAACAATCACCCACGCTACCTATGTAGGAGGTACACGTATCCGGGTGGGATTGTCAATCCAATAGATCTATTATTGAGTATCGCCGGCTTGGCCATAGCTAATGATTATGTAATGTTGAAACTCGTTGAAACTCGTTGAAACTGTTGTTGTTGTCTAAATCATGAGGCATTAAAGTTTACAACTAGACATGCATGTAGAATTGCTTAAGTATATATATATATATATATATATATATATATATATATAAGGGCTTTTTATGTATTAAAATTTTGGGGAAAATTTTGCGATGTTACAACAATGCTCACGCAAGGTAAAAGTCTTTCAGAGTGATGGTGGTACTGAATTTGTCAACCATACAGTTCGGAAAATTTTTGAAGATAATGGCACTTTTCATCGTTTTTCGTGTCCCTATACGCCTCAACAGAATGGCCGTGTGGAACAAAAACATCGTCATATTGTCGAAACAGGTTTGGAAATGCTATTCAATGCCCATATTCCAGCTACTTATTAGGTGGATGCTTTCACCTTGGCTACATATATTATCAATCGCTTGCCTACACCTTTATTGGGTAATAAGTCTCCATATCAACTCTTATTTCATGAGCATCCTCAATATTCTAATTTTCGAACTTATGGTTGTCAAGTTTTTCCCTACCTTCGTGATTATACGAAGCATAAGCTTGAGCCAAGAAGTATTGCTTGTGTGTTTATTGGCTATAGTATGCAACATAAAGGATATCGGTGCCTTGTTCCATCAACTTCCAGAATTTTTATTACTCGCCATGCCCGCTTCAATGAGTCATGTTTTCCATTCCAAGGTACCTCAAGCTCCATTGCTATGTCCTCTCTGCCCATTACCAGCTTCACACAAGAAACTCCTCACTTTGTTTCTATTCCTTGTACTACCGAACCCTCCACAGGTGGCTCATCTTTGACCACTACCTCCCAAATGCCAAGCCCTCTATTTGATCCTTTTGTTGCACCTACAGCCCAACCTCAGGCCCAACATTCCCCAGCCCAAGCTTCTGCCCACTCACCTCCAGTTACCCCTTCTACTAAGCCTGATACCTCGGCCATATCTCCTGAGCCCAGTAACTCATCCTCATCCGCTGAGCCCAGTAACTCAGACCCATCCCCTGCGGACCAGCCACCACCCGTTGATGACCACCCAGCTCCTTCTTCGGTTCATCCCACTACCATTGCTTCGGATGAAGTTGCTCCTCAACCTTCTCATCCGATGCAAACTCGGTCTAAGGCAGGAATTTATAAACCCAAGCATCGGGCTGACTTGGCTTCCCTTACTACTCATGATCTTCATGTTGCTCTTGCCTCAGCCAGTGAACCACGAGGCTTCAAATCCGCTGCTAAAGACCCTCAGTGGATGGCAGCTATGCATGAGGAATTGGAACCTTTACATCACAACCATACATGGACCCTAGTCCCTCGTCCATCCTCTACTAATGTTGTTGGCTCTAAATGGGTTTATCGTATCAAGTATCATTCAGATGGATCTATTGAGCGGTACAAAGCTCGTTTAGTTGCACAGGGTATACTCAGATTCCTGGCCTGGATTATTCACATACATTCAGTCCTGTTGTTAAGGCCTCTACCGTTCGTATTGTCTTATCACTTGCAGTGTTAAATTGTTGGAAACTGCACCAGTTGGATGTTAAGAACGCTTTCTTAAATGGTAATTTAACTGAGACTGTCTTTATGGAGCAACCACCTGGGTTCGTTGATGAACGTTTTCCCAATCACGTATGCAAGCTTTCTAAAGCTCTTTACGGTCTTAAATAGGCTCCAAGGGCTTGGTTTCATCGGTTGAGCAGCTTTCTGGTGTCTTATGGGTTCATCTGTAGCAGGGCGGACATATCTTTGTTTGTTTTCAAGCGAGATTCGTGCCTTATGTACTTACTATATGTTGATGATCTTATTCTTACAGGAAATAATGAAGCTGCAATTACTACGTTTATCTCTCGTCTCAATCATGAATTTGCCATCAAAGACTTGACTGATCTAAATTATTTTTTAGGACTTGAAGTTGCATATACGGACACCGGATTGTTTCTTACACAATCCAAATATGCCCAGGATATTATTAAACGTGCTGCTCTATCTGATGCCAAACCTGTTAGCACACCCTTGGCACCTCATGAGTCATTTACTATTCACGGGCAGCCTTGTTCTGATCCTACGGCCTATCGTTCTTTAGTTGGTGCCTTACAGTACTTGACAATCACTCGTCCTGAGTTGTCTTATGCTGTTAATCAAGTTTCTCAATTTCTCCATGCTCCTACTATTCTTCATTTTCAGGCGGTTATACGTAT
Organism: Ambrosia trifida; assembly: GCA_028751855.1. Taxonomy (NCBI): domain Eukaryota; kingdom Viridiplantae; phylum Streptophyta; class Magnoliopsida; order Asterales; family Asteraceae; genus Ambrosia; species Ambrosia trifida. Next base: position 54,090,339 of record CM054124.1, read on the forward strand.
TTTACGATATGTCAAAGGAACTCTTTCCTTTGGCCTCACCTACAGTCGTCCTCATTCTACATCTCTTATTGGTTACTCTGATGTTGATTGGGCTCGCTGCTTGGAAACCAGACGCTCTACCTATGGCTATTCTATTTTTCTTGGTGGAAACTTAGTGTCATGGAGTGCCAAGAAACAACCCACTGTCTCTCGTCCCAGTTGTGAATCAGAATACCGCGCTATGGCTAACACAGCTGCAGAACTTGTTTGGATTACTCGTCTTTTGAGAGAGCTTCATGCCCTTCCTCCTGACAGGCCTACTTTGCTTTGCGATAACAAAAGTGCTTTATTTATGACTCAGAATCTGGTTTCCCATAAGCAAGCAAAACATATCGACTTGGACTATCACTTCATCAGAGAACTTGTTAATTCAGGGAAACTTTACACAAAGTTTGTTCCAACCAATCTTCAAGTGGCGGATATTTTCACTAAAAGTCTTCCGCGTCCTCTATTTGAGAAGTTTCGTACTCTATTACGTCTTGGGCCGCCACCATTTCGATTGAAGGGGGGTATTAGATAAATATTTGTAAATATTCTTATCATTAATGTGTATCATTTATATTTGTTAACCTCCCTATGATTAAGGAGAGTTTGTTGTAACCCTTTTCTATATAAGATTGGTTTCCCTCATTCAATTGATGAGGTTGATTAAAACATTGTTTATAGGGGTACCAGTGGGGAACCCACACGTTGCTGGGGGAGAATCATACGCGAACCCCTACGTGTGTGTCTGGTACAAAATTCATTTATGCGAGCGAGATACTGTAGTGACAACCTACGTGATGTAGCAGAGACGACAATCTGTCACATTCATTTCAACTGCTTGTGCATTGTAGATAGAACCAATTATCCTTATTTTTATTATTATTTTGCATCCAACGTTATGAATCCGATTTTTTTGTAGCCATCATTCATCGCAAATAATGTAGTTCAACTTTTTCTTATGTCGATGTTTATACTTTATCCTATTTAAATACAAAAGTTTTACTAAACATTGTCTCAATTTCAAATGTTTTTTCTGGACTTTTAAGCACCCACCATTTGTTTGTTTAAATCCATAACTGAGTGCTCGAAATTTTGATTTTGAAAATTGAAATGATTGTCTCCCAAAATTGAATACTATTTGGTTTTCAAATAGCTGCTTCAACTAATGAAAGATGCAGGCATTCTTAAGGTGTAGAGGTTTTTGTCGAAAACTAAAAATTGGACAAAAGGTGTTTTGTGGGAACCTAGCCTAGCCATCTAACCCGTGCAAAAAAATATATATATAAATTAATAAGTTTTGGGTTGATTGGATTATTTATAACCTAAATTTTTTTACAAGAATTTAAGAGTGGGAATAGCCTCAACAAATGTCGTGTGTCCCCATCATAATCGTCATATATATATATATATATATATATATATATATATGGGCAGGTTCAAATACAATGTAATACAAACGTGCGAAGGATGCGAAGGCACTCTTGTACATGATAATTACGTAATTATCAAACACTTTGTACATGATAATTACGTAATGTTTTCATGAACATACAAAAACATTACGTAATTATCATTACGTAATTATCATTACGTAATTATCATGCACAAAAGTGTCTTCGCATCCTTCGTACATTTCTTTTACTTTGTAGAATAACCACCCCCTATATATATATATATATATATATATATATATATATATATATATATATATAGGGTAGGGATCATGCGAGAACCAACTTTAGGGAGAGAACCAAGGAACCAATATGAACAGATGACATTATTGTAAATATATAGTTAGATTTAAAAAACCCAATATATTAGGATAACATATCGTGACATCAAACTCTGTAGGTGGTCTACCATTCGCACGCTTCTTTAATAATCTGCCGGCGATTGACTCCGCTGTCCTCCGCCACTGTGCTGCGATCGATGCCTGTATAGGTTGCACCTATTTCGCCAGCTCTCACTACAAGAAATGTAGGTATTTACGCACCCATAGTATGTGTGGGAAAAATGCTATAATGTGTTGGGTTTTGCATTTACCTACACATAAATTAAGTCAACTGATGTGTAGACTCAGGACTGTGGAAATAGATCATTAACCACACATAAATTATGTGTAGGTATAGAGCAAGCTATACCTACACATACATATGTTGCTAAAAGTATGTTTTATGTGTGGTTAAAGTATATGAAATGGCATCTGACGTGACACATGACAAGGCATCTAACGTGACAACTGAATGACACTATAGTTATGACACATGTCAGAAATATATCTGTTGGTAAATGTAAAATTATGTGTAGGTAAACATTCACCAGGATATATATATATATATATATATATAGGATTTGGATCATATGAAAACTCACATGAGTTATGAGAACTAGAGAACTCCATTGGACCATTCACAAAGTGACACCTCACCACCTTTATAGTTTTTTGTATTTTTTAAATTAAGGGTAATAAAGTCTTTTGCCCACAATAATTATGCGTAGTTTAGTAATAACATCCCACCCCACCCCAAATAAACTCTTTTAAATAACAATAAAAATAATAATAATCATAAAGACTCACACCTCTCTCGCTCTCTCTCTCACACACACATCAGATTCTCTCTCTCTCCCTCTCTCTAAAAAAGGAAGAAAACCAGATCTGGGGATGGGATGGCTGAGGACGTGGGGTGTGTAGTGGAGATGGGAGATTCGGTTTCGGTTTAATTAGGTTGTGTGTAGTAGTCTCGTTGTGGGGCGCTATGAAGCCTATAGCGCCCAGGCACACCGCCCCCGGGCGCTATAGGACGTTTTACCTCCAAGGCGTTTTATCCATAGCGAGCGTTATCAAATTGAAAGTGGAATATGACAGTTGGTAACGGTCGAATAACTTTAAAAAAAATAATTCAACCTATATATAAACATACCTTCACACATACAATTCACACACATACAATACAAATATACACTACACACATACAACCTTCAACTCTCAAACAAATTCAACACACAAACAAATCACCAAAATGTCGTCCCCTCCCTCCGATGACTCGTTTGTCGATCTATATAATCGGTTTTTTCAAGATGACGGCGCGGAAGAGGAAGAAGCCGTTACGAGTGCGGTTCAACTAGCGTCTAGCGCGGTGCAACTTGTAAGTACTTCCGCCCCACGGCCGATATTGTCTAGGCAATATATAGAGCGAGATCGTGTAGCCGCCAATGAGCGTTTGATGAATGACTATTTCAATGCCAATCCGGTTTACGGCCCTGATTTGTTTAGACGAAGATTTTGGATGCGTAAAAACTTATTTTTGCGCATCACCGGAGATTTAGAGTCCGCCTATGACTACTTTAAGCAAAAACCCGACGCTAGAGGGTGTTTAGGATTCACCGCAATTCAAAATGTCACTTCCGCAATACGTGTACTCGCATACGGGAACACATACGATATCAATGACGAGTATTTGAAGATGGCAGAGAAAACCACACGCGATACCTTGGAGTATTTCTGCTACGGTATTTAGAAATATACATATATTTTTTTAGATACATTAGTAGTTACATTTTATATATATTTATATATATATATTTGATTTTTTAGGTATATGCCAATTATACGGAAAACGATACTTGAGAAACCCAACATGGAGCGACCTTCAACAACTATACGAAGCGCATTTAGAAAGACATGGATTACCTGGTATGATTGGTAGTATAGATTGTCGTCAATGGCGATGGTATGCTTGTCCAACCGCATGGCGCGGTCAACATACACGCGGTGACCAAAAGGGACCAACGTTGGTTTTACAAGCAGTTGCCTCACAAGACCTGTGGGTTTGGTCGGCCTTCTTTGGTCTCGCCGGGTGTATGAAAGACATAAATACTTTCCAGTTTTCGCCATTGCTAGAGTCTTACATTGGCGGAACAATACAGAAAGCTGGGTTTTATGCAAATAATAATTACTACGAGCATGGATACTACTAAGCGGATGGTATATATCCGGAGTATTCAATGCTCGTCAAAACGTTTAGTCAGACACAAGATGAAAAAAGGCAATATTTTAAAAGAGTTCATGAGTCTGCAAGAAAGGACGTCGAGAGGTGTTTTGGCGTTCTTCAATCACGATGACATTTTGTTAGAAATCCTTGTCGTATGTGGGAAAAAGAAAGGATTAGAATGGTGATGTATGCTTGTATCATAATGCATAATATGATACTTGAAGATGAAGGAAAGGCAATATGCCCAAACTATGTAGCAGAAGAAGATGTTCAAGGGACGCAAGCGACACAGGAGGAGAGATTTCAAAACAGTTTCATGTTGCGTTCCAAGGATATACATAACGCGTTGAAGGCGGATTTGGTTGAGGAAGCATGGGCGATTCGCCCGATTCATCACAACCAAGAAGAAGAAGAAGAAGGAGAAGACGAAGAGGAAGAGGAAGAAGAAGAAGAAGAAAATGAAGATGAAGACGATGACGAAGACTAGTTTTTTTTTTAAATATTTGTAATTTTTTTAAGTATTTGTAACTTTTTAAGTATTTGTAACTTTTTTTTTAAGTATTTGTATTATTTTTAGTATTTGTAATATTTAAATATTTAATGGAATATTTAAACTATTTAATATTATTATTTAAATAAGAAAAAGAATAATTAAACAATGATTACCCAATCATTTATAACCCCCCATAACCCCCTTCCCACTACACCCTCTTTTTTCATAACCCCCCATAACCCCCCTTCTATTACTTTTTAATATTTTAATACTCATAGCCCCCTATAACCCCCACCACTACACATACACTTAGAAGTAAGAATAAGCGGGGAGTTAGACTCATCATAAACTAGGGTTTTTGTTAGCCGCTTACGTTTATTGTATAGAAGTGTTTAGTAGCATTATGGGCAACGATTTTCTGCATTTTTTGCGTAATTGTGGACGGTTTCGTGGACATAAAAGATAATATTAAGTGACTGTCATTGTCGCATGGGCTTAAAAAAATACTCGCAACTAAAAGCTAAAAGTTTGATGATCAAATTCGAAGAAAAGAAAATATATAAGTTAGTAAGAAAGTTAATGGCCAAAGTTGGGTGATCAAAGTTTGAAATCCTAAAAGTTATAAGTTTGGTGGTAAAAGTTTGAAATCCTAAAAGTTAAAAGTTTGACGGTCAAATTGGAAGAAAATAAAGTACATAAGTTAGTAAGAAAGTTTGTGACAAAACTTGGGTGGTCAAAGTTTGAAATCCTAAAAGCTAAAAGTTTGGTGGTCAAAGTTTGAAATCTTAAAAGCTAAAAGTTTGATGGTTAAAGTTTGGTGGTTAAATTAGAAGAAAATAAAGTTAAGCTAAAAGTTAATGGCCAAAGTTTTAAATCCTAAACGATAAAAGTTTGGTGGTCAAATTGAAAGAAAATAAAGTCAATCTAAAATTTAGTGGTCAATATATATATTACAAGAATGACAATATTAAAGTGTCTTTCAATTAATATATAGAGAATATATACAAGTAAAACGTTGAAGGAAAATATTAACAAAAAGCCAAAATAATGTGAGGTAAATATAAGCATCCAAAATAATGTGGTCATTTGAAAGTAAAAAGTTAAGTGACTGTTGATATGTCTTTAATTTAATATATAGAATAATTATAATAATAATATTTTTTACAATTTTTTTTAAATGGCCAACAAACATTTCTGCCCGACGCCCAGGGAAGTCCTCACACTATGGACATACCCCCATGACCAACCCAATAGAGGGCCCATACGTACCTTGGGCGGCTGGCATAGTCACGCCCGCCCATGTAGTTCCCGAAACCGGGGAAAACCCAACCCCTCACCCGCCCGTAGGCACGACGGTAAAGGATTGGTAAAATCCGTGCGAGATCAGAACTCGAACTCATGACCATAGGCCAAGAGTCATCGATCATTTCTCATTATGTCCATCGTGGGAATCGAACCTGGGATCTCTGGTCCATTCACCAACTAAGCTACCCGTGAAGGACATAATTTTTTTTTTACAATAATAATAATAATTAATTTTTAATAACAATAATAATGATATATTTACTTATTTTATGTTTTTCCAATGACTGCTCATATTCTATATTTTTTTTATATGTGTATGTAATTATATTTTTACTATTCTCTAAGGCATCAGTTAAACAATTAACACGAATTTGCGCTTAATTAAGTTAATTACACATAATTAATTAGTACGGATTTACCTTAATTTTACCGGTTGTCACAAGGTGTCTCTTTGCCTTATCCCGTGATTTTGGCTGACCCAGTGACACTCTATTCTCTAATGTCTTCACGGGCCAGCAGTGGTGCTTTTCCTGTTCCAACACTTCTTCTTCAACTTCATTTGGTGACTCTTTTATTTCCACAGTCGAGTACTCTTCCAATAATGCCTCTAAGATGTCGAGGTCACCCACTGGGTCAAAATCTCTGTCTACATCTAGAGTTGGCAAATCAGCCAACTCGTCACCAAACTCTGCTTCCCATGATGGTTCATTACTTACCTGATCTTCAACCATCATTACTTCCTCGTCCGTTTCTTATTCATCAGAGTCACTCCCGAAATCATATATAGTAGCCTGTGGCACAGGAGGTGGGACTAAGATGTCCATTATGGTCTCTGGCTCTAACTGTGATTCTTGCAAAACATTATCCTCACAAGACAAGTGTAAAGAATCATTTAAATCATGCATAGAATCAAAATAAACAAGGATAATCAGTTACAGGGGGAGCGCTACAACTGGGTGCAGATAAACTGTTTCCATCTCCACTTGAGGCGGTTTTGATCATGAGGGAAGTGGGATTAACGAGCCGGAGCCAACATGATGACCAAGTAAGTTCCCATTTTTATCGTAGCAAGGAACCTTTAGAACTATGGGATTTGGTCTATTTACACGCTCGATTATGGCCTTACGTTCCCTATCTCGCTCTTCCAGGTATGATCTAAGCCATTCATCAAATTCCTCTTTTGTGTTCAGTTCTGTCCAATGATACTGCAGGAAATATGGCGTGGTATACGTATTCGCACGGTAACTTGGGGGATACCTCGATGCATTTAGGCATTTCACGGTAAAATGGGGTCCTCCACAGATCTCACACATGATTAATACAAAAATTTATATATATATATAATAAAAATCAAAGACAGACTCAAAACAAACAACAAGTAGCACAAATATAGTAGATAAGTGTAATCGAAGCTAATAAACGCAATCGCCTAAGAGTCCCCGTTGCGGAAAATTCCCCACTGCTGCCTCCCGTAGGAGTCTGGGCCGTGTCTCAGTCCCAGTGTGGCTGATCATCCTCTCGGACCAGCTACTGATCATCGCCTTGGTAAGCTATTACCTCACCAACTAGCTAATCAGATGCGAGTCACGTGGGTCACGCGTCGTTGTAGTATGGTGGTAAGTATTCCCGCCTGTCACGCAGGTGACCCGGGTTCGATACGTGGTTTTAGGTGTATTGCTAAATGTGGGCATCGTCTGATACGTAATTCTATCTCTATGTGTATGACTAATGTGGTTATTTTGTAAATGATTTTAAAATATGGAATATGATACGCCATTCTATGTATATGCTGTATATGGTACATGATTTTAAGTATTATGTAATCTTGTACATGATTTTGGGTATGTTATGTAATTATAGTTATAAGACTAATCTTGGCATATGATTCTTGATTCTAGTTGTATGACCAATTACGTACCAAATACTTTAACGTGAAGTTACGTACCATATTAAGTAATGACGTACTGGTACATAATCTCATAACATTATACAATTATTAAGTAATTGGTTATTATGTACGTGAAGTTACGTACCATATTAGTGTATAGCCAACTGTGGGCATTTGATACGTGATTTTATCTCTATGTGTATGACTAATGTGGTTATTATGTACATGAATTTAAAATACAAAATACGACATACCTTTCTACGTATATACTGTATATGGTACGTGATTTTAAGTGTTATGTAATCTTGTACATGATTTTGGGTATGGTACGTAATTTTAGTTATAAGGTATCTAATACATGATTTTAAGTGTATAACCAAATGTGGACATCTGATACGTGATTATGGGTATGGTACGTAATTTTAGTTATAAGGACTAATGTTGGCATATGGTACATAATTGGTTATACAACTAGAATCACGTACCATATGCCAAGATTAGTCTTTTAACTAAAATTACGTACTATATCCATAATCACGTATCAAATGCCCACATTTGGCCATATACTTAAAATCATGTATTAGACACCCTATAACTAAAATCACGTACCAGATTCATATAGTTGGGCCTACACTTAAAATTACATAACGTCTCAAAAAATTCTACCAATTATTTTTTTTAAATTAAGAAACTATAGCACAAGGCTACTCAAATTAAAGAGAATGAAACGCTCATTAATACGATGTATTTTTTTTAAATATTATCATATGAAAAAGTTATAGCCGTTTAAAAATCGTCGGGGAAATGGGTTTATGAGTCAATTAAGAAGTAAAAAAAGATAAAAATGTCCTCCCATATGAAAATTGACCATGTCAAAATAGATGGTGGAGATTCCTTCCTACACTTCGCACGTTTTCATTACTTTGTATTTGAACCTTCCCCTATATAAAAGTGAAATAATTATTAAAAAAAAACCCTAACCGGACTAAAATGCCCCTCATCTTAATAGAATAAATAAACAGAGTTAGCAAAATGGCCGGAAATGACACCAAAGTACAAACATGATGTGTTCAGTTGGAATAAAAAACTTGTTTGAATTTAACCAATAAAAGTGACAAGTTCTAGAGATGAGTAGTGGCAACTTTATACCTAGAGATCAGATGTACAAGTTCTAGTTTGTTGGTTTTGATTCAACATCTTGTTTGTACATAAGAAGTGCTGCACATCTTACAGCTTTTGCACCATCTGGTACACATAGTGAAATGAGTAAAGAGCTGCCAGGCCAATCTTCACATTGAAAAGCTCGAAAGGAACTAGATGGTCTATACCAAATCCACGTATTACTCCCATTCTCAGATGCATTATTAATACAATCAACCTCTAATTTCTGTTTTCTGGACATTCCATATTTTTTAAATTCGAAGGAGAAGTTCGGACGATAATGTGACCCCCGCCACTCTCCAGGAAAGACACCACATACAACAATCCCAATGATTTGGGTTTGGCACTTGGGTGGTATTGTCAATCTTATTCTGTACCCAGGTTGTTGTTCTGTGAACCAGCTTGGTATTTTGTTTCCAGGTATAGCAATCGATAGCTGGCGATCTATAACACACCTCTATACACAAAAAAAAAGAAGAAAAATCATTAAGGTATCCAAATAGTTTATGAAAACTAATTAAGGAAAAAGAAATAGGGTACCTTAAGAAATGATTGGTGCAACATCTTATGAAGGTATCTTTCATTACATTGATGGTCCATGAGTTTGTGGCAATTAAGGAAGGAAATATGATACCACCACTCATAGTCTTTTAATAGATCTTCAATCATTTCCAGAGAGTAGCAATTGTTTGCCTCTAATTCTTGTATTCTTGATGGGAGGCCATTCAAAATTCGAAGTCGGTAACACTCTTTCAAATTTAACTTTCTCAGACGAGCGAGATGGGAGATGCTTGCCGGTAATTGGATTAGGTTATTGTTTCCACTTAAGTCTAAAGTTTCTAAGGAGGAAAATGCATGGAGATTGTTGAGGAAGACTTCACTTTCCATTGGTCTGCAACTAAGATTTAACGTTCTCAAGGAACACAAATTTGTCAGTGTATGTAACCTAATGGACTGTAGGCTTTCTAAGGCCTTGGTATCATCATCCTGCACTATATTTTCCCTGCAGATTGGAATGACGATGCTCTTACGAGTTGTAGATCTTCTGAGACTTAAATAGCATAGACTAGACAAGTACCCAAAGGATGGTGGCAATTCCTTTATACTAGAACAATATTCAAGAGATACATATGATAGCTTTACTGTACATGGGGACACGTCTGGAAATCTATCAAGACTTGAGCATCTAATGAGCTTCAGATGCCTCAAGGATTCCATCTCAATCCTGGATGGCAGACGCTTGAGCCGCTTACAACCGATAATGTCCAATTGGAAAATCCTTTTGTGTTTTCCAAGAGACTCATGAACCTCAACCAAATTTGTACAACCTGACACAATCAACTTTTCAATGTTTGGAGCTGCTGAAACATCTGGAAACATTGTTAGGCAATCTAACCGATGAAGTTTCATGAATTTCAAGTTTGGCATAATCTGTTAAACAAAGACAGAAAACAACATGATTATAGTTGAGGTTACACATGGAATTAAATTCATGTAAAGTTGTCATGTTTGCATATTTAAACTCTACAACAAGCATCATACAAGTTTAAACATAAGATAAAAAGTATGTAATGATATTATTTTCAGTATATTTAACTTTTTACATTCTTTAGTTTGTTATAAATAATCACTTATGGTTAGATCTATAAACATGGCAAAGATTTTTGTAAAAATAATAATCAAATTAAAAGAAATATTTAGCATCATATGTTTTGAGTTGCAACATGAATGACATTTTTTGGTAATGTTTTTTTTTTAATCAATTATAATGTTATTAGTTTTTTATAACTGGTCCGGTCATAAAGTTGCCGGTGATACAATTCTGTCATGAACAGTAGCAGTGATGTAAGTTTAATGGCTTGATGTAGATGAACTTTAAAATCAAAACTGATGATGCATCGAAGATCAGACAAGCTAGTGTAGTTGGAGCGAATGTCAAGGATATGAGTATAAAGGTATTACTACAAAATTGTTGCTGATGTTTGTCGTAAATTGGTTTTCAACAGCAAGTCAGAGGGAGAATTATTGGGGCAATAGAATTTAATAAGAGATAGTTTGAAAGTTGCTGATGGCTAGTCTCTAGAGTGCTGATTTGTTTATGCTAACAACAGTTGCATTTATGGTCTAGTTTTGGGTCAACTGTTGGAAATCGGAGCCAGTTTGCCCCCTCTAGAGGACGACCCAGATGAGTTCTGGTCGCGTTGAGCTTGCAGGGATGCCTTGAGGCTTTGCATTTTGGTTAGAATCTTCTCGAACATGGCTTCATGTTGGGGCGAAACGATCCTAGCTAGGTTTACTGTTGGAATTTGACATTGGTGATTTTTTAGGTTCTCGTCGGATCAACATTGCTCTGATACGACTGATGTGGAATCAAATGGCCAAGAAAAGAGAGGGAATCGAGATAGAAATTTAGAAGGGAAATAAGATAACTTTTCTGCACAAAAAACTTGAGAGTTACAACAACATTTTAAGATGAACAAGACATGTTGGTTGACGAGCATGAAGGTGCTAAGCTAAAAATGTGCTAATAAGTCAATAAGTTGTTTGGCTTTGTCAAAACCCCCTTTTTGTTTTGGCTTTTTGGTATTAAAAAGTTGTTTTTTTAAAAGCCACAAAAACCTAGCTTTTGAAAGTGGTTTTAGCTTTTTGAATATCAAATTACTAAACTACCCGCATTATACTACTTTTTGTTTATTTTACATGAATAAGCTAATACAAACACTTTTTAAAAAAATAACTTATTAAACTAATCAAAACACTTTTTTTGATGTTGTATTAGTATATGGTGTAGTTTGTATGATTGTTGAGTTTTATTCATTGTATTAATTATAACAAGTATAGATGGTATAAGTATATGATGCATAATGGGTTGTATTGTGTTCTCATTTGGACCAAGTATGGGCCAAGTTAAGAAAATGTATGGTTTGGTGGAATCAGTTGGGGCTGTATGTGGCTTAATTGGTCCCTAGGAAAGCTTGGTCTTAGTTTGACCCTTATTGTATAGGGACCAACTAAGGGTTTGTGGCCGGGTCCTTAATGAAAATGATGACTTATTAGGTCTGAAGATAGGTTTACTTTCAGGTAGAGGTGTTTAAAAAAATCCAAATCCGAATTCGAAAAATTCTATAATCTGAATCCGAAATATCCGAAATTTTGGATAATCCGATTTTCAGATATCTGAAAATCGGGTAATCCGAAATTTCGGATTCGGATCCTGATTTTGAAAATTTTCGGATAATCGGATTATCCGAATCCGAATATAAAAAAAATATATATAAATATATAATATTATATACACTACATAACACAATACACAATCCTAAATCTTTAATCCTCCTAACCCTAAGTCCATACTCCTCCAATCCATAGCAGCCGCTCCCTCTTCTGTTCTCTATAACAGCCCCCGTCCACCTCGTCTCTGCACCTTTAGCAAAAGGAGATTGGGGCATCATGGGGGTTTGCAGGAGATCCTAGAGGCTCTGACCTCAACAGCCCCCGTCCACCAACCGGTAAGTTATTTTTTACATTTTTTTGTTCCAGTTTCGTTTATCTAACTTCGATTTTTTTTAACATGTTCACGTTTTAGACATAAAGGAGAACGTTTATTTTTTATTATTTTTTTATTTTTTATTTTTAAGTTTCGGATTATCCGTTGGATGATCCGAATCCGAATCCGAAATTTGGATAATCCGAATTTCGGATATCCGAAATTTCGGATTCGGATCCCAATATTGATTATCCGAAAGTTCGGATTATCCGAAATTCGAGTATCCAAAATTCGGATTATCCGAATTTGAACACCCCTACTTTCAGGTGTTAGTATACCCTTAGGGTACGTCTCAGGTGGGCTAATGCCTACACCCTTTTGTTTTCTTTCATTCGTTTTAATAAAATTTGTTGGGTCACCTCCTTTGTAAAAAGAAAAGATCGCTATACATTTATCTCCTTCACACTTAACAAAATGTATCAATTTTTGTGGCATTGTTCACACTTATAAACATGTAAAACTTGTTCAGGTTTCAAGAAACACTCAGCATATGACTAGAGAAAAATATGTTCACAACCTTTAAGTGTGGAAAAATTTTAAAAGAAAAATTCATATCCAAAAATGTGTTGATCAATTTGTGATACCCAATTTGTCAAAGCTAGTATTTGTAAAAGTATGCTAAGAAAGGAATGTAAAATTAGCTAATACGTTGTGGTGATATATCAATGCATAACAAACTATGACTTTAATCAATTGGTAAGAATATGGTTTCATTTGCTAATTTACCTTTTGTCCGTTCCAAAATTGTTTAATAGCGCCACCAACTAATTCAAGACCAACGAGCTTACTCATTTGTGCCGTTGATATAGAAGAAAATGGGTACTCACTCCAACAAAGCCATCGTAAGTCATGAGGGAAAAATGTAGGTTCACTGGAAGTAAACCTGCCTCTAATATCAAGCAGGCGAAGATTCTTCATGCGTTCAAAAACATTGGCGCTAAAACCCAACTTCTCCTCGTATTTATCAACATCAAATTGTTTATTGGAAACCATGATTGATTCAATTGCTTTAAGTTTCTGAAACAATTTTTCAAATTGAGATCAAACCTTACTTGTAAGAGCATTTACAATATGTTCTCCACCCCATACTTATAATTTAACTAAAAATTATCATTTACTAAATTTATCTCTCATTTTTTAAAAATCTCCCATATCTCACTCCAACATCAATTTCCCTATATTCTTTTTTTTTTTTATTACTTTTGTTGTCTTTCCTCCATCTACAACCTTAACTACCTTTTTTGTCTTATTGTATATTTTTTTTCTCAAATTGGTTTTCAATAATTTTTAAAAATTTGGGAGTGAAAGGGAGCCCTCAAATTTGGAGGTTTAATGTACCACCCCTAAAAAATTGGGGAACGTAGAATGTGGATGGGGTTCCTTAGGCCATGGGGTGTGGGGGACGACCCTGGGTCGGCCACACTGCCCCCAGGGACCGTTCCCGTCGTGACTGGCTCCCACTCGACGAAGGCGACAGACATATTTGGTTAAATTGTACCATTTGAGATACATGGGAGGGGGTGCCAAAGCTGACGTGGAGGCCCATCCTCCACACCCTAGGACCATTCATTGGGTGATGGCCTTGCCCCACGCTGACGTGACGGCTGATGTCTCCACACCCCATAGCCTTATGTGGAATAGAAAGTAGAAGTTTTTTCTTATTTCCCCTAAAATTTGAGTAGAGGGAAACGTACAAAGAACCCGTTGGAATGCTCTAAGAAAAAAAGTCATAGTCATAGGGGGAAAGGAAGAGAGATTTATTACCCGATTATTTGTCAAGAAATCATGGATATCATCAAGTTGCCATAGCCTGCTATTTGGGAAACTCTCACGAACTATCTGCCAACCCATTTCTTGTATGAGATCATGCATGCATATTTCATCGTTAGAAATGGTGACCAGAGACTTCTCAATAAGAACACTTATCCCTATTAGTGGGTCAAAACCACAGCTTTCAAGTACACGAGTTACATGTTGTACAAGTTTTCCCTTGAAGAAGCAAGCAATGTCTAGGAATATTTTCTTCTCGGAAACCTCTAACCCATCAAAACTTATCTTTAATGTCTCAAAAATATCAACATTTGGCACTTTTACTAATCTATTGAAAGCACTTTCCCACACAAATGCCTTTCTCCCATGAAAGAAAGAGCCCAAAACTTTCACGGCTAAAGGAAGATAGCCAGCATAGCGAATTGCACGACGTGACAACTCCTCGTACCCTGCTGGAGGGCTATTTGTTTTGAATGCATGCTTACTAAACAGTTCAAGAGCTTCGTCCAATAGCAAAAAGTGTGGTTTGTATTTAACATTTGCATCAGATATCAATTGCTCGTTTCTCGTAGTTATAATTATTCTACTTCCTGGACCAAATGAGTCGCGTGTTGCAGATAGAAACTCTAACTGCTTGCAATCATCAACATCATCAAGAACCATAAGAACTTTTTTGCGCACAAATCTTGCTCGTATCATGTTGGCTCCATCCTCAGGATCCTGAACATTGAAATTGTGATTGGTCATTAGCATCTCCCTTAGAACCTTTTCTTGTAAGGCACATATGTCTCTTTTACTAGAAGAATTTTCTCTAACATCTTTAACGAATGTACTACCCTCAAACTTATAAGTGATTCTTCTAAACAAAGCTTTGGCAATAGTAGTCTTGCCAATTCCTCCCATTCCATATATCCCTACTATAAATACCTCTTGTTTTTCTTCTGTTCCCAATTGTGAGTTTAATGCATCCATATGAGATTCAATGCCAACTAAATTTCTCTCTGTATCATAAGGTTGCATATCACCTAAAATTTCCTCGACGATCTTTTTGATATAACTAGATTCACCCCTGTAAAATTAAGATTGCTTTTAGCAAGCCAAGTAACATGTGAATGACAGAGTGATGTCATAATTAGATTTGACTTGAGCTCAGATGTAGACATAAATCACAAAAAGAATGGTCAAGATGTTGTTAATTATCCTATGGATCAGTCGGACATAGTAAGCATATTTGCTCGAATGTGATCTATGTAGGGGTGTTCATCGGTTCGGTTTATGGTTTACTTGGTTTATTCGGTTTTCAAAATTTTGTACCCCAAACCAAACCAAACCAAATTAGGAATATGTAAACCGAATCAAATTTAACCAAATTGATTTCGGTTTGGTTTCGGTTTAAAACCAAACAAACCGAATTCAACCAAATTGAACCAAAGTTTTTTTCTCTAACTTATATACCTCTGTGTTCCGAAATCCGAATAGAAAGTTAGCAATAAAACTAGCAATTAATATAAACCAAAAAATCAAACCAAGCAATATATTGTAAAAGAAAGTTTAAAAGCAAAATAAAACAAACAAATCCGGAAAATAGTCTAACACACAATATATATGGCTTATTAAATATTATTATTTTTATTTAATAGTTAATTAGTTTACCGATTTATTCGGTTATCCGAATAAACCAAATTAAAAAAAAAATGTAGAACCATAAACCAAACCAAACACCAAATTCATTGTTTGGGTCGGTTTTTTCGGTTACGGTTCGGTGTACAATTTTTATTTGGTTTTCGGTTTTTTCTAGACACCCCTAGATCTATGGACAAGTTGACCACTTTGTTTTCTATAACATTAGTATGCCACTGAACTATATCTGTGTATGAATAAGAAAAAAAAAAAGACTGAATGCATTAAAAATTTCTGGTTGGTAAGTTACATTAACATTCATAATTAGTTCTCATTTGAAGAACTGGCTGCAGATGAAGTAAAATTCTACTTACTCTTTGAATTTGTCAGAGATATGCATGCCAGATAAATTGGCTGTGGCTGTTAGAGCTTTCCTCCACTCCTTCACTTTATCCATCTCGTCTCTAAATTTTTCCTCATGCTGCTGAAAGAAAACAGCAACATCGTTTTTCTGACCGCGAATATCAGATGGATCGATGTGATAGAACACCGGTATTACTTTTTGTCCCATCCTATTATGCCATTCCATGATTTTGGCAAGCTCAACCAAACACCATGAAGAGTTGGCGTAATTTTTAGAGATAACAACCACTGCAAACCTTGATTCTTCAATAGCTTTCAGGAGCTCTGGAGAAATGGCTTTCCCTATTTTGAGCTCCTCATCATCTTTGAACACGCATATTCCTCTCTGTACAAGAGCTGCATAAAGATGATCTACAAAAGTATAGCGAGTATCCTCGCCTCGAAAGCTCAAAAAGACGTCATATTTCCAGCTCACTGTTGGTACAGAAGTTGATGAACATGAAGCAGACTTTATGTATGCCATTGAACTATATTTTGAACAAATCTATGAATACTAAACGTCTAAATAGATCTTTCTATTAGAACTAAAGGTTCGTCGGAACAATCAAAGATGAAATAGACGGATAATCTTGTTTCATATTGTGTCGTGTTCCATTCGGATTGGGATCTTTGTATTGGTGCTTTTTCTTTAATATGATTACTTTTAACAATTTGGGATTACATAAAGGAGTAAATTAAGGACAATAATTAAGGTGGGGATTATAATAGAAAAATGATCTAACCGACTCCACATTCACTTTTGTTAATTATTTTCAATATTGAGAAATTCTATATATATTAAACGTTAAGCTCATTTGAACAGATATATATTAAACGTTAAGGTCATTTGAACAGTAAAAGGATGATGTCGTAATTTCGTTTTCTCCAAAAAGGGTAGTGTGACAACCTGCACCCTTCACTTTTCATAAATGTGCATAATTGATTTCTCGACTATTTCAAAATTTTCATTTTTAACCCTCGTATTTTAATAGGACCAAAATTCACAATTTAATAAAACTTATAATTTTTATAAGTAAAAGTATGCACGTTTTATACTCACATCTACACCCGAGCACGTATGTTTCAGACCTTGATACTCAAAGCCCTTAATTTCCGGTCCTAAAACAACATAGAAACAGAAGGAAACAAGTCTAGAAATTAATATTGATTAAATTAGAAAAATTATTTTTTTAGCCCTCGCGGTCCGCTGAGACAGTCCCAGTCAAAGTCCTAGTCAAAGTCTCAGTCAAAGTCAAAGTCCTAGTCAAAGTCTCAGTCAAAATCCTAGTCAAAGTCCTAGTCAAATAGTCAATTCATCTTAAAACCTTACTTTATTGTGTTGACCAATTTTAAAGCCTAATTGAATCCAAAACTAGCATAAAAACCCACCTATGACCCATTACACTTTGCACCTCTAAATCGATTGTTTCAATTCGATTAAACTCTCCCTCATACCTTTCTTCTAGAGTATATTACTTCTACATTTGAAGCTTTGATTATAAGCTCTTGTAATTGGCGAATTGGAAGCTTAATATTTTTTTCCTATTCGATTTCTTTTCTTCTAAATTGGACTAGTTTCGTTGTTGAATCTTTGGATTGCTCGCATTCTCACACTCGCTTAGTCATCTAGTCATTTGGCGAAAGTGAGTATTTCCTATCCCCGTTTTGTCTTTATTCACTTTTGGGGTGTTACATGTACACTTATACAAAATACACATACAAGTTCACATTTTTACAATACAATTCTAGTACATTGTGCATTTGCTTACATACGTGCTTTATGCTTAGACATTACATGTAGAATGCATTTGTACTTAGTGAAATCATTAACCATGTACAAGCCGACCTTAACATTGGATAACGCTATTGGATTGACAACCCACCTAGGTGATTCTCCCCCTTTTTCATCGGAGAATCCATGGTCATTGTTAAGTTATTATCCATTTATTGGATAAGTACACCGCCGTTCATTTTAGTACATTTATACAGTCACAAGATTGATTTCGCTCATTTGTATGATACATAGTTTACATAAATGCACTGTAGTTTGCACTTGAATTGTATAATATTTTCCAACTTACTATATGTATTAAATCTAGGAATGCTCACCAACATTTCATATGTTGACAAAACTTATTTTGTACATGTTTCAGGTGCAGTTTGATCTTAGTTGCATAGCATTGGATTTTAGTGCTTGCTTTAAATAATTTATTTCAAATTTCTTGTTTTGTTCAGACTTTTGTATTTTTTTCTATTTCATCCATGTAAGACAATTTAAATTATTCAATAATATATTTACATTTTAGTACCATGTGCTTTTGAACAATCGTCACTATGTGACACCTCGATGATTCCGCCATCGGTTGGGGTGTTACAGGTAGTCCGATCATTTTACTGTTTTCCCCATTTGCCTTCCTTCTCATTCCAGAGAGAGACAGAGAGATAGAGGCCAAGGAGATGACACAACTTTCCCATTTCCGTTTAATCGAGTAAAGGCGTCAACAACATCATCACCACCGTTGCTACTTTATATTCTTTCTCGGTCAACCACATGGCTCCTCCATCAACCACATGGATTTGGGGTCTGACAAGGGGTTTTCAGCATCAAGGAAACCAGTTACTCCCGTTTCACCACCACGCTAGTCTCCATCACTCCCTTCAAACACTATTACCATCATCACTGTTACCTTCACAAAGAGAGAAAAAATGACGGTGTCTTCTACCGATTCCAGTTTGAGACGGTGGCGGCATTGGGAATGACGGTGTTATCTAGCCATTCGGACTACTAGCCTGATTGCATGTGTTGTTTCAGGCCGGATCTTTATGTCATGCTTCTTCCATCGATACTTATATGGGGGGTTTGTTAATGAACGATGACGACCATCTCCGGCGGCCACATGAGACGTCTTCCGTTGATGTCGGTGGTGAGTTTAAGAAATTTATCGGCGGTGTTGGTCATTGGGTGGGGTTGGGTAAAGCAGAGAGAGGGAAAGAGAGTTTCTGTGTTGTGTATCATGTTCTTTCTTTTATGTGACTGTACAATTTCAAATGTAATATGAATTTGTTTTGGGAGAGGTTAACGTAAAAAGAGAGTTATTGTACAAAATGTAAGAAACAATCTAGAGCGTAGGATTAAATTTGAGAATCAGGGATACGATGGTAATTTCTTAGCGTCATTAAAGTTCCACCCCCATTTTTAAAACGGGCATAACTTTTTCATACGACATTATTTTTTTAAAAAAATTACATCATAAAAACAAGCTTTTCACCCTCTTTCATTTCCATACCATATTGCTATACTTTAAAAAAAATTGCTGGGTTGATAGTACTTGCGTTTTATTGAGGGTATACTTGCGTTTTAGAAACACAAGTTATACCTGATAAGACGACCTGGTAAAACGACCTGATTAAACGCAAGTTATAAATGATAAAACGCAAGTTATACATGCTAAAACGCAAGTAAGTAATATCAAGTTTCTACATTTAGACGCAAGTTATTATTGTTTAAAAGCAAGTAGGTAATATCATGTTTACATTTAGACGTAAGTACTATCAACCCGACAATTTTTTTTTGTTAAAAGTATAATAATAGGGTATGCAAATGAAAGAGAATAAAATACTTGTTTTTATGGTGTGTTTTTTTTTTAAAAAATAATGTCGTATGAAAAAGTTATAGACGTTAAAAAAATAGGGGTGAAACTTACTCAACCATTGTGGGTTATACCTATTTTGCCATTCTCCTCCTTTTTTAGAAACCCAACGTATACTTTTCCCCTTTCAATCTCATTCATTTATTTATTTTAATCAAAGGCCCAAAATACTTCTTACACTTTATACGTTTAACTACTTTTTACACTAAACTTTCACATTTGTTTTTTCCTAGGTGGAAGTTTACCACCATCCACTTTGGTGCTATTGCCTTTTTTATTTAATCATCAATTTATTGATGTTTATTTTTCCAAAGGGGTATTTAGTGTTTTTATAAAATGGGTATAGCAATTTTAGGGAGGGGGGCCCATAAGCCCCGTGTAGCCCATACCCACCAATCACACAGTGCTATGTCATTTGTACTCTTAAATAGCCTAAAGTATTTTATCATACCCACCAATCACACACACACTCCATTAAATGGTTCCCACCCAAAAAAATAATTCAAAAATCCCATCATACTCGAGCCGAATGATCAAGGGGAAACCGATTTTTGAAGCCTCAATAAGAAGCCCCATAGGAGGGGACGGTGTAGCCCCATGGCTTCACAAGCCTCATGCCTTAGCCGAAGGGTGCCCAGTCCCCTCATACATCGATGTTCCAATTCACATGAGTTTGTATAGAAAATTTAGGAAGTGATGCAAAACGAATTAAAATTTTTGTTTTGCCTCAGTCGAACCAAATGGATACACTTTAAACAACTTTGTTAGCGGTACCAATATTTATTTATTTTAATTGCGGACATAAAGTTAGTTGAAAACGTTGTTGTATTGACAGTGCACCGAATACATAGTTTTTTATTCGATTTTCTTTCTTTTACTTTGTCGAAGCGAATAGATACTCTTCACTAACAGTACCAATATTCGTTTTTATTGAAAACCACTATGTGATCAGTGTCGAAGGACCGGTCAAAAATAAGAATTTAAGAAAAGACCAACTACCTTATTAGTTAGGGTAAGTCGGGTGTCGAACCACGAGGAGTATTGTGGAAAGTGTTATTTTTTTTTTAACTATTAAATTAAACTAGACGGAAAAGTAAATTTGATTGGTTGATTGATTTGCAAATAATAAAAACGACGTAAAAGAAAATGATTTGTAAACAATATAAAAAATAGTGACCTCTCCAGGATCCCGGTTAATCACTTTAGACAAGGTTTATTTATTTTGCCAATTGATATCACATAGACATGATATGTGGATTAATATGATTGATAAAGAAGGTTGATTAATGACTTTGTGACAGCCGATAACTAGACCGCGACTGTTGACTCAGTTGATTATCACCTAACAATATCTTAATGACTCGTAATATTGAAAGCCACAACTTGCAAGTATTCAATGACCCTCGATAATAAACCGCGTTGGTTGATGAAATCCAAACAAATTAACCATTCAATAAACGTTCAACATCAATATTAAAAATAAACCACAATCAAAACTGAAAGTTTAAACATTCAAATCTCAATTCAATTATTTGACAAACATAAAACCTTGTTCTAGTAACTAACCATTCACCCGGAGAGGTTCACGGGTGATTAGCCGCTCATGGCTAGGGTAGAAGCCTCCATCTTTTCTTTCTTTTTCTTTTTGCCTTGTGCGATATATATGTCCTCAAAAATCCAAGAAAGCTGCGCCTTCCCTCAGCCTATATGTTGCTGTCTACAAAAATATTCTCTCCTGTGCGATCATCTATCCCCCCAATCATCATAACTTGCCGTCAAAAATAATGAATATATATATCTCATCCACTAGTTTGTCACCCTAAAAATAATTGTTGTGGATTTGGGCCATGAGATGGTCGCATTTTCCATTCTTTTCCTTTTCATTAGTATTGCTCTTATTATTATTTTATTATTATTATTATTATTATTATTATTATTATTATTATTATTATTAGTAGTAGTAGTAGTAGCCCCCGACTCGGGTGTTCTTGGCTTATTCAAAGTTCCTCTTCAACGCTTCAGCATCCATGCTTGCTTTCAAGTGTACGCGACTTGATCATTGTCCTTTGGCTCACACGCTACACAATTCCATCTTGATTAAGTCTATCCATTTTAGCCGCTTAACGTACAATCATACAATGTAGCGTAGTTATCTTATTCAAGGCATATAATCACTCAAACAATATTAAGAGCACACACTTAAGCGTCTTAAACACCATGATTGACCCCGTCCATCACATTCCCACACTTACCATTGATTGTCCCCAATCAAACCATCTCAAAACATGACTCACCTTATTAACAAGCCACCTCCAATTCCTTTACCTATCGATTTTCCAAGGTCCCCAAGCATACCCGTCCCATAGACTTACACAATCGAGATTGACAATCTGGCGAACAAATGTTGCACAATTTCAAAACAAGACTTGCCTATCCAAAACTAACATGCTTATTATCATCTACATATGCTACACACCCCTCTCAATGTTCTCTCCTCTCAGTTTAATATCTGGACTAGCGTGTAATGTGCTAGTATATATATCACTCAAAAAACCAAGAATGTAACCTTGTTATCATAGGTTTGTATAACAATCACACATAAGCTATAAACTGTGCACATATCAAAAGGACTTACGGGTTTTGGGCTTCGGGTAAAGGTAGGATAATTAGGTTAACAAATGGCTCGAAAACAAACGGTTTAACATAAATGATTGAACATCCTTATTCACATGTCACAAGAACATACTAACACATCAACTTGGGCATAATCGACCCATAACAATAATTTCTATTTTTGCATTTTTTTTTTGTATTTTTTTTCTGCATTTTTTTTTTTTTGTATTTTTTTTTTGATTTTTTTTTCTTCTCTCTCTCTTTTTTTTTTCAACATTGAACAACTCAAACAATAAACAAGGCGAACACATTGGATGTCAACGTTTTTATTCAACAAGGTAAATTGGTCGATTTGGGTAATGATGTAGGTGTAACAAATGAAAGGTCTAGGCTCAACATGGTTTACTAATGGTGAATTTTAACGAACGGGTCAACACAAACAACACAAAGGTATCAAACAAACAAATGGATTCCTACATTGCCTTTCTCATCTATGCGCACATATCATCTAAAGCTTTAGCATGTATCGAATTACACAAATTCTGCAACAAAGAAACATTTGGCCTACTCTCATGAAACGAAACATTTATATCAATAAACATCTAATAGGCTCAAGATCTCACAATGTAGGGAAATAGGCTGCCGACATGTAGCATATGCAAATCCTATAAGCATGTTACCCCTAGTTAGGCATCTCTTTTTATTTTCTCTAAAAACGCTCACCAGAAACACTCTCATGAAACTTAAAGGGACAACCATGATTAGGGATCTCGTTTTTCATATTTGGCAAAAGACTCTTTGGTGACTGAAAATTCGGCTTTTATGCCTGATCAAGTAGAAAGGGTGACAAAGTTGCAAGATTTTTTTTTTTTCATTAAAATTGTTCAAAAATTTTCAAAATTTCCAATTTTTCTTGCAACGGTAAGTAATTCCGCCTTACTTCCTTAGGGTCCCCCATCCCCACACTTGGGATACATTGTCCCCAATGTATGGTGTTCCATGCTTTTCAAAACCTCTCAACTACCACCCATTTCACACACTGCTAAACAACTACCCTATGGTTAGCCACGATGCACACAATGAGTCAATGCTTTTCATTTTTTTTTTTAATATGAACAACCCACTTACAAAACTTTTAATTGTTATCCTTACCACCCCCTAGAGAAATTTTAAAGTTGTCCTCAACTTTTGGTTCGGTTTAGAGACGTACCGGACCCGGTCAACCTTCCCCACACTTGTGTGGTACCTTGGGTGCACGTAATAGATTTTGCAAGCGACAAAAAAAAACAGAAAACAACGAAGAATAATATACAAAATGTACAAGTGTGACTTACATGGTCCTCAGACGACCTCGTCAGTCGGTACGCTCTCCAAGAAGCATACCGACTCCTCTTGTTCTTTGTTAATATCGTTGGCGCAAAGGTATGGTTTCAGTCTGTGCCCGTTCACCACTTGGCGGAGATGATCATCGAAGTCTTCGATCTCCACTTCCCCATGGTTTCCAACTCTCACAATTAAAAATGGCCCCTCCCATTTGCTTTTTAGTTTGCCTGGAAACAACTTCAGGCGGGAGTTGTACAACCATACTCTCTGGCCAACTTCGAACTTTTGCAGTCTCAACTTTGCGTCATGGACTTTCTTCATCTTGTCTTTGTATGCGGAAGCACACTCATATGCTTCGTCACGCAACTCCTCGATCTCGTTGAGATGCAATTTCCTCTCTTTACCTGCGTCATCATAATTCATGTTAAATTGAGAAACGGCCCATAGGGCTCTATGGGCTAATTCGACAGGTAAATGACATGCTTTCCCGTAAACCATCCAATAAGGAGTCATGCCAATGGGCGTTTTGTAAGCGGTTCGGTATGCCCACAAGGCGTCATTAAGCTTGCTCGACCAATCCTTGCGGTCAGTCCGAACCGTCTTTTGCAGGATCTCCTTAATTTGTCTATTTGACACCTCTACTTGCCCACTCGTTTGTGGGTGGTAGGGTGTAGCAATTCGGTGGTTTACGCCATACCGTTTGAGCAATTTCGCAAAAAATTGGTTCTTGAAATGTGATCCCCCATCACTTATGATCACGCGAGGGACACCAAACCGTGTGAAAATATTGTTTTGCACGAACTTGCACACTATGGCATGGTCATTTGTCTTAGTGGCTATTGCTTCAATCCACTTAGACACATAATCGACCGCCACCAAAATGTATAAATTTCCAGCAGAGTTTGGGAATGGGCCCATGAAATCGATGCCCCAAACATCAAAGATGTCTACAAATAATATCGGTTTCATAGGCATCTCGTTCCTCTTAGAAATGCTTCCGACCTGTTGACATTTCAAACAATTTTTAGTATACTCGATAGCATCTTTAAAAATAGTTGGCCAATAAAAGCCAGCAGTTAGAATTTTGTGCCCTGTTTTCTGTCCACTAAAATGACCACCACATGGTGATGCATGGGCCGATGCTAAAATAGAAGAGAACTCCCCTTCAGGTACGCATCTGCGGATGACTTGATCAGCCCCAACTTTGAACAAATCGGGTTCATCCCATATGTATTGCTTCACCTGCGAGAAAAAATGCATCCTTCTCTTCTTCTGCCAATGCTTAGGCACCTGCCCTGTCACTTTATAGTTCACAATGTTAGCATACCAAGGCAATTTATCAACTGACATTAGATGCTCATCTGGAAATTGTTCATTTATCACGGGTGTAGTATCCTCCTCTGTGACAAGTATTCGGGACAAGTGATCAGCCACTACATTCTCACAGCCCTTCTTCTCCCTAATTTCCAGATCAAACTCCTGCAGCAGTAGGATCCACCGAATCAGCCTCGGTTTGGCATCCTTCTTCTCCATCAAATAGCGCATTGCACTGTGATCAGTATACACAATTACTTTGCTACCACAGATATAAGACCGGAATTTATCTAATGCACAGACCACCGCGAGCAACTCCTTCCCTGTAGTTGTATAGTTCAACTGTGCATCAGAGAGGGTTTTGCTAGCGTAATAAATGACAACCGGTTTCTTTTCTACTCTTTGACCTAGTACGGCCCCCACAGCATAATCGCTTGCATCACACATTATTTCAAACGGTTTTGACCAATCGGGTGATTGCAAGATTGGGGCCTGTACTAACTGTTCTTTTAACAACTTAAATGCTTTTAAACAATCATCATTAAATTCAAACGGGACATCTTTTAATAATAGGTTACAAAGAGGTTTTGTAATGACACTAAAACCCTTAATGAACCTTCGGTAAAACCCAGCATGTCCCAAAAATGACCGAACTCCCTTAACATTAGTAGGGGGAGGTAAGGTTGAGATTACTTTCACTTTTGCCCTATCAACCTCCATCCCCTTACTTGACACTACGTGTCCCAACACAATTCCCTCCTGAACCATGAAATGGCTCTTTTCCCAACTTAAGACCAAGTTAGTTTCTACACACCTTTTTAAAACTTTAGTTAATTCAGTTAGACACGACTCAAATGATGAACCGAAAACTGAAAAATCATCCATAAAAATTTCTAAGGTGTCCCCGACCATATCTGAAAAGATACTCATCATGCACCTCTGAAAGGTGGCCGGGGCATTGCACAGCCCAAATGGCATTCGCCTAAATGCGAAGGTGCCATATGGGCATGTGAATGTAGTCTTTTCCTGATCTTCAGGATGAATGGCTATCTGATTATAACCTGAGTAACCATCTAAAAAGCAATAAAACTTCTGACCTGATAGTTTCTCAATAATCTGATCAATGAAGGGTAAAGGGAAATGGTCTTTTGAGGTGGCAGCATTTAGTTTCCTGTAATCAATGCACACACGCCACCCGGTTACCGGCCGGGTAGCTATTTGCTCGCCACTCTCACCTTTCACAATCTGAATGCCCGCCTTCTTGGGCACCGTTTGGGTTGGACTTACCCATGCACTGTCTGAGATGGGATAGATAATCCCAGCATCCAACCATTTGAGTACCTCCTTCTTCACAACTTCGCGCATATTGGGATTTAATCTTCGTTGTGTATCCCGCGCTGGCTTGGCATCTGCATCAGTAATAATTTTATGCATAACAATAGAAGGACTAATACCTTTAAGATCAGCAATTGTCCATCCGATAGCCGCTTTGTGAGCCCTGAGCACCTTCAGTAGTGCCTCTTCCTGATTCTCGTCCAGGTTCGCTGCAATAATGACCGGGAGCGTCTGTTCTTCTCCCAGGAATGCATACTTCAAATGATTGGGCAGCTCCTTCAATTCCACTTTGGGTGGACTCTCCAATGATGGCTTTAAACCTGTGGAAATCTCAGTAGGTAAACTCTCCACATGGTGTGTCCATGGGGGTCTGCCCTCATGTGTTGCCATCACTTCCAAGCTCTTGACTTCTTCCTCCAATTCATACACGAGCTCCTGTTCAGACCTGTCACACAAAAAGCAAGTCTCTGTGGTTTCATCCTCCAGATGAGGATGACAACCATCAATGATGTCTGCCATGAAGCATTCATCACTAACCAGAGAGTTAGATTCATTTGAAAAAACATTAAGTCGAATCTTTCTATTGCCAAAAGTCATATCGACTGTACCAGAACGACAATCAATCAATGCATGTGCTGTGGCTAAGAAAGGCCGACCCAAAATAACATTCGGTTGCTTGATTTTATCAGATGAAACATAATCAAGCACCAGGAAATCCACAGGATAATAAAATTCTTCCACCTTTACAATGACATCCCGAACAATCCCCCTAGGAAGTTTGAGAGTTAGATCGGCTAACACCACAGTGGTGTCAGCTTGTCTAAGTGGACCAAAATCATATTGGTCATACAAACTTCCTGGGAGGATGCTCACACTAGCACCAAGATCTAACAATGCCCGAGACATTTTAAAATCACCCACTTGAATGGGTATGAGTGGCGTTCCCGGATCTTGGAGCTTCGGTGGAAGGGCCCCAGTCAAAACGGCACTGACTCGTTCAGTTAAATCAAGTTTCTTAGGAAACTTGTGGTGCCGTTTTTGGGTGCACATATCCTTAATATACTTGGCATAAGCCGGAATCTGCTTGATTGCATCAATCAAAGGTAAGTTAATTTTGAACTGTTTCAAAACTTCCCAAATTTCCTCTTGTTGAGGTCCTCGTTTATTAACTACCACTTTTTCCGCCGGATTCATCAAAGCTGCAGGAAATGGAGCCTCAATTGGCTCCACCTCCTTAGGCTTGGCGGACTCAGATTGATTAGCTGGTATTTGAAAAGTTACATTTTTCTCATTTTTAACTGGTACAGATTCCGACTCATCCTCACTTTCACTCACGTCCTCCACTTCACCTTCAATGAAGGTTGATGACGGACCCACTTTATTATCATAAACTTTACCACTACGGAGAATACTTACCTGCCCGATGTGGTTGCTCTTTGTGTTCCTTGATCCCGAACTCTGATGTGACGGATTCACCTGTGTGTCACTAGGGAGCTTCCCATTGCCCTTCTTCAGCTCTGCTACATCTCCTGCAAGCTGTCCAACCTGTGTAGTTAAAGAATGAATGGTTTTGTCACGTACCTCATCCTTTTGCTTGATGACCTGAATATCTTGCTGAATAGCCTTCAGCATGTTCATCACCTCATTCAACCCTCCACCTGATGTCTCAGAAGATTGACTACTCTTTTGGTACCCTCCACTACCATTACCCCCTTGATAATTCCCTTGATTGTTTTGATACCTAGGGACATATGGTTGCTGGTTGGTTCGCCCATTGCCTTGAAAACCTGGGTTACTTTGGTTGTTAGGGTTCCCATAACTAAAGTTTGGGTGGTTCCTAAGACCTGGGTGGTAAGTGTTGGAGATCATGTTAGACCAATTCCTATTCCCCCCTTGTACCTGGTTTACCTCTTCCATGTCACCTACTATGCTAGGACAACTATCTGCTATGTGTCCTACATCCCCACAATGCCCACACATGGGCTGCCCACCAATACCTAAATTAGCTAGTTGAGACTCTATCTTAGCTATTCTCTCAACATCCACTACACCACCACTACTTGCAGCCTTCACAGTTGCTTGCCTTGAGCGTCTTGAAGATTGTGCCTTCCTCTTTGTTGTCTCAGCTCTCCTCTCGAGGTACTCCCAGTCAACCTGTTCATCGTTAGTGCCAAAACTACCATTTGAAATAGAATCTAACGCACCTTGGTCTTCGTAGTGGAGTCCTTCATAAAAGGAATTGATCAACTCCCACAATTGGATGTCATGATGTGGGCAATTATTGATCATCATCTTGAAACGAGTAAGTGCTTCATGAAAGAGCTCACCCGACTGCTGAGAGAAATTCCTGATGTTCTTCCTAGCATCATTTGTTCGTTGACTTGTGTAAAACTCATCTAGGAACTGTTGTTGCATTTCTAGCCACGTACGAATAGATGCTGAGGGTAAGGACTGGAACCATTGTTGTGCTTTGTCTTCAAGTGTGAACTGGAAAAGGACCAACTTCACTTCATCTTGTGTAAACCCTTGTCCCCCGATGGTGTTGCATCTTGCATCATAGGCCCCAAGATGCATGTACGGCTCCTCAGTCACTAACCCATGATACTTAGGCAAACTCTGAATTGCCTGTGATCTCACTTCAAACGACCTGCCATACAGTTGTGGAATGACCACTGCTGATGGATTATGAACAATAGCAGGTCTGAAGTGACTCTCAATCCCCCTTACTGGACCTCTCTCAAACCTCAAAGGAATGCCTGCTTGATTATTAGCCGGAGGCATTGCATTCCTTGGATTAGGTCTCAAAGGCCTGTTCATCGCTTGTTGCTGTCGAGGTGCAGGGTGAACTGGAGCTTCTGGGAATGCATGATACCCTTGATCTGCTTGATTAAACTGAGGGTACCCCTGATGATTCAAATTATGTGATCTTGCTAATTGATATGGCCCTTGATCTCCCACTTCTCCATCCAAATCCCCATCATCATACTCATATTGCCCTTGATTAGTTCTTTGACTGAAACTGAATGATGGATATTGAGTTGTAGAAGTATGTGGGAATTGGGTACCAGTTGGGTTTATGGGGTTATCATCGGGAATCACTCTCACATAAGGAGAAGAGTGACTGGTCACAGGTTTTTGGGTGAAACTTGGTTCTTGTGCCGAAGATTGGCCTTGTTGTGGATTGAATCTCTCAAAGTTTGGGAGAGAGGTTATTGGAAAAGTGTAGGTTGTAGTTGGTTGTGGTAAAGATGATGTTTGTGAATGTGATGGTGGAAGGTTATCAAATTTCGGGAATGGTGGAATTTGTGATGATTGGGTACTGGATTGTGGTGGCGGTTCAGAAGTGGCGAAGGTATTGGGTGATGGATGGTTCTGAGAGGGTGAAAACTGAGGTTGTGACATCGGTTCAGTGGTTAGGTTTAGGTTCTCCATAGATTTGAACTGTGAGACTGGAGAATGCAAGACCTTTTTCTCTCTGTGAAATACTCGGTTCTGCCGAGCTGTTTTCTCAATTTCTGGATCGAATACTAGCGGAGATGACTTCCCTGAATGTCTTGTATGATGCATGCAACTGAAGAATTGCCTGCACAAAACAAACAAGAAAACCGAGCGTAATACTGAACAATAAACTAAACAAACAGAAAATAAATATTTTTGGATTTTTGAGTTTTTTTTTTTTATTATATTAACTAAGAAAAAAAAACACTTTGCGCACGACTCCCCGGCAACGGCGCCAAAATTTGATCGGTGTCGAAGGACCGGTCAAAAATAAGAATTTAAGAAAAGACCAACTACCTTATTAGTTAGGGTAAGTCGGGTGTCGAACCACGAGGAGTATTGTGGAAAGTGTTATTTTTTTTTTAACTATTAAATTAAACTAGACGGAAAAGTAAATTTGATTGGTTGATTGATTTGCAAATAATAAAAACGACGTAAAAGAAAATGATTTGTAAACAATATAAAAAATAGTGACCTCTCCAGGATCCCGGTTAATCACTTTAGACAAGGTTTATTTATTTTGCCAATTGATATCACATAGACATGATATGTGGATTAATATGATTGATAAAGAAGGTTGATTAATGACTTTGTGACAGCCGATAACTAGACCGCGACTGTTGACTCAGTTGATTATCACCTAACAATATCTTAATGACTCGTAATATTGAAAGCCACAACTTGCAAGTATTCAATGACCCTCGATAATAAACCGCGTTGGTTGATGAAATCCAAACAAATTAACCATTCAATAAACGTTCAACATCAATATTAAAAATAAACCACAATCAAAACTGAAAGTTTAAACATTCAAATCTCAATTCAATTATTTGACAAACATAAAACCTTGTTCTAGTAACTAACCATTCACCCGGAGAGGTTCACGGGTGATTAGCCGCTCATGACTAGGGTAGAAGCCTCCATCTTTTCTTTCTTTTTCTTTTTGCCTTGTGCGATATATATGTCCTCAAAAATCCAAGAAAGCTGCGCCTTCCCTCAGCCTATATGTTGCTGTCTACAAAAATATTCTCTCCTGTGCGATCATCTATCCCCCCAATCATCATAACTTGCCGTCAAAAATAATGAATATATATATCTCATCCACTAGTTTGTCACCCTAAAAATAATTGTTGTGGATTTGGGCCATGAGATGGTCGCATTTTCCATTCTTTTCCTTTTCATTAGTATTGCTCTTATTATTATTTTATTATTATTATTATTATTATTATTATTATTATTATTAGTAGTAGTAGTAGTAGTAGTAGCCCCCGACTCGGGTGTTCTTGGCTTATTCAAAGTTCCTCTTCAACGCTTCAGCATCCATGCTTGCTTTCAAGTGTACGCGACTTGATCATTGTCCTTTGGCTCACACGCTACACAATTCCATCTTGATTAAGTCTATCCATTTTAGCCGCTTAACCTACAATCATACAATGTAGCGTAGTTATCTTATTCAAGGCATATAATCACTCAAACAATATTAAGAGCACACACTTAAGCGTCTTAAACACCATGATTGACCCCGTCCATCACTATGCAATCATGCAATGCACGAACGTTAGACCATGTTTTCTAATAGTACGTTAACTGACTGAGTTCTCGGTTTTGACTACGTTAATTTCGGACCATTGTTAGGTAACTGACTTACTATTCCCCGTTAACTTCTAACCAGGTTAATTAACAGTAACTAACAAAGTTACTACTCCCCATTTGTTGTTTGATGATATTTGAATACCGCTTTTTAAAAGCCAAGATGAAAAACGCGCAACGCGCGTGTATTATTACACCTAGTTGATTTTAAAAAGCGCGAACCGAAAAAAAAAAGACACTCATGTTATTTTAATGGATTTATTGATTAGACAATTTATTGGCAAAGAGTAATGGTCTTAAGTTGCCGAAGGTTTGTCAAATTTTAAGGATCACTAATTTTTTTTTTAAACAGCAAGTGGTGCAACCGGTGGAGCTCTGGCTAACACCCTAGACCAGCCTGTACTGATTATCCATTCCACCTGGATTGGGGATCTCCCCATGTGGAACCCCCACATGTGGTAAATATGGCTGCGACAGGAATCGAACCCTCAACCTCCACATGACCTCCACTCTAACTCCCTCAGTTTTCACCAATTAAGCTAGGCTTTATCGGCAAAACATTTATTCGTGGATCACTAATGACTAGTATTTGTTGTTTAATACAGGTTATAATTTATTCGTGGATCACCCTTTTAAGTAGTTATTTATTAGTCACATATATTCTATATATACTAGACTAGGTTTGAGCCCTGCGTGTACACGTGGTACTGTTCATGTAAAATGAAAAAAAATCTATAAAGATCGCAGTATGCAAATTTTATTTATTGAAAGTTACGTAGTACAATTCGTATGAATTTTGGTTGATTGTAAATTATCATAAAAAAAGTTTAATGTTACCCAATAACAGATATATGAATCAACAAATGTTTGAATAGACGTGATTTAAAAACAAATAATGAAATAAATAAACATATATTTATTGTAACGGCATGCAAATGAAGATTAAATTCAAAGTAAATAAATGTAGTTTAACAAATCACACAACCAAAAAATTATAAAAAAATGATTTACGCAAAATATGATTGCATACTTATTCACAAACTTCAAAATATTTTTTTATAGACAACATTTGTTATTTATTATTAACGTTGTCATCTTTATCCAATATTAGTATGCTCAGACCATCTCTACTCTTGTCATTTGGCAGCGACATACATCTGCCCATGTGTAAAAATAGGATCTTTCAAATACATACCTATCCTAAATAGGGTTTGTCCTTGACTCTTATTTATTGTCATTGCGAAACATAAACTAAGAGAGAATTAACGGACTTTTATGTTACTCCATACTACCACCACTTCCAATCTTAGTTGAAGGAATTGGTATGCTTTCATCATCAGAAATTACATCAATCAGTTTACGCTTAACCATTTGATACTTGGAACTAATAGAACATTGTTCTCCTTTAGTATAAACTTTCTTATCAACAAAGTTATCAGCAATGGAAATTGGCGTTTCATTATCGCCCGTGTCTGATTCCTAAAGATAAAATATTTATAAACATATGTGGCAAATGTAGCCGTGATTGTGTAACAATAAAAAATGACTAAAATTTATTAATATGAATTTAAGTGTCTGTGAAAATGGTACCTTGAAAACAGAAATAACATTAGACGGCATTGCTAGGAGAGATGTGTGAAGTGATTCTGATTCAGCAGGCTGTAACAACGACGTTGAAAATCATTGTAATGTAAAAATGTCTTATGTACATAAAAGTTGTTTTTTTATAGCAAATAGGGTTCGATTATGTACCTGTCCTACGTACAACTTCTTTTTAAGCTCCGAGATAATTGTTAGATCATCATTTATTTTAGTTACACCATAAACATCATATTTGTTGTTTAAATTGAAGTCGGATACAAAGATCTTGAAAGGAAACTCTCTTTCTAACAAAGTCTTAATCTCTTCAGGATATTCAACTGTATCACCAACCTATTTAGAAGGAATCAAAAAAGATATAAATATTAGACAAATATAATTAAAGAATTATTAAAAATAAAATGTACTATAAATGGCAAAAAAATATGGACTACCGTATTCAAATCAAGCAATTCAGAAGCACTTTTACTAATAAGCTGTGCAACGTCACGATGAAACAACGTAAGAGATACAGCACCATTAAGATCTTCTACACGAACCTGAATTTTAAATCTAGAAAAAAAATACAATAAAAAAACAAACATAAAACAAAATGTTAATTAAATTTTTGTATTCAACCATGATTTATGTATATTAAAATTTATTTTATACAGATATCCGACCTTGGTGTAGGCACAACTTGTTTGGCACTACAATTAACATTAAAACATTGGTAAACCTTTTCTTCCTCAAAATCTGAACTTCCTTCACCAACTTGTTTGATTACATAATCAATACTACATTTTTTGGTGCATTTAGGACATCCCATGTAGTACCAGCCAAATTCAGTAAACAGGTCTTTAATAGTACCCAATAACACCAGAGCCTGCTCATGTATGAATATTATAATTAGTTACCGAAAGTAGATAGTCTATGTTATACAATGGGGATTTATATTAAATAAATCTAATTTTTTTAATAATGTTAAACTTTTATATTTAATTATAAACAACGTATTTAAGTATGAACATTATACTTACCTCTTGAATCTCACAAAGGTCACCAATGTTACTAAAAGGAGTGTTATGGACAAATTCATCTTCATCAGAACAGAACATAGAGGTTCCATATGGTCGATGACACGAGGAAGGATTATCGGCCATTTTCTTACCCAACCTGATAAAAATAATTTGACTTACACATTATATAATTATTGTTACACGTTTAAGATATTGTAATTCGTATTGAAAAACATAATAGTGCCTACCCAGTTTTGTACCGGTTTATATCTTCAATATCTTCATTAATGAACAGTCGACTAACTCAATCTCCAAAAGAGTTAGAAACATACGGTTTTCCTATATAAAACAAATATTAGGAAAAAAAAATCTAAATAATAATTATAATAAGAAACTTTAGAAGTATAAATATAATTTATATTGCCAAATATAATCTAGCTATAAATATAAATATTTAATAAGAGTAAACAACCACTATAAAACTTCAAATGGCTAAACTGCAGTATTATTATAAATTCTATCTCCCTTTGATGAGTTGCAACAAATTTAGACATCTCCATGGCATAACTATCCCACAACGTTACATAGATGTTCAAACTCCTTCAAAAAGTTAAAATTATTTTAGTATAAAAAAACAAATTATATACCTCCGTAATTTGCAGTTTGTATAAAAATTCCAAAAACATAAACAATACATGCTCAATATATTGGATTTCCATTGTTAACCTCTTCTTATCAGCGACAACCTTTTTATCTTTATCATCATTGCTGAAGAACTTGTGAACATGTCCTATAACATCTAAAATCAAATATAAAAGAAACATTAATGTACCATCAAACCAAACAATATTATTATGGTTTGGTTGTAATGAAAAAAGACTATATTGACGAAATATACCTATTGTAACATATTCATCAACCTCCCTATCCAGAATTCTTTGATAGGGCACAAAAGAGAACCCAAAATCTGGACCTTGGAAACCAGCATATTCGAAAACTTGAGTATTCATATTCAAGCACAGTTTGTTTGGGTTTGGAGCATACTTGTACTTAGAAGAATTGAGCCCAACTCCTGGATTTCTTATAATAAGAGAAGCATTTTCAATCAAAAACCTCTCAAATCTAAAAAACAACCGCTTAAATACATTCGCTTGAATCCTGTCACCCTGTTAATTATATAAAAAAACAATATAACTATGTGCGTAAAGAATTGACGTTTTTTAATGTACGAATATAAGCAAATTTGTATTTGAAAAATATTAAATAGTGTAAAGTAAATAATGAAATTGCCAAATAAGAGGCTTTAATAAAAACTTGTAGTTGAGATTTACATTTTCGTCACATAGGATCATTTCAATTGAGTAGACGTCATTAGGATTGCGACGATCGGGTTGATGCCAAACCCGAATAATCTTAAGCTTTAAAGCCACACCGTTTCGGTTGACATGAATTTGGTTAACCATGGTAAACTCATTTGCATCTATGGCAGTCATTGATCTTTGCAACTGTTTAAAAAAAATTCGT
The DNA here is from genome assembly GCA_028751855.1 of Ambrosia trifida. Classification (NCBI taxonomy): domain Eukaryota; kingdom Viridiplantae; phylum Streptophyta; class Magnoliopsida; order Asterales; family Asteraceae; genus Ambrosia; species Ambrosia trifida. The sequence goes on from CM054124.1 coordinate 54,125,985, forward strand.
AAATTCAAGTTAATACTTCAATAATACAAACTGTAGACAGCATAATAATAATGAAAGTTATATTAAATTTAGCCATACATTAGAATGTATGGCAGCATACATGTATGGATTGATTGAATAGAATGTATGCCAAACATCTATTTAATCTATTGATTCATAACAAATAGAAAAAATAATGTTTATGTATTTAAAGATTTGAAACAGAAAATAACTAAGAATATAAGTATGCGATTAATCAAAGTGCAAGAAATGTGTGATAGGATAATCGTATGAATGGTGATTTGACGTGTTTATATAGCTATTCGATCGACAAGGAATGGATGAAATGGTGGAGTGAAATTAGCATTAGTATTAGCATATTGTTATAAATTGGGATTTAAAGTTATGAAATTAGATGCAATACTTTCACCTATGGAGTAGAATTAGAACTTCAAATTCGCATGTTTATGTATGAAACTGGTCAACTTTACATTATGAGTATAATTAGGAGATAACATTGGTTACATAGTTTTAGACTGATTTCATTTTCAAATTGAAACATAATTAGGAGATAACATTCGTTACATAGTTTTAGACTGATTTCATTTTCAAATTGAAACATAAAATGCCAGCTACAAAATTGTTTGTATATTTGATCCGAAAAATTCAAATGGTATTATACATAATTACATAATTATGGAATATATTTAGGATACAAAATTCGTTACATAGTTTTAGAATGATTTCATATTCAATTGTAAATTCGCAATTTACCATTAAGATAATCAGATTGTACAACCTAAATTAATGATTAGATTTAGGACATCACATATTGATTTTCCTTATGCAATTGGTGAAACATAGTTAATTTCGTATTCAATTTTATTCACATTCAATTCGTAGTCAATTACTTTGACTTGTTTTATACATTCAATTCGTATTCATATATATTCTTTTTAAATGTCGGCTCATATTTATAAAGAAGTCAAAATGTACATTAATGTCAAAAATCGAATATGTGGATACATATTTAATTTCGTATTCATATAAGGAAGTAAAATTCAATGTACATTAATGTCAAAAATCGAAACTTATAACCAATTCAAAGTCAAATTTGAATTAATAAGGCAGTCAAATTAAAAAGTTAAATATGGATACCATTTGATTCAAATTCAATTGGTATTCAATTACTTTGACTTGTTTTATACATTCAATTCGTATTCATATATATTCTTTATAAATGTTCGAATATTTATAAAGAAGTTAAAATGTACATTAATTTCAAAAATCGAATATGTAGATACATATTTAATTCCGTATTCATATAAGGAAATAAAATTCAATGTACATTAATGTCAAAAATCGAAACTTATAACCAATTCAAAGTCAAACTTGAAATTAATAAGGCAGTCAAATTAAAAAGTTAAATATGGATACCAATTGATTCACATTCAATTCGTATTCAATTACTTTGACTTATTTTATACCTTCAATTCGTATTCAATTACATATATTCCATATAAATTTAGATACATTTTTATAAGGTAGTCAAAATGTTTATAAAGAAGTAAAATTCAATGTACATTATTGTCCAAAATCGAAACTTATAACCAATTAAAAGTCAAATTTGAAATTAATAATGCAGTCAACTTCAAATTAAATTGAATCAATTTAAAATCAATTGTATACAAGGAAGTCAAGTTAGTTATATAAGGAAGTCAATTGTCACAATCAATGTATAATTCACGAATTTATTGAAAATGTTTATAATGAAATCAACAATAAATACATTGAATGTTACAAATTTAAATTCATAAATCAATAACTTCTTGTGTGTCAACCTTGGTAACAAATAGCCTATGTTGGTTTGAACACCATTTGAACACGCAATAGTCACCAACAGAAATATCTTCTGATTCAAGCAAATCATCCCATCCAATGACGATAAACCTTAAGAAAACAATTATGTATACTAAATAGATATAATGTGAAAATAATATAAATTAAGAAAATTGAAAACGTAGATGTTGGAAATGCAAAAAACAAACCTTGCGACTTGAGAATGAACCTCTACATGCACCATAGGAGACCACAAGTACCCATTGGTAAATTTAATCTTGATTTTAGATGATTGATTTAAATTCGCCATTTCAGCAATCGTGTTAGGAATTATCTACATAGTCAAAACAATTAAATAAGGTAAACAAAATTGTACGTAGATGAGAAAAAAAAATATTAGGCATAACCATATAAACAAAAATAAATGTACCAACTCATTTGTAACAGGGAATGCAAAACCAGGTAAACCATCGTAGTTGCAAACTTTAATTTCTTGCGTATTCGGACAAACTGGTTGTTGCAAAACATTGTTATCCTCTTCTAACAAATTGTTAGTCAAAACTTTGAATAATTTCATTTGGCGACCATTCTTGTTGAAAGTAATAACATTAAACACGTGAAATTCTTTTTTTTCTAAACAAATTAGATCACCAAGCTGGAGGCGAAGATCACTTATGAATTTGAGCCAACCATTAGAAAAACAATAATCACGACCAATCTTTTCTATTGCAACGTTCCATTGATGTTCATCATCTACATACATACTGATTGGCACATTAGGGATTCCATCGGGATACTGCTTATTAATAAAGGAATAAAGTATAACCTGAAAGCAAAATTAGCGATAAAAAATATGGACAATTAAGATATAAAAACATGTAAAATAAATTATTGAAATTAATCATGTTTACCATAGGTGTCGTCAATTCATGTTCAATCATTTTGCAGAATGACACATCACATTTCATGGATGGAGAATAATTATAATGCTTCATCATGAAAGTATTTGGAGCAATAAAGTCGAAAATGACGTAAAACATCGAGAAACATAAATCATGTACAACTTTTGACAATCCATTTGTTAAACAGAAATCATCATCTATAAATTCTAACAGCACAAACCAAGATTGACCATGGTATGTGGAAACTTTAATGTTGTTGTTGTGTATGTGTTTAGATAAGAAAAATATGTTCATGGATTTCGGCAATGTTTGGATCAACACGTAAAAAACAGCATTAAAAAAAGAAATAATTATTTTAATTTAAAAAAAAATAGAAAGATTCATACCAAAACTCGTGCGGAAGGGTCATGAATCACCTTGAAGAATTTGTCACCCTTGTGATAAGCCATAGTCGAGTTTCTTTCTTCTAATGGAAATCCTGTCTTTCAAATGAAAAACGAATATTTGTTAAATTAACCCATAAACGCAACACAAAATTTTTACATTTGTCCGAAAACCAATTGTCTATAGAAATTGTCCAAATCAGAAACTCTCACGTTTTCTCACTTTTGGGCAAATACAATGATTACAATTGATCGTAATCATTTATTCATCAAATAATTATTAAAAACCTATCCAGTTTGATTGATAAATACAAAAAAACGTTTGTTAATCAAAAAACGTTTTTAACTTTATATATCCGAAAATATTTTGTAGATGAATTGATGTAATATGATAAATCAAAGATGAGATGGAGAAGATACCTGGGAAAAATAATGGAAAAGAACAATGAGGAATTTAGGAGGAAGATGGTTAAGGTGTATTGGAGTGGATGGTAAATGGAGAAAACAAAAAGAAAAAAAAGGTTTTTATACTACAACTAATGGAGCCCCATTTGTAATTTGGATCCAAGTAGACTCTCTCTAAGGCTAGGATTCGACCCGAGTGTATTGATTTATTATATAGATAGATTATACCTCGGAGCGTCCTATGGTTGAAAAATCTAATATGACACGTCAATTTTACATATAAAATAAACTAATACGTAAGGAAGGCAATCAAACAGGAATATTATTGGGAACTACAGAGTTTTTAATTTGCCTTAGTGAGTACTAGTGTCTATCAACACTAGTCAAATATGTAGTCAATAGTTCATGCCCGTGACCCAAGCACATCAAGCATGAGGCTGCTACACAACCTAATAGTGCTATCAACTAATACCCCATTCGCCTCCAACGATTAACCCAATAATGTGTAAGGACTTTTCAAGTGATAGAAGTGTTTAGTTCAAGGACAAAAAGTTCCAAACTGGTAAAAACTCGATCCACTCAGGGAATCAAAAACCCGACCCACACAAGGAGTCAAAATGTGATCCACATAAGGAATCAAGCATCTCAAAACCCAGGATGGAAAAGTAGTCCCAACCGAACTAGAAAAGTTCATCAAGTTGTCTCAAAACCCGAGACGCATGCTTTTGAGAAAAAGTAAAGAAACTCACTGTTAGGACAAAAAGGATTGAGGAAACCACTTTTGCAAACCTTAGTCTAATTCATACTTCTGCAAATATTCTAAGTATAGAACTACTGAAGAAAGAAGACTAAAGTACTGAAGAAGGATTCAACAAGTACTGAAGAAGAAAGATCAGAAGTTCTGAAGTCTAACCAGACAAGTTCACTTAAGAACTACTGAAGACAAACTACTCATCAGAAGTTTGTCATTCATCAGCACTTGTACTAGAATCCTTCCACGGCCTTATGTTTCAGTAGTTTATTTGTTTATTATTACTTTATCTTTTTGTGCAAGTTCCAAGAATGCAAGTTGTTGCAACTTGTTACAGACTTGCTTTTTGGCAAGGTTCATGTATTTGTAAGTCTATAAATAGATGGGTTCATCCCTCTGTTTTAGACATTGATTTTAATTGAAACTGAAATCCTTCAAAGCTTATTATTGTTATCTCCATTTTATTTACTGAGAATCTGTTTGAGTATTTATTGTCTTTCACATTCAATACTTAGATTCTCATTAAACTTGTCTTTAGCTTTCAAACATCCAGGGGGAGTAATAACTCCTGTTGATAGTGTAACTTTACTTACTTATTCCGCTGTGCAAATCTGATTGAACTTGCTAAACACATAAGTGTTCACTAGCAAGCAAAACATCTAGAGCATTACTGATCCAACACTCACCTTAGGTTGCAAAAGCTAAATCCAAATCCGAAAGTAATAGGAACGTGCTACCGACTCCCTATTATATGTGTCACTACGTGAGTATATGTGTATACACAACACACCACAAAACTCGTTTGTCCAAGACGCTAAATAAAGTGAAAACATTTAGGTCACACCTAGTGTAACTAGGGGTGTTAAAAAAATCCGAATCCAAATTCGAATCCAAAAAATTCGATAATCCGAATTATCCATTTTGGATAATTCGATTTTCGGATATTCGAAAATCGGATAATCCGAAATTTCGGATTCGGATTCGGATCCTGATTTTGAAAATTTTCGGATAATCGGATTATCCGAATACGAATAATAAAAAATATATATAAATATATAATATTATATACACTACATAACACAATACACAATCCTAAATCCCTAATACTCCTAACCCTAAGTCCATACTCGTCCAGCAGTCGCTACCTCTTCTTTTCATTATAACAGCTCCCGTCCACCTCGTCTTTGACCTCCACAGCCTCCGTCCACCAAACGGTAAGTTTTTTAATACATTTTTTTGTTCCAGTTTCGTTTATCTAACTTCGATTTTTTTAACAGGTTCACGTTTTAGACATAAAAGATAACGGTTTTTTTTATTATTTTTTATATTTATTTTTAATTTTCGGATTATCCGTTGGATGTGAGTGTTTCCCTCAAATTATATGGGATGGGTGTAAGTGGCTGTGCGTAGAGGAGATAGAAAATATTTGGTGAAAGCACCCTCCACCCCTATATTTGAAAAGCTACTATCTACCCATATATATATATATATATATATTAATATTTTTGTAAGTGGTTGTGAGTGAGAAGAGAGAAAATATAATGATAAAAGTATGAAAAATATTATTATATTAATTAGGAGAGAGAAAATTTAAGACTCAAACTTCATGAAAACTTAGTGTGTAAAAGCATATTATATTATTTCAAAAATATTATAATGTTCTGAATATCAAGTATACACCCTAAACGACTTTTGAGTTTTGACCCGTTCCACCCGTTTTCTAATAAGCTAGATATTTATTTGACGTGTTAGATATAAAATATAACTCGAATGACCCATCCAAAAAGTAAATGGATAAAAGTTACCTACAACAGGAACAAAAAACAGAAAAATAAATGGTTGAACAATTAAGAAAGCATACATACTTGAACGTTTTGTTGAGCAACCGTTTCCATTAATAGAATATAAACTTGGTCTTCGTTCTTGGCCTAATGATAAAAGCTCTTGCACTCTTTCTGGCCAATCAGAATTTAACCTTCTAGCAAAGTCCTCTAATATATATATTAATATTTTTGTAAGTGGTTGTGAGTGAGAAGAGAGAAAATATAATGATAAAAGTATAAAAAATATTATTATATTAATTAGGAGAGAGAAAATTTAAGACTGGAGTATTGATTTTAGTGTAATTTGATAAAGCGGATTTGATAAACAAGCTGTGAATGCACCAAGTTAGTTACCACCCCCATGACATAAATTTCAATTTTTATGTTGGAATGTGTTTGGTAGTGAAGGAGCTTTAGGGTGCATGTTAGATAAAACCAAGAGGTGCCTAATAATTTTTGGTGCAAAATTAACACTAAGAATAAGAATATGAGGATAGGGATGGTAACGGGTCGGGTATGGCTAATACTATACCCATACCCGGTTATAAAATCTCATACCATACCCGTCCTATTACCCGTCGAGTTTTTCTCGGGCATTACCCGTCGGGTATAGAGCATACCCGCGAGTATCGGGTATACCCGTTGGTATTTGCATGTGTATATATATATATTCTTTTATAGTCTTATGTTTTAAGAAATTTAGAGTATATGAAATTGTAATAAGTAACATATATATTATCATCACCATAATAATCTTTGTCACATTTAATATATTATAGTATGAATTTTAAAAACTATTTATATATTTCATAACATATAATATAAATAATAATGTTATTAGAATATATAGACGAAAAGTTTATTCTTCAAATAATGAATCTATTAGAATGAAACATACTAAAAAATAGTTAAGAAAAGATATATATAAAACATAAAAGTATTCGGGTATATATTTCGGGTAGACGGGTACTTAGTTTCGGGTAATCGGGCCGGGTATCACCTAATACCATACCCGTCCCATACCCGCGAAATATTTTTTTTCCAATACCAAACCCGTCCCATACCCTTCGGGTTTCGGGTATACCCGTCCCAAATGCTTCGAGTTTCGGGTATACCCGTCGGGCTCGGTTTTTTTTGCCATCCCTATATGAGGAGGTGCCTAGGACCCCCCTCAACCAAACATCCATCCGCCCCTGGGCTGGGTTAATATGATTCATTTAATTGGATTGGGCTCAATAAGTACATCAATCTTGGGCTGGGTCAATAAAAGTCTACAAACAAAACAACATCTTGGGTCTAATCCGGTCATGAAAAGAGTGATCAATATTCAATACAACAAGTTTTCTGGCATTAAAATCCTTATATTGTTACATGTAATATAGTTATTATTTTTTTCATAATTCTTATATAGTTACATATATAACTTTACAATATATAAATAAAATTATCAAATACATATCCGAAAAGAAAATTATTTTGTTTTCACGTAATGAACCTACTATAATTAATTACTAAAAATAGTTATATAAAAAAAATCCGGGTATATAGTTTGGGTAAACGAGAATGTTGTTTCGTGTAATCAGGTCGAGTATCACTAATCGGCTAATCCCACACCTCTCCCGAACCCGCAAATTTTTTTTAAGGCTAATCTCATACCCATCAGGTTTTGGATATATCCGTCTCATATGTTTTGAATTTACCTGTGTGGGGCTCGGGTTTTTTTTACCATCCCTAATATGCAACGTAACCGCCAATGCATCAACCTTGTTTGTTAACTAAGGGGTTATTTGACAAAGAGGTGCTACATAAGTGGCCGGCTGACGATTATGAACACAAGCGAACGAATAAAGAGCTAAAAAATTTATTCCGCATAGTTTTGAAATTTAATGAGTAATAGGCTTACTGACTGATTCAAATATGTCATGTTAATAAACCAAACATTTTTAATGCTGACTGATTCAGAAGTAGGCAGTCTGGCCGGTCAGTACGGTTCTATTACCCTCAACCGGACCTCCTCAGCCTACTAGTCCTAGTCTGGCCGGTCCGGTCCGCCCTCAAAACATTGTAAAACTAGAAGCACTCTATCTCTCATTGGGTTTGGTGGGTTAATGTTAATGGGTATGGAGGCGACCCGTACCCGAAAACGGTCCACAATAACATTCTCTGCCTGCTGAATCTACATCCCAAGGATAACGGAAGACGAACACACAAGGTAAATAAGCTATAATCTATTTATTATTATTCAATTGAATAAAAAAAACTCTTGAAAAGTAAGTATTGCTTTATACAGAGAAAGAGTTGAATGTATTAATACGTATCTTTGTTTATAGGATCATCTACCTCATGAATCGTTATGAATAACTCGGATTGTTTTGGTTTGATGAATTGGGTATGCCTTAGTTTCACTTTTGAGCTCAAATTTATGTTGATGATTAGAGAAAGAAGGAATTTAATCTAGTTAATTGGAGGGTTATTGATTGGTTTAGAGTTTGATGCACACAAGGTGTTTGTGAAAATGTCTGAAAGAACTTTTAACCTAAATGCAAGATTCTGTTTATTAGAGGCAGCATATCATTGAGGTGTTTCTTGTTTCTGTTTACTTATTTTACTCATGGTTGAGTTGAATTGGTGGGTTCATCATTGACATAGAGGCGAACATACCGGTTTTTTTCCCCACAAAGCGGTTTCGGTTTGGAGCTGGTTTTTACGTTGACCGGTTCCAAGCCAAACCGGTTTCGGTTCTGTCCTGGTTTGGTCGGCTGCGAATCGGTTCTTTTACCCGGTTTCATTTCGGTTCCATTCCGGTTCATGCACCCACCTTTTAAAATCATATAAACAACATATAATTTAACTTTTATCAACTTTTATATTTTTTTAAACATGAAAATTGATAATCAATACAAAGAAAACATAATGTTATTTGTGTTTATGGCCAAAATCGTTTTTTTTCCTAAACCGGTTTCGGTTTTCTTTGGTTCCAGCCGGTTTTTAGCGGTACCAGTTTCGGTTAGGTCCGGTTTGTGTACCAGTTTTGGATAAAACCGGTTTTTACTGGTTCCGGTTCGGGTCAGTTTTACTGGTTTTTGTTCCTGAACTGATTGTTTAATTTATCCATCCACATAATTAGGTGAGTGAAAGTTGGAAAATTTTCATGACCCTATGCTGATCATTTTGTTGCATATAGATTTGGTGGTAAGAGTAACATTTTCGCTAAATGTTTTTATTTTCTTTGTGAAAAAAAAGTACTTGGCTGCCTGCTTAAATCGGACAAGGTGCTTTCAGCGGATGTAAGCTTGTAATATAGTTAGTTCATAGGAGAATCTTATGTAAATAGATGATGTGTTTGTTAGCATCTTAAGACAATTTTCCATCCATATTTGCTCTTGAATCATCAAACATTTTTCTTATGTGTGTGTAATATCGTATGAAATTTGCAGGACATCTGAATGTGAGAATAATAATTTAAGACTGTTAGCAAGGAGGAAGTCTGTTTCAAGGTCTCTGTTGGCTATGGTAAGGATTTGATTTGTACCAATTTTTATGCAAATTTAGTTTTCTTTCCTTTCTTTTAATAGACCTCTTAACCATTCTATCTGCACATATTGTTGTATTCCAGGGCGCTATGATTGGTGACCGATCCACAAGTGATGTTGTTGCAAGATTAAGGACACCCGATGGCCGTGATGAATGGATATACTGTCATTCCCATATCCTTATAAAGAAAAGCAAATATTTTGCAGATCGTTTATCCGAGAGCTGGCCCACGTGTCAAATTCTTGATTCTCGCAATTGCGTTGAGGTATACTGCCAAGAACATGATTTTGACCACCATATCACAGTCTTACGGCTATTTTATGTCGGCAATGGATGTTCTGTAACTGATATGTGTCCTGGTGTAAAAAACACACTTGGCATTCTTCAAGTGGCTGTTAATCTTGGCTGCCCGGAACTTATCACCACTTGTGTCGATTATTTAGAAGCTTCTCCTTGGGAGGAGGCTGAGGAGGAAGAGATTTTGAAAATTATTCCGCGCATGGGTTTGTTAGCAGAACCGATTCTTGGACGTCTCCAGCCGGTAAATCAAACTACAGTAGTTAAGATTTTTCTCTCTGCCATTATGTTTGCTACGTCAGCATTACCGCCAACAATGGTTGATTTGAAAACATCTGCTCAAGAACAGATTGAATACATGCTTACAGAAGATGACGATGCTCCATTGCTAACAGCGGATGAAGATATAAAACCAAAAGTGAGACAATCTTTCAAGGGCTTATTATCAAGATTCAATAACACGGTAAAATCAGGTTGTGAAACAGGCGAAATGCATAAATTTCAAAGCTTTTTAGCAGATATGTCATGGGCGTGCCAAATCTTGGCGAAATTGGAATTATTAAAGGATTTCGTCGAGAATTGGACAGATGCATCAGAAAATATAGTCAAAGTTATTGACCAGATAAGTCAAAGTCAACAAGAAGACACTCTCGAGACAAAGATAAAGGTTATCGAGATAACGTCTAAAGTCTTAGAAGCAATAGGATACGGCACTGTGATTTTACCTACCGTAAAACGGCTTCACATGGTGAAAACATGGCTTCCGTTCGTCAGGAATTTAAAACCTTCGGTTGAGTCTTTAGAAACGGACGAAAATGACTGTTCGCTAGTTAAAGTCGATGGTGAAATATGGCAATCTTTGGAGTCTGCATTTGTTTCAATAATTCTCGCGTTGCCATCTGGCGAACAGGCGGAAATTTTGAGCGAATGGTTAGCAAATAAGCATGTTCGATATCCGGATCTTACGGAAGTATTTGAGGTATGGTGTTATAGATCCAAAGTTGCTAATAGAAGACTTGCAGATATAACAAACTCCAATGGTGTGATAAAAATGCTATAGACAATCTTATAATTGTGTCATTGTGTAATTTAATTTTTATGTTTATTACTTTGTTGTTGTATTAATCAACTACATTGTTCAACTTATAATACATATGTAATGAGAAAAACATGAAAGATATAAATATCATTGTACCTGTCTCCAAATTCTCAGTGTTTCTAGATATTTGCAGTTTTAGTCCAAATGTGATGTCATGGCTTGTTTTAATATTGAATAATTGTTGGACTAGAACTATTATTTTCTTAGATAACTGTTAGGGATAAGTGTAATTTATGGATTTTGTCCTTTTGAGAATTTATAGGTTTGATCTTTTAACATTTAAGAGTTTACTGATATGATGTACTTTTGATAATTTACGGATTGAATTCTGAACTTTTGTACGTTAAAGAGATATGTACCAGGACTCACAACTTCGTGATCAGACAACTTGCGTAAGGTCATGTTAACGTGTTAGCCCTAAAAGAATAACAAAAGGAAGCTTCTGTGGGGCCCGCGCGATACCTGCGACGTGACAGCTGCAGAGAGAGAATGAAAGGGATGTCCAGCCAATCAGAGGTGAAAATTCCCTGTTCCATTATCTCCTGCCACCAGCAAGGATAAAAATGACTAGTGAAAAAGACATCTAACCAAGCAGACTAATTTAAGATTTTATAAATAATTTTATAAATGCATAATATCTTTATAAAACCAAGTTTTATAAATATGAGCTTAAGTTTTAGAAGAAATTTCTCTAAGAAGAAGTTTGTATTTTATAAAACCAAGTTTTATAAAAATTGGGAAGTTACCATCAAACTAAGAAAGGAACATGCCATCTTTCTTGTGTAAGAAAAGATGATTTACCATTGGGCTACAATCGGTTTGGTCTCCACAAAGTCAAAGCCACTTATGCAAAAATTAGCTTTTTGACTTATCATAATGGATAAATTTTACGAGAGAAAAAGAGTAGAAGTTCTATGCAATGTCTGATTGTGACATCGACCGTATAAATAGTGACGGATCTATGAATTATTTTCAGGGGTTCCATTTATTCTCAATGATTTTCACTTTTTTTTTTTTTCAATTTCTTCTACTAAAGTTTTCAATTTTTTTCCAAACCGAGGGGTTCCTGAGAACCAGGGAACCCCTTGGATCCGCCCCTGTATGAAAGGCATGCCGAATTTTTCAAAACTCTCTCCTCTTGTCCATTTTAAGAACAATCCTTCCATGACTTGAATTCACCTTATTACAAAAAAAAAAAAAAAAAAAAAAAAAAAAAAAAACTACATTTATACGTTCTTGAGTGTTAATTATACCTCAAAACGATAAGCAAGATAACATAATAAACAGGCAAGCAAATCTAACAACCCATCATACAACTCATAGATAGACTTGCAACCCTTATAGATTGGTATCCCTTCTAATTGTTAACAAGCAAGAAGTATACAATATCTAAATCTTTACATATAGACTCGTTCGATGATCATTATTCACTTAATAACACATTGTGACGCGAGTATATCCATCGACATAAAAAACAAGTTAATAGTAAAAAAAAACTCTTATAGAAAATAATGAGTGAACGTTTGGTAAAGTTTATAACCTTTAACGAACCCAATATCTTTCTATCTTGTGTGTTAATGATTATTATTGTGGTGACAGGTAGAAATGGCCACTTTAAATACATTGAATGCATTAAACCTCACACAGTACCATACAACAATGATCTTGATGGAGAAAGTAACCTAAAAGGACTTTTCTTTGAACCACTCATTGGTCTTGACATTTATGACCAACAGGACCATGGAACTTGTCCACCTCATACCAGTTTTTGTCACAAAGTCAATAACTTTCTTCTAATCTCTATCCTGCTACATCACAAAAGGACCATTTTTTTTAATGTGGAAGACGGCTGTAAAGTAGTCGAGCCGCGTTTAGACTAAGCTCAAGCTCAGCTCGTTTAACATATGAGAGCCGTAGTGAAAGTGAGTCTTCGTAATGCAATTGTCACTGTTTATGGACCCGAACCTAGGTGATCTATCCATTACCAGAAATCAGGATGAAGCTTGGGTGAAACTAAGTGGAGGTCCGAACCGACTGATGTTGAAGACTCAACGGATGAGTTGTGGTTAGGGGTGAATGCCACTCGAATCCAGAGTTAGCTTAGTTGTAACTTTTTTTTATTAATTTATATACTTAGATGCACAATTATAATATTTTTATATTGCATAATATATGTTATTTTTATTTTTATTTTTATTTTTTTGGCACGAAGTTAAAAACAATAAAATGTAGTTCACAAAGGCTAAGAATTTTCCAAAGATTTTATGTACAATTTCGGAGTACTTAATTATTTTCATTACCGGACAAAGAAAATTACATCAAGATAACAGGCAGACGGGCAACAAGCTGCGCCACCACCCCTTTCTGAATAGGAAATCCTAATCTACTAAAAACGTAACCCTGCCCACCTGAAGCCGAGACACTACTATGAATAACCCGCTGGACCCTGGTCAGGAAACGGGTAGCCTCTGGTGCCAATGAGCCAAAGGTATCAAAAGCTAAGGGTACAGTATGTTATTTAGTTGTTTTATATGTCGCGGATACATATATTTAACGTATTATATAAAAATTATATAAATAATAGACTCGTTTAGGCTCGAAAGCCTACTCAAGCCCGAAGTTTGGGCTAAGGCTAATTTATTAAATGAGCATATTAACTCGAGTTTGTTTAAGCTCAGCTGATGTGACTTTTAACTATTTGGCCTTTGGTAATTCACAAGCGGCTTGTCTCGTTTACACGCTCATGAAATCATCAAACTACATAAATATGTATAAGAAAGATGATGATAAAGATGAGATGGTTATAAAATAATAATATTGTTTATGGTATACCCCCCAATCCAAAGATATAGAACTAGTTTTACATGCATACTTACAAAATTAATATACAGTAATCATGGAATGATTCATGAGAAACCTAATCTCTATCTATATAGAACTCTAATGGAGTAATGGTTCTTGCTCTTCATCCAAGTATAGAATCAAATATGTTCTATGGTTTTATTTCTTGATTTTGTTCATGCAACAAAATCTGGCAGAGGTTGTGCAGCAAACCTCTTTCGGTTTTGCATGTTCATCGATTCGTACAATGCCGCCGTGTGTGAAGATGATGGTGGATTCATCGCGGCGTAATCGTGTTCTTCCCCTAATTCGGATCCTCTCCGAAGTTGGATGTTTTGGTTAGGGAGGAAACTCTGGTGGGTGCCCGACATTGATAGGTTTTCACAATGTGGTAGGCCTAAAGTCAATGAGACCCCGTTACCAGAAAACTGCTGTTGAAATTGGTCGGTAGTGAACCGTCCAATTTCACCTATAGGGTAACCACCAAGCCCGCCCATGAAGTCGGTTGGGTTTCCGGTTATGGTGAAACCGGGCTCTTGGTTTTGTATATCCCGCTCATTGTTTCGTGGTTTTTTCGGGCTGAATTGCGCGATCCCATCCATTTCTAGCGATCCGATGAGACTAAAACCCGACGGGTTTTGGAACTGGATCCCAGTGGGAGATGTCGAGACGCTTGAGGATGCCACCATTGACGGTGGCGGATGGAATGAATTCTCTTGTTTCGCAGTTCGAAATCCTCTGCTTAAGTTTTCGGGCGACGGTGTTTTCCCCTGTTTCGTCGATGAGTTATCTTCATTTTCGTCGTTTTTGCTCGTGTTATCGCCTTCCTTTCCATTCTGTTCTTGTTCCTTGATTTCTTCTAGGTACATCTCCTCAACCATCGGCTTCCATAGCCGAACGCGCGCATTTATAAACCAATTCGAAACCTATATGATTCATAAGCGAAAAAAAATCAATCAAAACAGGGGAAAACAGGGGAAAACAGGGGAAAACAGAGGAAAACAACATATAATCACCTGACTTCTAGTAAGACCTGTTTGTTTCGCAAGCATATGTTTATCCGAGTCCTTCGGGTAACTGCAACCAACACCAAAATCACATAATTCAATCACAAATTTACAAAATTCATACCAATTTTACCAATAAACCGAATATTTCGCTTCTTACGGATGAAGAAAATGTTCAAAAAGCCAAGCACGAAGAACCGAAACAGAGCGTTCAGGCAATCCTCTTTGTGGTCTCCAAGCATTATGCTGGATCATACCCAATTGCTGCAAAGCTCTCTGCTGCCTAAGTTGATTATCCACAAACTTAAGCCTTGAACCGCTGCCATCCGCCTTTCCACCGCCTGTTAGACTGTCTTCTTCGCCTAGGCTTCGGCTAGCAGCCTTAATCTGACCCATGATCGCGTCTTTTAGGCATCGAAACTGCTTCGAGATTGTCTGCAAAGCGAGTGCAGTGTATGTTTTTGCAGACCCGGGTCCTGCTGCTTGCTCAAACCATGAGATTACAATCAGCATTTGGTGATGATACTGTCTGTATCTTTGCTCCACCTTCAAAAGATGCATAATATTATTAAGTTAGAGGAGTTGCAATTTTTATGATGTTTGAATGAAATTGAAAGCTAGTGAAAACAACTTTGTTGATAGGGACATTTGTCAAATGTTTTTTATGTGTGTGTGTTATAGTAACAGTAGTAGTGGTTTTGGGATAACTTTTGATTTTTAAGTTAAGCACTAGGGATGGGAAAAAAACCGAGCCTGATGGGTTTGGGTCAGGTATGGGATTAGTTTAAAACTTTTCGTAGGTTTGGGATAGGTATGGGATTAGGTGACACCTGACCTGATTACTCGAAATCACATACCCGTTTATCCAAACTATATACTTGAACATGTACCCAAATTTTTTTGTATATTTTTATTTTATTGGTTTATTTGAGTACATATTATGTGAAAAATAAATTTTCTTTTAAATATGTATTTGATAATATTATTTATATTTTGTACATTGAAAAGTATACACATAAAATTATATAAAGATAATAAAGTTATTGGTTTATAATAGTTGTAATACAAATAAAAATTATATAATAATTATAATGGTAAAAAAATGTATTTGAAGATCCCAAAGGGTATACTCAATTTTACAATCGGGTATGAGTATGAAATTATCAATACCCAACTTCCTAATAAGCAGACTCCATAAAAATATAATAACACTTTTATGATTCCTAAATCACTTGTACATAAAAAAAAACAGTTGAAAATTTCTTGATTAAATTCAGTATTAAAATTAAAAAAATGCTATAGATATTGACAATTTCTTGAATAAATTCGGAATTAAAAAAATGCTATGATTAGGTACCTCATCAAGCATGTTAACAAGCTTTGCTTTCTTCATCTGAATTTCTTGTCTTTCTGCTGTAGTAAGCTCAGCAACACCACCTGATTTGGCGGTGTCTGCGGCTTCTCCAGTGATTGGTGGCAGTGGTGGTGATCCACCATCGCCACTAGCACTCTTGAGATTCTTGGACGACTGATCCGGGTTCTTAAGTGCTACTTTCCCAACATTGACCACTTCTTCAAGAATTTCTTGTGTTGCTTTCAAATACTTGGAATTCAATAACATATTATGCATTCCATTATTAGAAACCCCGGAGGCTGATGATGTCGATCCACCACCACCTCCGAGCCCACCGGCGATAGCGACTCTCCCATCATCGCCGGTGGGAGAAACAGGTACTCTGGTGGCACCATGTGCCCCGTACCTGGATTGCTGTGAAGACAGACTCAAAGACAAACCTTGTTGAAACGGTGTGGCCTCACGCGCCACCATTTCAACCGGGTTGTATGTGTATTGTGCACGTGGGATGAACGTGTGCATAGAAGAGACGTCGTGTTGGGAATGGACAGATGATGGTGGAGATGCTGATAGTGGTACGCCAACAAATTGCTGAGTCTGAGCAGATGGCGGTGGTGCAACATGTGCCACCGCCATGTGTGGATTATTTCCTGAATGATTTGAATCTAGAAACATTAAATTCCCGGGTTGCGGTTGTCCTGATTGTTGTGCATCCGGGTAATAAACGTACCCCGGATTCATTAGAATTAGGGTTTGCAACCCATCTCCCCCTTGAATCTCTGAATTTCCATTGTAGTAAGTTGCCATAGATGCTTTTTTTTAGTCTTTTTACTATCACTTTCTTCAACCTGTGAACAAATAATATTCTTTATTATTTCCTGTATACTATAAGTTAGATTTTGCTAGCCAATTTTTTTTTTGAAAAATTAAACCACTCTTTTTAAGGACAAACTAACATACTCATAAATAACCTATACACAACTTTAAAAGTAAACTGAAAATTAGTATAATCAAATATAACCTGCCATGAATAAAGTAAATTATATTCAGATGATATTAATGGTAATATGATTGGATTGATTATATACCTGAAGAGAGGGTAGTGATGGAGATATTATTATTATTATGCACGTGTTGCTCCATCATCCTCATTCAACATCTGTGAACACATATATTATTATAAACTTATAATTAGAAACATAGTATCTATGACATCTTTACATATTTGCAAACTTATACTATCATTATTAATATTATTAATATTATTATTATTATCCATAAAGACAGGAAAAATTGAGTGGGTGAAGTGTTTGCACTTTTGAAACAAGAAGTCATGTCATATTATATTTCATATCCATCATCAAGATTGTATAATATAAACCTTCAAAACAACTTGTTTACAACATATTAATCAGATAGAGATAGATAGATAGATATACCAGTTGGGTGATTAGGATTGTTGTTGAATATGAGGTTTCTCTCTCTAAAAACTAAAAAGAAGGTGTGTTAAACTTAGTGTGATTTGACTCTCCTTTTCAAATCATTTGTTGTAGAACATAGATTTGATGATCATCACCTGTGAAGTGGTAGTAGTAGTAACTAGTCTTGAAACAAAGACAACTTTTAGAGAGAGAGAGAGAGAGAGAGAGAGAGAGAGAGAGAGATGTAGATATGTGTTTGAGGAGTGAGAGAGAGAGTAGAGGAGTAGAGGAGGAATAATATTATTTATAAAAGAAAGGTAAAGAAAACGAAAAGAAGAAAAACAAAAGGGATTACTTCTTTCCTTCTTCTCTTGTTATCTCAAAGTTGTGTCAGAGGATATAAACAGCTGAAAAACGAGGAAACGTCTCTTTCGATCTCTACTGCTTGCTTGCATGCGTTAGATCATCATCAACATCTCCAAATTTTGCATATATAATATCCATCTATAGGATCATTTGGTTCCTGATTCTCACCATATGTACATGTTTTTACTTTTTAAGTCGCTTTACGTTGTGTTCTAGAGTTTTTTTAAGTTTAAGTAAAAGAAAGTAGAAAGAAACCGAAAAAGATTTGTGTTTCGGTTTCTCTGCTAATTCATTTGTTATATTGTATTAAGTTCTACTTAATATAAAATTCATTTAGATATTTATAATGGAGGTTCTATTCTATCATTGTCATTGTTATTAAAAATGTTATCAGCCAAAGTTAATTATTAAGAGTGTAAAAAGCAACTAAACTAACTACATCAATACCAATGCAATCAAAGAGTAAATGGTCTTAGACCACAAGGTGTGGTTGCCGCCCCCCCCACCCCTATGCCGCCCCACCACCTGGGCATTTTGGCCCCACTACCATGTTTGGCCCGGCTTAAACGGCAAAATAATGCCGATGATGCCGCCCCACCACCCATGCCGCCCCTGGGGGTGGTGTAGGGAGGCCCGGCAAGTGGATGCCACCCCTATGCCGCCCCCCATACCCATTAGTCTTAGTATTGTGACTACATATATGACAAGCAAAGAACAGACGAAGATGATGATAACAATAACGGTTGAGTGGAGGGGTCTTCTTGTCTTTTTCTTCTTGATATTTTTTTCCTTTTTCCTTTTGAATGTGTTTAATTTAAAGTATAATAATATTTATTTATTTATTTATTTATTTATTATTATTATTATTATTATTATTATTATTATTATTATTATTATTATTATTTGTCAAATTTTGTGTGGTT
>CM054124.1:55947408-56105960 GCA_028751855.1 Ambrosia trifida
AATGTCAGCGATTCGTTCTATCATTGATAGAGCCACCCCCAATAGCCTAGTTGTGACAACCGCCGAATTCGGGTCAACGTTTGATTTGGTACTGATCACGTTTTCGAAGTAATTAACATGTTTAGAAGTTAAATTTTGAATTAATTGAGATGTTAAGAGTTCGACGATCTTCTTCTCGAAGTTCGTAGACGCTTTGGATGCTTTTAAAGAAATATATGCACGTGTTTAACTTTAGCAAACTGACATCAATAAAAAAAAATTAAACTTGGCTAATCTAAGGTTATTATAGGTAAACACCGTGCGTATTGCTATCGAAGCAATAAGAATCAAAATCGACGCGAAAAACAGAAAAAAAAAAAAAAAAAAACGCAGCGTTTGGAAACGCGAAAAGAAACTGACGTGAGAATCGGACGTTGAAATGCGTAGATTTTAACCATAACCGTACTTTCGGAATAATTATTAATTATAAATAATGTTATTTATTAATTTTCAGAAGTGTACCGACTGTTTTAACGAGCAAACCGCAACCGATTAAAATAACACGATTTGAAGGCGTGTTTCAAATGCACGCGTCGGATTATGAAAATAATATTTTAATTGCTCGATTTAGTTGTGTTTTTAAAATCAAACCATTCCAACTTATTTTTAAGATTAGTTAAGAAACTGAGGCTTGCGGTGATACACCCACCTATCCTACACCAAACCCTAACACTCTGTTCCAGAGTTTCATTAAAGGATGAAAGAGAAAGGATTGGAAAGAAAGTGAGGAAAAAAATGTGATCATTTCGATATTTGATCACATTTCAGACAGATAATCTTGAGGGTTGGGTTGATGCCCCTCGATCAAGAAAGGAGATGCAAAATGTTTAGTACCTGAGAAAAGTGTAGCTTGTGAGTTGGAAGTTTTTGTAAAATATTTTTTTTTTTTTTTTTGTATAGAAATATCTTTAGAAAACACCATGGTTTTATAAAATCTCCTTTAAAAATCATGTAGGTTCTCACTAATTTCCCAACGATGTCGGTTATTCTTTGATCCTCACTAGTTGGCTTTCCATTGTTAGCCTTGCATGCTTGATTATCACCATTGTTGCATATTCGCTTAAATCTTCGCTGTTGATGATTTACTAAATGTATAGGGACATGTATGTTTTATATGACCATCGCCAATCAACAACTCAAAAACAAAGTAATTAATTTCAATCACTATCCAAATAATGGATCATTATCTTCTTATTTAGCACTAAACTTTGTTATTCCAACAATTAGCTTAATCAAGAAACTTGTGAAGCATTTCTCATTTGGTTTTTGAGAAAGTACTCATCTGTTTAACCATCACGTTGAAAAACTTGAACAAGCCTTGATGTTGATAACACGAGAAGGTTGAGAGTTGCGATTCTAGTGGCTACACATGCGGTTTCTAGCGTCTAAAATGTGAAATTGATTCACCATAGGCCTTATCCGTGTAATTTACTCTAGTTTTACAGTAGCGATTGGTTACGGGACGGCACGACAAGGAGACCTGACCGAGGGGTACCAAAGAGGGTCAGCAGTGCTCCTGCTTGTCCCGAACTGCCACATCAGCCCTCCATCCCGAGACTCCCTCCGGCTTTCCACTTCCCTATTTCCTTCTGTCTCTTCTCACCTTCCGCCTCAGTCCATCTCACCCTCCCTCGTGACGTTCCGCACCACACATGGTAAAAGTTATGGTTACATATGGTAATTAGTGATGAGCCTCATTCATTTTCTAACTAAAGGGAGTAGATAGGCTGGGAGGTGTAGGAAGGTAACAATGCAACATCAATGTCTATGCTGTGCATTTCCTCTACTCACATTTGCATTCATTAGTTTGTACGCATTCACATATTCCAACTATAGAGTTTATGATCTGTTAACTAAAAGCGAATACAAATTAAGATTGGGCCATATGTTCTTGACCGTTACCAGGTGGGTAAATGAGTAACTCGCTAAAAACTCGAATTGAGCCAAACTTAAACGGACCCGAACTCAAGCCAAAAAATAAGTTTTATTCAATATATTGAATATATATATATATATATATATATATATATATTTGTATGATAATAATAATAATTATTATATATAAAATTATGATAATATAATTAAATAAATGAGGGTTATCTTGAGAACGCTAAATACTGTGAGAACCGTGAGAACAAGTAAAAAAATTAATCAAAATCAATTTTTTTTAATACAAACCTCATTATAATCAATATACAACATTAATAAATGAATTTTCTTTCCAAATAATTCATCTTTTCTTGCAAAAACACTTTCAAATTAACTTTTTACACATGTGTATAAATCAGTTTACACATGTATAAACAGTAAATTTACACATGTGTAAAAACAAATTATTTTTATATACGTTTGAATTTTTACCCGTAAATTGTGTTTTTGAGATCGTATCTACTATAATATATAAATAAAAGCAATTGTGGGACACTTGGCACAATATGAGGGCTTCTCAGTTTGTTTTCCCGCTCATTTTCACAACACTTCCTTCATAAGCTACCTTCCTAATTATCCTCACAAAACCTAACCATAAAATTCTCACAAACCCTAACCATAAAATCCATTTGAACTTATTTAAAATATATGTTAATAAAAATGAATATGTTAATCTTCAATTAACAGTCTATAATATTATTCATTTCATTTCATAATTATATTTGTTATCAATTATAATGTTGGGAATCTCGTGTAACACACGGGAAGATAACCTAGTTTTAGTAATAAAGACAAGTGTAAAAAGAATTTTTGAATTTGAATGGTTTTAGATGTCGTTCTCACGGTTCGCACGAAATATAGATGTTCTCAAATTAGCTTTCCCCTTAAATAAATATAGTATAAATCATCATCATCATCATCATACTCGGTTGATCCCACCTATAGCAAAGCTAAGGTAGGGTCTGAGGAGGGTAAGATGTAGACAGCCTTACCTCTACCCCTAAGAATAGAGAGGCTGCTTCCAGTGAGACCCCCGGCTCGATGTGGTTTGGTATCAAGCCTTGGACATAAGGCACAAAACACTTAGCAATCGGGACAAACCCGATTGGTGCATGTACCCCTTTGTCTTTTGGCTATCAACGCCACCACATGATGCATGATTAACCGTCCGTCGTTTTTAACGTTATTTTCACGAAATTAGTAAAATAACGTTAAAACTAGTGCAACTTTACTTTTGCCCCCCGAGGGCCACACATATATACATTATATGTGCACACCGTAAGTGGGGCGTAAATGTATATATATCAAGTAAAACGAGCCGAGCTTGAGATATAGAGCTTGAAATAAGCCAAGTTGTAAGTTAAACAAGCCGAGCACGAGATTAGATGAGCCTGGGCTCGGTTCGTTTACACTTTACTCCCCTACCCGTTACCTAACACATCCTGCCTAGCAGTTCAGGTTAGTTATAACTACAAAACAATATTACTACAATCGAAACATGAATTCACAAGACTTTCTACTTGTTTGACATGTTCCCTTTAAAGTTTTTAATATAAGTTTCTATGATATCTACATTATAGGTCCCAGATTCATGCATATGTGGACCCATAATCACATATTCTACTCAAAACCATATTATAGGATGAAAGATTTGATGCACATAGTTTAAGAAACGTGCCTAGTAGTTGATGCTCGTTAAGTGACTTGAGACTTGGCAGCTTGAAGCATCTCAACTATGAGCGTCTTCACGTCCCTACATTGGAAAACAACATGAAACGACGCATGTCAAAACAAAATTTGAGATTTGCTTTAAGAAGTGATAATTTCAATACCTTTACTTCCTATTGGGTTTTGTTTCATCTCAAACAGGCCGGATTATAAAAATTCAATAAATAGTTTTATTTATTTTTTTTATTATTTTTTTTTTTTGAAAGTTGTTCAAAGTCTATTTTGTATACAACCTCTAAAACTGTTTCCAAAGATTTAGGTTAGTATTTTTTTTTTTTACTAATATTGTTTTTATAATTACAATAAAATTCATTGGTTATTAACATTTTTTGGAGCAGAAAAAAAACATGCGCATATGCCAACCCAACAAGACAAGCCCATTGTCTACATGTTACCCAACCCGCCCATCTTGCCACCTTTACTCACTTTCTATTTTCTGCGCGCCTAGGGAACGGAATCCGAAGCTTAAAGTTTGTCCCTTGATAGCCAGCCTAAAATAAAAATGTAAAAGAATCATAGTTAGCATTTATAAAATCAATGATTACATGGTTGAAAGTGAATGTAAATAATAATCACCTTTACATTGAACCCAAGGCTATCAAGATCTAGCATATATGCAAAGTCCACCTGTAAAAGCAAACTGCGGTAATCAGATACACTTAGGTTTTCCTATTAGTGATGAGAAGTCAAAATAATGCCTTACCGGAACTGATGTCGAGTATTGAACCATGAGTTTTGTATCATCTGAGTGGTCTTTATTCATGTGAGACTGCAGTGTTACATAATGTGTTGATCAAAGGCAAATGAAACTAGAATAAAGGGAAAATTAAGGGTCAAACAAGAAAATTTTAGCCTATTTTCACCTAAAATTGATTAAGTTTGGGACTTTGTGTTATAATTTATCTCTAATGGGTCAAACTAGAAAATTTTAAAACCTTGGATAAAAACAAGATAGGTGATACGGGCCAAATCTTGCCCAAGTTGTGTTTCTACGGTTACAACCTTACGTCACTTTTTTAAAATGGTATTTAATTAGTACAATTTTTGTAACCGTATGTAACACATTATTTATATAGAGTTAGAAAATTTGTACAGAAAGGCCTTGGTGGACCAAATCGACGCGATAGAATCCACTTTGGCACTTGTTTAGAAAGTGCTCATTGCTACCATGGTTTAAAAAGGCGTTCCGAGGCGCGCCTCGAGGCTTACGCCTCGGCTGAGGCGGTAAGAAATAGCCTCTGAGGCTTAGCCTCACTGGGTAATTTTGAAACGTAAGCCTCAGTGAAGTCGAGGCGGTCCGAGGCGGTTCGAGGCTTTGAGGCGGGGCGGTGAGGCTTAAGCCTCGGCAAAGCATGTTTATTTTAGTTTCTGGGCAATTTTTGGGCTTAATTGGTGGGCCCAACAGAAAAGCATACTATTGGTGGGCCCAACAGAATGAGTTTTTTAGGTTGAAAGAATGAGTTTTTAGGTTAAAACTCATTCTAACTCATTCTTTTAGCAGAAGCAAGCAGCCAGTAGCAAGCCAGCCAGCAGCAGCAAGTTTTTTTTAGGTTTCTGGGCAATTTTTGGGCTTAATGATGGTTTTATAATATTTATGTCGTTTGTTTTATATTAAATTGTGATTTTTATGATAGATATATATATATTTTTTATTTTTTTAGTAATATCTTGAGGCTTACGCCTCGGTCCGCCTCGAGGCTTACGCCTCGTGAGGCTACCGGACAACGCCTCGAGGCCCGTTTTAGCCTTTTAAAACCTTGATTGCTACCACAATAGTGACCCCCCTCCCTTTGCCACCTCTACTCGTTCCAACTTAACATCAATAGTGTAGTCATACCGTTACAGGCTTGGAGAACTGCGAGATCGGATCCACCTTTGCTGCGGCAAACTCCTCCTTCGTGAACTCTAATAAGAAAAAGTTGACGATATAAGAATGAGAAGTATATAAAAGTCATAAATCTTTTTAATTAGCTACTGGGACCAAGAATTTAGACCATGAATTTTAAATAGACCAACCTCCTGACCCTAACAAAGCGGTAGCAACACCAGAGACGAATCGTACAACCTTTGGCTCAATGCGAAGAAATTGGAAGTCACCAAAGTCAACCTTCAAGATAACCAAGTCTTGGCGTCATTATAAATGTCACATAGAAATAATTAAATAATCAAGAGAAGGATTGAGACCTCAAGCTAGTATTAGAGAGGGAATGTAAAAGGATGAGTTGGGTAAAGGATCAAAATAGGTAAATATTTTTGAAGGTCAGGTCAATTTTGGAATTATTAGACATTATATAGACCTGAAACATTTTTTGTCTAATCTTTATATCTAATAAAGTGAAACAATCATGAGTCATGACCATGTACTTTTCCTAAAATCAACTAGGTAACTGAGCTCCAATTTGATTCAAGTTTGACCGATGACGAAAGATTCTATGAACTCTAAGTTACAATGTACAATTTGCCACCTTGTAACTTTCAAATAACGCCCCTTAGATATGTCGTACGTGTAAATAAAAAAAGAACAAAAAACCCCACAGATCCACACACATCATTTTCCATATTGTCGACATTATGTTTTTTCAAATAAATTAAAAAATGTAGCGTATTTCTTTTAAACAGATGCATCATTAAAAAGATATGCAGATTCATAATGAACCTAAGCTTTTTTTTTTTTACATTTAACTGTTTATATTACCTCATTCTGTAATCAACCAACTACAAACAAACATAAGAAATACATTTGTTTCAACTTTGTAACATAACTTGCCATTTATCATTCCTTTTTATCTCATTTTATATTTTACTCGTTTGACCTGCTAGAGATGTAACATAAAGAGAATTGACCCAATCATAAGTAAATGGGCTGTAACTGCCATAAAGTTAATAAAGTTTTTACCCAGAATGCCTCAGGATGTCTAGCCAAGTATGCAGTGCGTATAGCATCTCTATCTTCCTTAGGAACCTTCAAAGACGATAAAAAAATGAATCATTGATCAATATAGTATGCAAGTCAAAAGGAAATATAACAAAAGGTAATCTTGCTTACAGGGACAGCATCACCATGTACAGTTATGACTAAATCGGTCCTATCGTCCGGGTCTTTTGCCATAAGCAACGAGCATTTAGAATTAGCAAGAAGGTCCTACACAAAGCAGTCAGATTCAATGACTATCTTCAAAGGGAGAATATTTGTAGTTTAAGTATGTTATAAGATAACACTTCTCGGTTGAAACCTTTGTATGAACTGCCAAACTGCTGACTGCTAATATGGGAGATCCAGAGGCATCACATGCAAAATCAACCATTGATCCTGATGGATAACCATCGTATTTCTGCAAAGTAAACTCAAATGTCAGTATGTCACAACTAAGAAACAGGAAGACTGTAAAGGATATCAAATTCAGTTCTAGAAAACCGTGTTACTAACTCACTATTTAGAAAAAAAGTACAAATTAAGTTCACCACATCTCTAAAAGTTTGACTTCATATTCAATGACTCAAATAGATCATACTTGAATCATCAAATGTCAAGAAAGTGAAAGGTTTTGTACCACCATCCTAAAAATTGGCTCATTTGATTTGACGGAAAAAAAATCATTTCTAAATTTTGCAAAAGGAAGCCTGTGCAGTTGATTGTAACTGTTTAAGATCCATTGTTCTGTTAAATTGACAAAATACTAATACTGTAGATACAACTTCATTTCAAATCATCAAAATCTTGTATTAGTCCAGAGAAACCATGAGATATAAGCATGCAAAACACACTATTCTACAAGTTATCCAACCTTAATAACTAATAACAGAAACTGCAATCAACCTGAGAAAAAGTGGAAAGAATGCCACGAACGCCATAATGAAGGACAGTTTTGACCTCTTCAATGGGCGGCAATCTAGCAGCCTTCTCCTACAACGACAAATAGAACACACATCATTAACTCAAAAACACAGACAATCATGTTTGTACAATTTTCAATAAACTAATACAAACAAAACTCACACGCGCGATACATCTTGTTATAAGAGTACCTGATGAGCTTTAATGATCTGAAACACATCAACAGCAGCAGCATCCTCAGATGAAGCACTCTGATAAACACACACATCGACAATCATAATTAGCTATGTGTTATGTGTCTAACAAGCTCATGGATAGAGTGGGGCAGCCTTGCACGTCCAGCATATTAGTTCTTGAATTTGAATATTCTAGTTTATCGTGTGGGAAAATAAAGAGAGCGGGGATGCCCCTAGTCTCACATATTCATCTTTTATAGGAGTTAGTTGTTAGAATATTTTGAAGTTTTTTTTTCCTTTCCTCTACTCCTTAAAAGGAACCTTCCAATTTGGTTTTAATATATCAGAAAGATCATCCCATACACTTCTATCTAATTTCTTAATTTCTTATCCGGCTTCTTTCTTTTTCTTGGCTATTGAATTGAACCGCTCAATCCACATCCGTATAAACGGTCTACTTCTCAGTTATCATTCATATCCACAAACTTAACTAAAGTAGTTTAACCAACAACCGGTTATCGGTTTTTTCTGTATCCTCAGTTAACCGAAATTAACCAAACCGAACCGAACCGAACCATACATATTTTCATATATTTCAATTTTATCCCTTCATTTCATGTATTTCTAAGCAAAAAATGTTAGGCCAGATTTGATTTTGATTATTAGCCAAACTAAATAGATTAACCGAAAATCAATTGATTAACAAAACAGATTAACTGATGACTTCGGTTTCGGTTGAGGCTAATAACTGAACCGTGCACACCTCTTACAGAGCGTCTATGTTCCCCGCCGCATTGGGCGAGTATAACATAACATACGTATTATTATTATTATTATTATTATTACACATTAAGAGATTTATTTAGTTTTAACTTCCTACACACGAAACCACAGCATAAACGCTAAACCTTCAAATGTGAATAGACTTATTCGTGCAGCAGATGGAAGTCAAATTCATGAAATTAATCATCAAAATGAACGAGACAATAATAATAATAATAATAATAAAGATGTACCTGAGAAGGAGATTGAGTGGAAGAAGCAGTGGCGGAGATAGGCGGAGGAGGGCGGCGAGTGGTGGAGGAAAAGGATTTGGAGAGAGTGATTCGGCCATTATTATTATTATTAATAATATTGTTGTTGTTGATGAATAATAATCGAGTGAGATGAGTATGATGAATACGTGAGGTTATTATTGATGGTATTGAGCATCGTAGAGTTGATGGTGCTGCTAGAGTCTTCATCTTCCCCAATTCTCTCGCTCACACACTGTGTGTTAGATGTATTTATATAATAATTAATTCATACGTGTATTAGTTTGGTACTAGTGTTCGAAAATTGCAAAAAATAAAATAAATAAATAAATAATTGAAATCTACTTGTATCGAACTAAAGCATAAATGAATATGATGATGTTGTTAAGTCGGTATTGGTATCGATGTTGTTTGGTACTAAGATTTTTTTAAGAAGTTGATGAATGTATGTTAAATGTAGAAATAAATATTGGTATCGATGTTGTTTGATTAGTAAAGGTTTGTTTCGATACGGTACTGATGTTCGGATACCAATTACCAACAATACTTTACTCCACATGTTTTACGATAACTAAAAATACTTCATTTTGGATACAACTCTGTTTCCAATAAGTTTATATTAGAGTGTCAAAAAAAAAAAGTTAAACACAACTATGTATTTAGTTTTTATTTAGAAAGTTAATGAATGTAAGTTGTTAAAGAAATATAAAACTAATTAATAAAATTAATTAATAAATTAAATATTATTAAAAATGTTATTTTTAACCTGAAAAAAAATCAACGTTCTTGAAACTTTATAAAATAAAACAAAAAACATGATGATATTGAAATTTTATAAAAATAAAATTAAAATCTTTACGTAGATGTACTCCACACCTCTATAGGCGTCTAACCATACAAATTATGAAAACATAGATGCAACACTAAAGATTATTTTAATAAAAAAATATTTAAAAAACACAGATAATATATTTAAAAAAGTGGAGGGTTTAAATGGTAAGTTTAATTCAAATGGTTTCTATTGTAATTTTTTTAGATGCCATAATGTAACATTCAAAAAACTTAAAAAACTAAAAAATGGATAATCTTTTTTTCAGGTAACCAAGTATTTTTAGGGTTTTTAAGGTGAGTTTAAGATTGGATTGCATTTGCATGTAACGAGCATACCTGAAGGGATAGGGAGCCTAATCCGAAAGGCGTCCCTATCCCCATGAAACAACCCTGCGCCAGACCACGGCGGAGCAACGAACCCGCGCGAGGACAAGTGATCAACGAGCCTTGCGCGCCAAGACAGATGATAAGCAACAGACATTACCTGACACGCGCGTACAATCACGCGCGGAATCTTCCCTTAGCACTTTTCATACGAGGTACAAAGAACGACATGTATAACACCCCAACCGATGGCGGAATCATCGAGGTGCCACGTAGTGACGATTGTTCAAAAGCTCATGGTACTAAAATGTAAATATTATTGAATAATCAAGATTGTCTTACATGGAAATGGAAAATACATTGTCTAAATAAAATGTAAATAACGAAATAACTGATTAAAATAATGCACTAAGTATCTCTTGTTAAAGCACTAGATCAAACTGCACCTGAAACATGTACAAAATAGATTTGGTCAACATATGAAATGTTGGTGAGCATTCCTAGATTTGATATATATATAGTAGGTTAAAAAGTTATACAATTCAAGTGCAAGCTACAGTGCAAATATGTAAACCATGTATCAAACAAATGAGCGAAATCAACCCTGTGACTGTATAATGTACTGTATGAACTGTAGTGTACTTATCCAACAAGTGGATAATAACTTAACAATGGCCACGGATTCTCCGATGAAAAAGGGGGAGAATCAACCTAGGCGGGTTGTCAATCCAAATAGCGCTATCCAATGTTAAGGTCGGCTTGTACCATGTTAATGATTTCACTAAGTACAAATGTAATCCACATGTAATGTCTAAGCATAAAGCACGTTGCAAGCAATGCACATAGTACTAGAATTGTATTGTAAAAATGTAAACTTGTATTTGAAATTGTAATAGTGTACATGTAACACCCCAAAAATGTATAAAAGCAAAAAGGGGTAGGAATACTCACCGTTCACGTAATAACTTGAAATTGAACTTGGACAACGAAATATGAATTGAGATTACTCCCAAATGATTAACCTAAAGTAATTGATAATGTGTAAGTGAAATAACTCTAGGATACATGTATTTCTAGGGCTTCGAATTTGGGGATAAACGTTTATTTGATTAATAAACAAATTGTTTATTAAATATAAGAAATTTAATGAATAAATAAACAAAAGTCTTTTTGTGAAATTTTAAGTTGAATATTACCACAACATAAGGTTTTAAGTATGAAAATAATTTTTATAAAATTATTTTATTGAAAATAGAGTATTTAATCTAATTATTTCAAATTGTCAAAATACGACTTTAATATCTAAAAATATTAAAATCAAAGAATTCTTGAATTAAAAATTGTATTTCTGTTCCAAATGAATAGAAATAATTTATGTAAAATTTTGGTACAAAAATATTGTAAAATGAATTTATTATGATTTAATTATGATTAAAACTAACAAAAATTGATTAAAAATATTAAATAAATGATTTTGCTGAAATAAAAATCATTTCAGGAAAGTTTATTGTTATATAAACTTAGAATAATTTTTGTAGAAATTATTAAGATCGTTTTGATATTTTTATAGATTTTTATAAATAAAATAGAATAAACTTGATTTATTTATTATATATATTAAATAAATAAATTTCTGAAAACTAAAAATTGTAGTTTGATCATTTACATCAGATTAGTATAAGATAATTTTTGTAGAATTTATAAAAAGGTTTTAATATTTTAAATTGAATTTACAAGTTTAAATATAATATATATATATATGGTTTGTTGAAAAAAAAAAAATAGAAAAAGAATCGTCCAGGCTGGGACTCGAACTCGCGTGGGTCTCCAGACGAGCATCACACACAACCACCTGGTCTAGACCAGTGGTTGTGTTAGATTTCAGTTTATAATAAATAAATACCAACAGAATTTGATGTGTTCTTCCCCAAATTATGACCATTACGAGCCCTAGTTTTATAATTGATCGAATTACACAACATTAACCCAATTAATCATGGGGTTAATGTTGTGCAGGTTCCGATTAACAAAACCCACCAAAGTAATCGTACTTGCAAAGCTGATTTGATTAAGAACGATCGGTCAAGCCAAAAAGTCAAACGCGATCAAAAATAATAATTTTTAGATTGATTGGAAGAGAATTGAGGATTGGGAAAAGAGTATGAGCGAGTTGTAATGATTGAGGAGCGTTCAATTTATAGTATAACGATCTGTGATGAATAATTGGTAAGGTTGACCCTCATTGAAGTCCATACGCGTTTAATTATTAATTTGGTCAACGATTGATTTGAAATCAGCGTGTAATCGAGTCACACAGGGCCGGTAATCACATAAATTTGCTATATAAAGATCAAACACGCGTTAATGATGATTTATTTAGGTTGGTTTAAAAAAAAAGAAAAATAATTAATATCATTCTGCTGCTGCGCGTAACAGCTCAAAGGGAAGAAGAAAAAGGAACGCGAAAACGGGTTAAATACATTTAGGCTTGGGTTTAATCCAAAAAGGAGCCGTAGCTCAGGTGGTTGCGTGTGTGAGTGTGCTCCTGCCTTGCCCGGGTTCGAGTCCCGTCTGGGGCAAGTTTGTTTCTTTTTTTTTTTTTAAACAGCTAAGGGAAGGGAAAGAAGGGAGCTTTGGGCCGGGTATAGGTCTGTTGGGCTTAGAGGTTGGGCTCTGAATCCACAAAGGGGGGGGGCTTATGGTTTGGGCTTATGGTTAGATTGTGGTTTGGTTAGAAGGAGTATATTAAGATGACTAATGTATAAAATCTGATTTTTTTTTTTTTATTATTATTATTATTAAAAAAAAACAAAATATATATATATATATATATGAAATGAAAAAGTGACGGATGTCACACGACAAAAGGAAGATTCATAAAGATCTATGTCAGTGTACACACCAACAGGAGAAGGACATGTGGCAGATAGCACAAAAGGTGAACGGCTACACTGTGCATGCTGTCGTCAACAGTGACCAGCAGGCATTACCTCGCCAACTGTCAGACATCACATCAGACGGCAGAGATAGCCTGAGCACTGTAGCAAGTACAGCATCACTATGCACCACCAGAAACCCGCCACGTGTCCAGCTACAACAACGACCACACTGTAGCGTGACGTCATCAACAGTAATCAGTCTTTCCCGCCAATTTCAGAAGGACCATGGATTTGGGCCTCAGTTGGGCCCAAACCAATGGTGTTACCTGTGGGCCTTTCCATGCAGCCCATTACGGTGCCTATAAATAGGACTAGATACAATCCTTGTATTCCCATTCAGAAATAGCCGCAACAACCATATACAATCCTTGTAATCTCTCATTCTTAATAATATTCCGGTGTACTTACAGTGGACGTAGGTCATTAACGACCGAACCACTTAAACCTCGTGTTCTCACACACTTTCTACACACACTAACTCACACTAAACATCCGAACGGGTTAACCACCACGGTTTGGGTAAAGGATTAATCTTGTAGTTACATAAGTACAAACCACCCGGTGATTAGTATTAATCACCGTGTTACTTATTGTTTCTTCAATACCTAATAGCATTTCAGTATACAGAGCACCTGCAAAACCGTTGGGCAATAAATACTTGGTATCGCTAGCTATGAAACCGAATTAGCAATATTAGGGCTCTTCACCTGTGTTTTCCGTTTATTGTTGCTTTTTGTTTGTGAATCCAAGTCCTTTGCGGACCTGACATCAGATTTGGCATGTTGATTCTGAAGCCCAGTGGATGCTATGGCCTATGTGTCGATAGCCCATTGTGAGTTTGTATTCGTAGGTAATTAAAATTTCGGTTCAATTAGACTTTTAATTTAAAGTTAGTGTGTTATTTTGGGCAATTTAGCATTACAAATTGTTCATCGTTATCGAAAAAAAGGCCAAATCAGGCATGCATGTAGTTGAAACATTCGAGACGAATATTCGGTTATGAGATTGAATATACGTATGGTATTACACTATTAGATTATATGGTGTGGAGACCAACTCCCCCAAATGCCACATCATCGCCACCTCAGTTTCCCCCTTTCCTCCCCAAAGTTTGAAAATGGTATTCCCTTAATTCCCCCAATCTCCCTTCATTTTTTATACTATAAAGTTTGATTAAAAAAAAAACTTGACCAATCACATCACTCGGGAAGAAGGGGGAATTCTCCCCTAACTCACCGAAAATTCTTGGGGGGGGGGGTTCCATTGGGGAAATTGTACATATCATCTCCCTGATACCTTTCCTCAAATCCATATCAAATAGCCTTATGTGATAGTGGGTTCAATTACCAAACCATATAGTCATTACCTAAACCATATATATATAAGATAATAATTTTAAGTTGACTAGTGTCTAGTACTATTTTATTGTAGTAGCTTTATTATGTGAAAAATGAACTTTTATTTTAGGATGTATATTTGATGATTAGATGATGTGTACGTAATTTATAGTAATAATTTATTGTAGTTGTTAAAAACATAAAATTAAATAAAATAAATCAGAATTGTAATCAAAGAAATTGTACATGGACATCCTAACATGAGTGAAAAGAAACCATAGGACAAGATGATAAAGACAAATAACATCCTAAAGAAATCTATAGAGCCAAAGGCAAAACAAATTACTTTGAAAGTGGAAATCCTTAAAGAACCAACATGCACCATCTGGGATAGATGACACTTATTGACTTATTATAGTTCAAAACATCAATACTAATGAACTTAGCATCATCTTGTACACATGCCAAGGAGATTTACATGGTATAAAGTGTGTGCCAAAGTCTTCCCACACGTTTATTCTCAACAATTACAAAATCATAAACTATGATAATAAACTTTTCCAGTGTTAATTAGATTTCACAAGATGCGCAGTTGCAACACTCATAATGGCAAGGAGAGGCTCGGTGGTGACAAGAGAAGCATTAGTAGCAAACTCTTCCTTAATGTCATATTCGATTGTTAATTTCATAACACATGTTGAGCATGGCCCATCTTTTGGGTTCTCTTTGATCTCAACCCTTATCCGATATAAATTTAATCCGATATCAAGGATCCCCCCTTCCACTACTTCGGATTCTTTGACCATATTTGTGTGATCGACTTTCGTGAACTTCTCTTTGCAATAAGAGAATCCTAACCCTGGACATATAAAATAATACATATCATTTTTTTTTCATTTATCTTATTAATATATTTTTTTTATATATGTTGATGAACATACCAGGCTTGAAGGTAAGCTTGAGAATGGTACCTAGTCCACCATCACCTTCAACCACGTCAACCGCTTCAAATATTGTTCCGTTGACAAGCTTAGCGAGCTCGAGAGTGCTAAAGAGAGCCCAAACTTTGCTTGAGGACACCTTTAGTTCTGCCTCTTCTGATAAGGTTCCAAACATTTTTGTTTTTAATGATTGTTGATTGAATTGCACACATCTAGGCTGATTTTATACATGAAGAAAAAGCTTAATTATATGCAATGTGCTGAATTTGTTGTGTATATTTTGTATCTAAAAGATTCCTTGATTATTTCATTGTTTTTCCTAATTATTTATCTGAATTTGTTGTGTATATGTTGCATCTAAAAGATTCCTTAGTTGATTATTTCATTGTTTTCCCTAATTATTTATTTGAGGGACGGCAAATTTTTTTATTCTTTTCATAGTTTTTTTCGTGTGAAAGAACAACAAACGGATACTGATAGCAACCAGACAAGTATAATTTGATTTTTAACTTGTGTTTTACATATGTTAGTGTTTGTATATTAACGAGTTGCGCTTGCCCACGCGTTGCGGCGGGATCTTGATTATGAATGTTTTAGTATCACCACATGAGATGCAACTTTATTCAAACCATCTTTCCTTTTTATTTTTATCTTTTTTTGCATTATCTCTAACCTATAACAACACACCTAAATCATTTTACTTCAAAAGACAAAGTGTTTTAGGAAATGACATGAATTTTGGGGTCCTAACTTTGTATGTTATATATTAATTTTATGTTTGAAATTGCCTTTATCACAACATACAAATTACATATTTTGCATATTTTAAAATATAAATAAAGTTTTGCATTTATAGACATGATTACAAAATAAATTGTCCAAGTAAAATATAATTCAACAACAAAAATCACCAATTTCAGCGTGTTAGATAGTTTAAGAAATATGATTAACTAAACTATTTTTTTAAGTAAACTATTTCTTTTCTTTGTGTGGCTTTATTTGTTCGGTTGTTTCTTTGAAATTAGAAGTATTAAAAATTCTATTTTAATAAAAAAAATTAAGCACTCATAACACCATGTTTTTTCCTTCGATATTTGACTATTCTTTTGACTTGCGATAAATTAAAAACACCGCTCAAACTCTTTTTCTGCAAGGTTATTTGTGATTTTCATTCCGACAAAATATTGATTTTTTATGATCGGTTTGAAAGTTTTTCTTTTGATGTTTTATGATTAAACGAAATATAATTTTTTTTGTTTCCACAAAACACCGATTTGTTTTAAACAATATTATCGAATCAATGAATTCCGGTGATAAGAACAATGCGATTTTCCAATTCAAACGAACTTATCTTCATATTAATCTTCAAAATCAGACCAAGACCAAAGAGGAATCTGCACCCTCAATTCTTATGTACTTATAATAATTGCAGACCAAAAAAGGAATTGAATGAGCGATCTTCTTCGATCAGTAATTGTAATAGGGTATACATAATATGGTATAGTTGTTTTTATTTGGGATTGCCGGCCAATTCTACCAAATTAAAGTCGCGGTCTCGTGGTGGAAAATTCTACTTTTTATGATTCCAATTGTGTAATTATCCGATGATTTATTAGTGTAGCAGTTATGTGGTAATTGATGTCCCTTTCCGGAGGATGCTACCGGAACAGACGACAATTCCATAAAAGATGCAACACATAGGTTAGGATTTTATAATAATATGCGCCTCTTCGTTGGTTTTTTTAAACTTGTTCATTATTCAAAGGAACAATAAATTAGAATCCTTACATGAAAGATGAATCTGAAAAACGATTGCAAACAATCATAAATTGTGTTGGTAAAAATGAGATGTGGAAAAGACACATGTTAGAGCGGGTTATTAAAATCAAATGGATTTGAAAATAAGAAAAAAACCTCGCAAGTCGGAATCGGTGCTTTGTGATATGTATTGTTTCCAATTTATATATATATAGGGGAAGGATATTTTGGAAACCCCTTCCACTTAAGAAAACCTTGAAAACCCTCATCTTAACCCTCCATTTTCTTTGATCTATGGTTGTGATTTATTCAGATTATTTTAATTAAAAAGTTTATAACAAAAGGTACAAATGGGCAAAATTGTCCAGGAATAAACTTGTTCTCTCTCTCTTATCTTATTTCTCCCTTCTCTCTCCTCTCTCCTTTCTTAAAAGTTGTGCTTATCTTATTTCTCTCTTCTCTCTCTTTTCTTAAAAGTTGTGCATGATGTATAGTATTTTATTAACATTCAAAAGTCAAATTTGAATTACAAACCAAACTATGTTTTTACGATTTACACATGTTTTCACTACTTATTTCACAAATAACATATAATAAATTATAACCTAAGAACAAAAACTTATGTTTTTACGATTTATTTCACAAAAACCATATAACAAATTATGGAACAGTTGTTTTCACTAATTATCTCATAAAAACAGATGTTTTCATGACTTATTTAACAAAAAAAAACATATAATAAAATCATAACCCAATAACAAAAAACAAATGTTTTCAGAAACAAGATAACTAAAAAACATATAATAAATTATAACCCAAAAACAAAAACTTGTGTTTTTACACACTTATCTCACTAAAAAAAATTCAAATTATGAATCCAAACAACAAAAAACATATGTTGTACCTTTTATATACAAAACAAAAAAAGATAAATAACATATAAAAAACTTCATTTCCAATCTTCTCGCCAAAATGTCGAGTAAAAATGTTATTTTTGTCATCAAATACCTGAAACAACAAAACAACAAATTATAATTTATAACCAGAACATAAAAGCATATGATAAATTATAACCCAAACCACAAAAACATATGTTTTTTAACGAAAAACAAAGCTTTAAACGACCAAAAAAATACAGAATAACCCACTGTTCTTCGACAACCCCTGTTCCGACTTAGCACTATCACCGTCCGTAATGTCTCCATACTTCCAAAGTACTTAACAAATGCATCTACACATAATCACATAAACAAACACAACAAATCATAATACAAAACTTACAACCAAATGACATTTTTTTAATTAAAAAGAAAATAAAAACATATTAAAAAAAAACAATCCACCATAGATTATAAAGAAAAACAAAAAAAATCTTACAACCAAAAAAAAAAAAAACACAGATTCAAAAAAATGTTACAACCAAAAAAAAATCCACCATAGGTTATAAAGAAAAACAAAAAACATAAGTTTTCACGCACGGTACCATGGTTCGCATTTGACATAAATTACCAAGCGGCCATTTAATTTAACTTCCCAAACGACTGTTTTAGAGGGTGTTGACCCAAAAAATAAAGATCAACATTTGAATTAAAAAAATGAAAAAATAGAAAGAAAAAAAAACCATTCGAACAGGATATGAAAAGTATTCTCAACTTATAGTGCTTGAAAAGATTGAAACTTCTCTTTCGGTGACAAATTTAAATTGATCTTCCAAGTATATATAAATTATCAATCCAAAAAAAGAAACATGTATGTTAGATGAAAAAAAACGAACCATAATTTACAAAAAAAAAAAAAAAACAAACAGATGTAGATCCTAAACACCAAAACACCAAATCCCATCTCTACCTTCATCGAACACCGGATCTACTAACAACAACAAACATCAGCAAAATATTGTCATTTCACGACCTTCAAGAAACCCCGTCAGCAAAACATCACCGACGTGCAACACTGGTTCCATCTCTGTTGCCGTGCACGACCTTCAAGAAACCCTACCAGAAAACGAACCAAGATCTGGATTTTCACAGCTAAAATGGTGATGGTGGATGTTAGGATGGTTAGATGTTGGTGGTTCGATGATGGTGATCTAGTTGCATGTGGTTTAGAGAGATTTATGTGTGTGTGATCTAGTAAAAAGAAAGTGAGCTATGAAAAATTATTTGTGTGTAAAGATAAAATTGAAAAATGGTCTTCTGATGTATGTGGAGGTAAAAGTAAAGAAGGAAGAGAGATGGTATAGGTCAACATCAATATTGTCATAGATATGGAAGATTGTGTAAGTGAGACAATTACTATAATACCCTTATGCATAAATACAAGAATGTGGATGTGGAAGCATTATGACCACAAGATGGGGTTTCTAAGGTTTTCATAAGTGGGGTGGTTTTCATTTTAGAATTGGCCTATATATATATATATATATATATATATATATATATATATATATATATATATATATATAGGCCAAGTATATAGGAAAAACCCAAAATTTTGAAGAAACCCCCCACAAACCCATCTTGTGGTCTAGATTAAGCCACACCACTCTCTATTATTTTAATAAATAAGGGTAATATAGTGATTTTACACTTCCCTCTCTTTTTTGGTTTGAATTTTTCTCTTCCCCCTCCTATATAAAGAACTCACACTCTCTTTCTCTCTCCATTTCTCTTTCTCTGCATCAAGATTATCACCACCACCACCAATATTCTCTTTTATTAAAACCATCCTAACCACCATACTTTACCACCACCACCACCACCGTCTTCATCCTCCTTCCACCATCATCCGCCACCGTCTTCAAGAAAAAGGCCTAAATCGTTATTATCCTATTTTTGAGGCCAATGGATCATTAACTGTTGGAGTGTTAGCTTTATAAATTAAAAGCCAAGACACAAACATCACAACGAAAAAAAGGAAAAGAAGAACTTGGTGAAGAAGCGACTGCAACAATTCATTATTGTGGTAATCATTATTATTATATCTCCGAACTTATAGAGGGTGTTTGGAGTGCTTATCTAACTCCAACAAACTGATAATAATATATCTGAAACCTTATTATTATTATTATTATTATTATTATTATTATTATTATTATTACAGGTATATTATCGATTCCGATCTATATATTATTATTACATCATTAATGCTTTTAAATGAATTTTTTTATTTATAGCCCTTCTGTTGGATTAATTGGAATTAGAAATAGGAACGATTGTTATCTCATATTCAATTTTGCTTTTTTAACTAATTTTTATAAATCTTGAATGTAGTCTCTGTTTATGTTATTAAAAAATTATTATTATTATTATTATTAATATTAATGATTTGTATTTGAATTGGGACTAACGGTTGGTAGGTGTTTGGTAAAATGGTTTTTTGGTAAATGGTGATCACCAAGTTTTGATTTTTAATATGATTTTGAAAGGGGTTAGAAAACATTTAATGGTTAGAGTTTGAATTTGAGCTAATTAGTGTTTGGTAATAAGAAGTTGTTTGTGATAGTTTTGAAAATCTATGTTAGCATCTGTTTCGTATGTAACAGCAGTACAAAGTTGGTATAAATTAGTTTCTGATTTTTTTTACCAGATACAAAGGTTTGATTTTTTGACTTTGATGAGCTACACATTGGATGAAATCTATGCTGCATCTGTTTCGTATGTAACAGCAGAACTAAGTTGGTATAAATTAGCTTCTAATTTTTTTTACCATATATTAATTAAAACAAAAGTCATTAACCATGGGATCAAATCTATGTTTGCATCTGTTTCGTATGTAACAGCAGAACTAAGTTGCGTATCAGTTTCGTATGTTTGATAATCTTGATAACTAAATGGATAAAACAATGTTTGTTTGTATCAGTTTCGTATGTTTTTTTTTTGTAATCCAGATGGTTAACATACGCTAAGACCGGGGGGGGGGGGGGTTTCATGTAAATTGATGATTTTGTTTTCTTTTTGCAGGTGAACAAATTTTTTTGCATTAAAGATGAAGATGATCATCAAGAATGAAGTGTAGACAATTTTTTTTATTTATGATAGTTTTTTTTAAGATTTGTTGATTGTAATGACGGTTTTATGGATCATTTTTGTTACGTTTATATGTTGTTTTGTAATTGATTTTTTTTATAAATTTATACATTTTGTTTTTGTAATTAAAAAGT
The DNA here is from genome assembly GCA_028751855.1 of Ambrosia trifida. Classification (NCBI taxonomy): domain Eukaryota; kingdom Viridiplantae; phylum Streptophyta; class Magnoliopsida; order Asterales; family Asteraceae; genus Ambrosia; species Ambrosia trifida. The sequence goes on from CM054124.1 coordinate 55,968,442, forward strand.
AGTGAATTTTAAAAAGTAAAATCATAAGGACCTTGGTATATATATAACACACGTAACAAAAATGTCTATAACCATATCAGTTCTCGTTACGTATGCAACAATTCTGGTGCTGGTACAATAAAACGAAAAAAATATGGTCTAATAAAAAAATAATAAATCAGCATTTTTTAAATAATATAAATTGGCAACTCAGTTTTAACATATGTAACACAACACATGTTACATATGTAACACGGGCGTCTGACAGCTTATATAAGAATGTGAAAAAAGTATGAGAGAGATGATGTGACATGTGTCAGGTCAACTTGTCATAGATGTTTTTTCAGAAAATGGCATTTGACCCCTTTGCCCTATTTTTGTCATCTAGTCTATTAAATGTAATAAATTTAAATCAATAATCATAAATAAAATGTGGACCATTGATCTAGTTTGATCAATGGTTGATATAGGGTTTAATGGGTTTCTTCAATTTAGGAGGGTTTTTATTTAATCCTTGCCCTATATATATATATATATATTATATATATATATATATATAGGGAAAGGATAATGTGGAAACCCTTTTTATATGGTAAACTCTGGAAACTCTGACTTCCCATTTTTTATTTTTTATTTTGAAAAAAATAGGGCATGTAATATACATGATTTTAAGCATTTTGAGCCAAAAAAAATAAAAAAGTGTCGAGTAGTTTTTTTTTTAAATATATATATATATACACACACACGCGGTAGTTAAGCACGAGTTGTATGATGTTGCAAATTCTATGTATAATAATTTGTGAAACGGTGGGTAGTGATGGGGAAGGGTGGTGACTCTTAGAAGTTGTCCAAATTGCTAATTGTAGGAAAAGTGATGATTCTTAGATGAGATTAATATTGATAATTAATTTGTGAAAAGGTGTCAAGTGATGGGGAAAGGTGGTTACTCTTAGAAGTGACCCAACTAACCAATTTGTGAAACGGTGCCAAGTGATTGAGAAGGGTGGTGACTCTTAAAGGTGACCCATCTATAACTGATTTATGAAACGGTGCCAAGTAATGAGAAAGGGTGGTGACTCTTAGAGATGACCCAAGTTGCTAATTGTGTATATATATATAACTAGGTGAAATCCCGTGTTAAAACACGGGAAGACTAAATCCAACTAAAGCTGGAAATCCATTCATTCATTGGTGGTTGTGCTTCTGCCTTTGGTAACCACTGATAAATGAAATAGCTGATTGGAAACCACTGATGAATGAATCAGCTGATGATTATCCACGGATGAAGCAAGCAACAGATGATGAAACAAACTTCTAATGACAGCAGTGGTTTGCACTCAACAGATGTTGTAATAAGAAGTTTGTTTCAGAGCAGACCCATTGAACAGAGCAGACCCATTATAACGCTCGTTAATTTATAACACTATGGTACTCGTTTGAAAGATAATAAAACGCTTGTTAATTTGGTATATTTTTTTTTTCAAAAAAAATGCCGTTTAAAAAAGTTATTAGTGTTTAAAAATCATGGGGGAAAGTGCATGTGCCATGCATATGAGAGAGAAAAAATAATTTAATAATAGATGGAGTATTCATGACCCATTTAATTAACCCGGTAAAATGAGCGGGAAAAACTTAAAGAAAGCTCCCATAAGATGTCATGTGTCCCTCATTAACTTTCATTTATATAGGGGAAATGGAATTTAATAATCCCAACTTTGAGGGGTTGGAAGGGAGCAGTCCCAACTTGAAAGTTGTAATATAACGGTCCCAATTTGTCAACATTTTTATTCTAATGGTCCCAAACTAACTGAGGTTAACTTTTTCTGTTAAATGCCACGTGGCATCACACGTGGCAGTCATACGTGGCAAAATCTGTCCAGTTGGCAAAAAAACGTGGGTCCCACTTGTTTTTTCAATTAAAAAAATCTATTAATTATTTAAAAAAATCTTTAAATAATAATAAAAAAGAATATTTATATATATATATATATATATACACACCCCTACATCTTCATCATCTTCACCACAACAACAACCACCTGCCACCACCGTCCACCACCACCATCTCCGACGACACTCACCACCACCACCACAAACACCACCACCACAAACACCTCAAAACCCATTACCCAAATCCACCCAACTTTCTCCGAAGTCACCCGAAACTTCTTCTTCAACCTCCTAACTTTCTCATACAACTGGCTCTTCGTCGCAGACCCGGGTAGCGAACTCATCATAAACCGATAAAACCCGTCCATATCCGACAACGGTGAACACCCAATTCTCATCTGATAATCAATAAACCCTTGCAATAACATAAGCTCATCATCAATAGTCCAAACCCTTTTACCCACAACCTTCTTTTCCTCATCAATCTCTCCATTCAAAACCTCAACTTGTGTCTTCTTCTTACTATTCTTATTCATATTATTATTATTATTAATAATAATACTCTCTGCTCCGGTTAAACGACGGCGTTTTGACGTCGGAGTCTTATCATCTTCTGATGAGAATTGAGGTGGGTTAGAATTAGGGTTTGTGAATTGGGGGTTTTCGTATTCTTGTTCTTAAGATGATGTGTAGAATGTTTTGTGGTCTTGTTCGTCGTCTTCTGTTTCGTCGTCGTCATCGGATGAAGCGGATGGTTGGTCGTCTAGAGGGTGTTTGTTGGAGGGAAAATAGAGGAGGAGGAGGGAGGGTAGACAGAGGAGGAGGATGAGGGAGGTAGACAAAGGAAGGTGTTTGTGTTGGTGTTGGTGTTGGTGTTGGTGGTGGTTGGTGGTGGTGGTTGTTGGTGGTGGTGGTGGTGGTGGTGGTTGGTGGTGGTGGTGAGTTCAGGTGAGGAGGAAGACAGCTATTGTATATGTGTGTATATATGATTAAAACATGTGGGCCCCACCTCGTTTTTTTTAATTGAAAAATAATTATATTTGATTAAAACATATGGGTCCCACCTCGTTTTTTTGACAGATACAACTTTCTTGCCACGTAGGACTGCCACGTGGGATGCCTACGTGGCACTTAACTGAAAAAACTAACTGAGGTTAGTCTGGGACGAACCAAATAAAATGGTTGACAAGTTGGGACTGTTGTGGTACAAGTTTCAAGTTGGGACTGCTGCCTTCCAACCCCCCAAAGTTGGGATTATTAGATTCCATTTCCCCATTTATATATTATAGAAGATTACAGGTGTGTCATAAGAATATAAGATAAGCAACGGATATACCCAGTCTACCACTAAGTTTTTTAAATTATTTATTGGAATTTATATATATATATATATATATTATTTTCATATAATTTTATTACTTAAGGAATTTATATAATTGAGAAAAGAAAAATAAAACAGGTATGTATGTTTTAGGTCATTAACTAACCGAGGGGCATCACCAACTGCAATATTCCTTCTACTTGTGATTTTTTTTAAATTAATCCAATATCCGTTCCATACTCGTGAGATTTTTTTTCTAAACTAAACCAATATGCGTTCACATATCCAAATCCATGTCCCAAATATTTTGTGTTTCGAGTATACCCGTATAATTCGGGTTTGATTTTCATTCCCTAGTCAAAATACAAATCTTATAACTGTTACATGATAGATGTGACGTCGTCTATTGAGTTATTTTATAAAATCCTAAACATGTGGTATCGCCAAATGTTCTTTATCGGCAAATATATATATGTTTGTTCTAACATATGATGACCTATGCCTTGATTTCCATTCTTCCTCCTTGAAAACAGCTTTTGAAAATTGTTCTCCCACTAAAATGAATTAGTGAGACAGCATACGAAGTCGATGAAGATGGTCACTCACCATGATCAGCATTAAATGCTAAACTTGAATTGTTTTCAGCTTGTTTCTTAGGAATTGTAGTCTATATAGGCATGTGTGTGCCGTTTAAATGTAATTTTTCAATGCTCACCACCTGTTTTTATAACAAATGAATTTCCAGAAAATCCAGATAGATTTGGGAAGTCCTCAACCTTGCTAAAGATTCCAACTATCTAGCAAGTGAATGAACTTTTCTTTTGGAATGCAATTAGTCTATCAGCTGCTGTTACCTCAAGATTTTGTAAATAAAGCATAAATTTGTTAATTATATCAGTATTTATCCTTAAACAGGTATATGCTAGTAAAGTTAGCTTATTCCATTACTAATATAATTATATCATAAATTTGTTGAGAGAGTATTCAGTTACCATCAACACATCTTGTAGAATTACATCATTAGACAATTTTAGTTTACCAATTTTGGTTACTAAAGCAAATGTCCCATTTGGATGTTTAATTTTAATATTAAAATCAGAAACATCAATGTAATCAAATACATCCTTATCATTGTTAACCATATGTTCATTGGCACCTGAATCCATTATCCAACCTATTCCTAATAAAGTACCATTGGCACCAGTGAAACATTACACAGCAGAACCAATAACAGAAGCACAATAAAACCCACCTGACAGATTACCACACTGGGATGTGGCAGCAGTGGGTTTCTCAGAGATAAGACTCAAGAGCTTAGCAACTTGATCACTGGTCAAACCACTCAAAGAACTATTAGATCCATCAGAGACACTATTATTAATAACAGAAGCCTCCCTGTTTTGGTTATTACTGTTTCTAGACCAAGGTGGATATCCTATAAGTTAAAAACAGTTATCAACAAGATGGCCAGTTTTGTTGCAATTAGTGCATTTTAGAGACTGGTTTGGCCCCTTGTTGAATTTTTATTAAAGGAGGATTCAACACCTTGGCTAGCTCTAGACATAATATTGACAACCTGATTGGGTTTACTAACACCACTATTGCTAGAGTTTCTATGAGACTCTTCCCTAAAAACCAAAGCAAATGCTTCTTTAATAGAAGGCAGTTCACTCCTAATTAACAAAGTAGTTCTAACATGTTGATACACATTATCCAACCCCATCAGAAATTGCATTAGTTTAATCATATTGGAATGGTTATTATAATCTCTATTAGCATCACAAAACAAACAGGCAACTGAACAATCTGAACCAATTATTTCCACATAATATTCAGTTTGTGATAATATTCACACAGGCATACCATTTTGAGTGAATGAATTTATCCTTTGATATAGGTCAAAAACAACAGAACCATCAATTTTATTATATGTTTCTTTAAGATCTTTCCAAACTTCAGAAGCAAGTTTGGAATAGATTTGGCCTATATAAAGTTCATCAAAGATAGAGTTAAGGATCCAAGTTAAGACAACACTGTTACATCTATCCCATTGTTTGGCAAGAACAGGATCATCAACAGATTTTATACATTCACCATTAATAAAACCTAACTTGTTTTTAACTTGAAACCCCAACATCATAGCATTTGCCCAAACCGTGTAATTTTCTGTCCCATTTAACTTTATACTAACGATAGTTGAATTGGTAGAATCACTGGCATGCAAATACAGTGGATCACTAGCATCAAGTTTACTAACATGAGTCACATTAACAGGATCAATAATAGCACCACCACCAGCAGCAGTAGGATGATCAGCTATAACAATCAATCACAGAAACAAAAGCAACAAGAAACAGATAACACACAAGAAAAACACACCACAAAGATCAGATAGACCAATCAACAGTGGCGAAGCCTCGCTGGTGATCTAGATAACCAGTTCGTCACTCAAATGGTGCCGGTCCAGGTCCTCACGAGGCAGCCAACAGTCGATCTAGACAAACCCTGGATCTAAAACAGGGTCTCAAGCCCTGGCACACGACTCCTTAGGACAGACACTAAACCAAAGAACACAAAACAAGAAAGCTCTCACCGAGCAAGGCCCAAGTTGGGGTTCGCCAACAACTCGTAGTGTTCAACCTTCACTTGGGGTTGAACACCAGAGAGCAAAAGAAAATATGCTTCCAAGAACCTCCAAACCCTAGATCTGGAACAACCAAGATCTAGGAAGATGAACCAAAAACAGCAGCGGAATCAACCCATATATCAAGAGCTCAACCAGAGCTCTGATACCATGTTAAATTAGTCGACAAAGATTGACTTTATTATCTCAAATAGTCTAGAACAACAAATTTGTATAAAAAACAATTACAACTCAAAACTCACTACAATAAGAACTCTCAACACTCAAGTGATTATCCAGAGATAAAAACTCAACAATACATGAAGAGTTGAAACCAGATACAAGATCAAGATGATCTTGTATAAACCCTAATATTGTAACGAGAGAGAGAGAGAGACTAAACAAGTGAGAGAAAGAAACCAGAGTAGCAAAAGTCACAAATGAGAGAAACACAAAGCTATATATACTGAGGCTTTGTGTTTCTAAAGAAGAGATCAACGGCCCACAAACAAAGCATCCAACGAATGCAACATAAGTGTGCTTTCGCACACAGATCGCTAGCGTGGCAGCAACACCACCGGGCCAAAGGCTATCATGGACTGGGCCAACAAAACACAAATCACCTGGGCCAACTTCCCTTGCTGGACTGGACCTCTGCCACAAGCTGGAAAGGAACTGGGCCTCTACAAAACCAAAGCCAAAGCTCACCCGCACAATCCTTATGCAAAATGTTTTAAATTTTATAAAAAATAATAAAGGAAATAAAATATTAAGAAAGATGTTAATATTTTAACAGCTTTACATGGTATAAATTATGTGCCAAAGTTTTTCCAAATCCGACAAGCATAAATTTGCAGACACAGAAAACCCCATCAACAATAGTGTTGGAATGTGTTGCAAAACATGACATTATGAATCTGCATATAATAAATACAAAACAATTCCAATGGAATAGTTATATATCTAGAATTTCTATCGAACACATGGTTATCAAACGTTTGTGAATCACGGATGGTAATTTTCAAACAAGTCATTCTTCATTGAATAAAAACAGGACGAGTTCACTTATAGTGTTAAAACCATTAACAAAGGAAAGCAATATGAGTTTATTTTTAACAACTACAATATCAGAAAATATAACAATAATTGTTTTCCATGTTAGTTACATTTCAAAAGATGCTCATTTGCAATGTTCATAACGGCAAGGACAGGCTCTATGGTGACGAGTGAAGCATTAGCAGCAAACTCTTCCTTAACATCGTATTCAATTGTTAATTTCAGAAGACATGAAGAACCCGAGCCATCCTTTGGATTCTCTCTGATCTCAACCCTTATCCGATAAAAATTAAATCCCATATCTAGAAACCCCCCTTCAATCGCTTCGGTCACTTTGATCATATTTATGTTATCAATCTTTGTGAACTTCTCTTTACAAGAAGAGAAGCCTGACCCTGGACATATAATATAAAATTATATCATCAATTCTTTCATTTATTTCGTTACTATTAATCTTTATAGGCAAAATGGAATTTATTAATCCCATCTTTTTGCAATTGGCCGATAATAATCTCACCTGAGTTTATTCTTCTCACCAGTCTCACCTTTAAGATATTTTACTCTCAATGCACCTCCCCGTTAACTCACACTAACGTTGTTAGCTGAAACTCACAATTCTAGGTGATTATTCACCGGATTTGAAAGAGGGAATCGAGACGAAGATATTGGTATGTTCAATGGCAGAAATAAGTATGGTTCGATGGTTTAATCGTCGGTTCCGATCATCCCATCCGAGGAGAACATCAACCTACAACCGACGAACCATGCTTATTACTGTAACTGAACATATCAATATCTTCGTCTCGATTCCCTCTTTCAAATCTGGTGAATAATCGCCTAGAATTGTGAGTTTCAGCTAACAACGTTAGTGTGAGTTAACGGGGGATGTATTGAGAGCAAAATGTCTGAAGGTGAGACTGGTGGGAAGAATAAACTCAGGTGAGATTATTATCGGTCAACTGCAAAAAGGTGAGATTAATAAATTCCATTTTACCATCTTTATATATATGATGAGACGTACCAGGCTTCATGGTAAGCTTGAGAATAGTACCGAGCCCACCATCACCTTCAACCAAGTCAACCGCTTCAAAGATTTTTCCTACGACAAGCTTACCGATCTCAAGCGTGCCGTAAAGAGCCCAAGCTTTTCTTGCTGGCACCTTTACTTCTGCCTCTTCAGATAAGGTTCCGAACATTTTTATAGATGTATATATTTTTATCGTGGTTGATGGAATGCACACTATTTATACATGAAAATAAGCTTTGCATGTACATGCAATTGGACAAATCTGTGGTTTATGTTTTGTTTTGTAAAAGATTCCTCATCATTTCATTTCTTTTTCCTAATTATTTATTAATGGCCGGTTTTGTTCATGTTATTTTTTTTTTCTCATTGTTTTTCTACTTTAAAAATGGTAGACCACTAGGGAAACTAATCTTAAAAATTAAAAGTCATATACAACGGATGTGACATAGTCTAGTGGATAATAATGTTTATTAAACTAAATTTAGGGGCTAGTAGGCACCACTTTTAAATGCCTATATCAGTTGTTTGTCACATCAGGGCCATATAATATGAGAAAAAAAAAACGTCACTCGAGTTGTTTAACTGGTTTTTGTTCTTACCATACGGCTCACATGACACGTCATAGTATATAGGTGGTGCGTCAATGGTGTTCATGGCCCATAAAAATTAACCCACATATAAAAAATTATCTTCTTAAACAAATCAACTAAAAAACTTCACATTTAAGTTCACTTTTCTAATTAGTTTTGACCATTCACTTGGAAGATTTATTTGTTGCATATGTTTTTCATTTAGTACTAAAATAAAATTATAAAATACAATGGATAATTTTTCTACTATTTCCTTATTCTCAACTTCACTTAAAAAAGTACATAGACATAAGTAGGAATAACACAACTGGCAAGTTTAGACAAAATTAAAGTTAAAATTACCTAAACTCGTCTCAAACCCGATCCATTGCAAATTTACAATTCCTCGAAACCACCGTTTGTCCATACTTGACCCATCCTACATGACTAGTACACATGTCAATCGATGAAAAAAAACCGTGTCACAAAATGATTTGTTAACGATACGTGGAACATTAACCCAGACATAATCAAATTGATACTAAAAATGATTCGGTACGAAAAATTCAATACCGGTACCCATTACCAGTTACTCATCCTTAATAAAAACCCGATAGGTTTGAAACAAAATTCGGGTTGAAATTACTAGGGTCAGGTGGGGCACTTCACGCGTTCTTTACGAGTAGGCCACTACCCTCACGATAATACTGTCGTCGATGGTACGGGTAATGGTCTAGTGAAGCAATTACGAGTTCTAGTTAACGGATGGTGAGTGAAGTTTTATGTGTGTAGGTTTGGTATTTAAATCTCTTTCTTCTAATAAAAAAGTAGCTAGGGGGACACTTGTCCCCATACTAGAGCTCCTCAATATTATAGTACACATGTCAACCAACCATCTTCTAACCCGGATTCGTGCCCCGACCCAATGACCCGTATCATTAAAATATGCAATAAATGTGTTTTACCACTAGATAAAATCTCTCCTCACTATGTTCAGTTTCCATGTTTTGACTCTCAATACATAGCACCGAGTTTTACGACATTCTACATTATTTGATACATTTCAATAAAAAAAATCGTAAATTAGGCCATTAGTAGATCAATTATACATTTTCCATTAACACACCATTAATACAAATTATAAACTATTGCTCCATTCTAAAAATATAATACTGCATTTGATTATAAATTGTTTTAGAAAAATTGTTCAATCATTCACATGGTCTATATCTATAACAACCATCAAACTAACTTCCATTTCCAATTATCTGTAGGTACGATATAATTTTTGTTAATATTATTTCATTTTGATTCATAATAATTTTATGCATTCACACATAAGTTATGTTAATAATTTACGATTTTTTGATTCTTTTTAATTTTCTTTTACATAGTGAAAACCATCATGGACTCTTACAATGAATTTGTAACAAATAACACATTCAGCCTAATTGGCGATGTGTGGGAATCACAAAATGAAAGGAGTCTTATTGTATTTGGAAAAATCTCACAAGTGTATAAAGACTATGGTTGGTACCATATGGCATGCTCTAAATGCCATGAGAAAGTTAGCACAGATTACATTGTTGACAATACTAATGGTGACAATGGAGGGTATGAAATAATACCAAAATACACTTGTGAGAACAATAATTGTGCTGAGAATGATATTGAAGCAATCCCAAGTTTCTTCCCTAACTTTTATATTTAACCCTTTAAAAAAATCAATGCTAAATTTTAATTTATATTTTAATTCCTTTTATTTTTTCAGGTTTGAAATAAAAATTTTGGTACAAGATATTAGCAATGGGGTCATGCTAACATTGTCTCATGAAGATGTGGCTAAATTGATTCCACTCGATATTCATGATTTGTTGAAAGAAAAAAATGTGTGTTTTTATCTTTATTATTTTTACTATTTATTTTATTTTTTATTATAATTTTTATCATGTAATTACCAAAATTTCTTCTTCACAGGTTGGCGATTATGTTCGGTTTCCTGATGAATTCTTTTTAATCAAAGATAGATGGCTTGACTTTAAAATAGAAGTGGCAGAGACAAATTTAAAAACATTTTCTGAAATTTATACCGTTAGCGGTATCAATGTAACAACCGGCAAAAATAAGGTAATTCCGTACAATTAATTAATATATGATTAACGTAATTAAATGCAATTATGTGTGATTTAATTAGCAAGGCCTTAGGGAATAGCAATTTCCAAATAATGCATAGGAATGCATACGTTTAATGGTAAAGCATGATTGGATCATGTGCGAATAAGCTATCCGGTACGGATGTTGGCAATTACCCGGTAATAATTAAATAAACGAAACGAATCCCGGACACCCAGGATATAAAATAAAGGGTATTTTCATAAGATATAATGAGTTTTGGAACTCCAAAACCATAAATGAAAACGTCTTGTACAAATCTCCCGGTAACGAATAAAGTGCGCATATCGCACCCGATACGCGTATAACTCATAATTTCACCCGGTAAAGGCCTAAATAACCAATCAACGCTTAAAATAGACTATATTTAAGGGTTATTAAAGGTATATTTAAGGTCCGGATAACGCGTGATTAAAACCCGAAAAATACCCGAACGACACCCGAACGACGGGGGATTAAACATAACAAACAATGGATAAATATTTGAAGTTGTGGACCCCACCCAAACCACATGGGGGCCGGCCTTAGAGGCCTTAATACATCCACATTTTGTGTTAATAATAATAACCTATAATCTTAGATAAAGCATGCACACACATGAAGACAAAAGTGGAAGAAAAGATATAAGGAAACACTAGTACAAAAGGCATGCTACTTTCTTGTCCCCTTAAGCAAAATTTCGGCCAAGTGCCTATACAATCCAAGACCAAAATCCAAAACATCATTACATTAGAGTGTGCATGGGTGTGATAAGTCTTGTAAGTAGGTTCATGATGCCTTATAAGATTTAATCAAGATTTGCAAGAAAACTCATGCATATACATACATACATACGGCACCTTAAGCACACACACATATCATCTTTTTTCAAAATCTCCCAAGTACCCACATAATCTTCCATAAGATCTCTTGGATCTTTAGCATCATTACATGTGATAGTTATATAATAACACATGTTAGAAGATTGAATCACCAAGCAAAACAAATCTCTTTCTTCCTTCCCTCTTGGCCGTGGGTTTCCATAAGCCCACACACATTGTTCTTTCAAGTTTTTACATCTCCAAAATACTTAAAATCATCCATCATCCAAACCCCTTTTGTGTGTTTCAAGAGCTTGGAGCTAAACCACTAGGAAGAACACACTAAACCCCTCTCAAATCCAAGGTTTTTGTCTTCCCTAGCCTTGTGCTAGTAGTAAGCTTCCTAATCTTGTTTTTGATTGTTATTATTCATGTATGTGTTCCTAGTAGCAAGTTGTACATGAAGGGTTTAAAAATGGTTTTGAACATAATCTTTAATAGGTTTTCATGTGTAAAATGGAAGATTAAAGATATGAAAATAAACCATGGATTTGTTGATGATGATGTATTAGTCTTGAAAATATGTAAAGTTTACATGTAAGACTAAGTAGGATGATGTTTTGGTTAAGATTTTGAAATGAACTTGAATATGTTAAAACTAACCTTAATTCATCTTATTATGATCATTTAAGTTATAATATGTGGTAAAACATGTTAGAAGTTCATAAATGAATAAGATGGAAAATTAAAGTTAACTCACTTGGATGAATGATATTTTGATGAAATGGACATACACATAAAACACACACATAATTAGTCTTCCATATGGAATATAAGACTAACATAAGTGTTTTGATACAAAAATAACTTACCAATAAAAAGTTGAATCTTTAAAGTTAACTATTTTGAGTGAAAAATGCTAACTTTGGAAGTTAGAGTGGAAAAATGCAACTTTTGTAAGTTAAGGGACTAAAGTTGTAACTTTGAAAGTTAAGGGACTAAAATGAACATTTTAGAAACTATTAGTCCAAAAATACAAGTATGGAAAGTTTGGTGTCAAAAATGTAAGTATTAAAGGCTAAGGATGATTTTTGTAAATACTAGTAAAAATACTTGGGTATTTTGTATAAAAATGTATTTTTGAAAGTTATAAAAATATAAAGGGTTTTAACATAAGGATTTTTATAAAATAGAGATTTTATAAAAATATTAAACAAACTTGGGAAACTTATACAAAAATGAATACTTTTATATAAATGGGAATATAAAAGTGTTGGAAACATTTTTGTAGTTAAGTTGACAAGTTGGGTTAAAAATACATAAGTATTTTAACCATCCAAGTAACATGTGAAAATAGGAAGAAATATGGATGATATTTCTATAAAATACATGTTGGGAAAAACTTGGAAAAATTAACTAATCAAGTTAAGATATCGAACTAAAACGCGTTAACGAACCATACACGGACAAAATATGAGAAAATGCCATTGCGGCAAGATAAGAAAAATATATATTTTAAGAGGTAAAATATATATATACTTTGGGTGAAAACAAATAAACACTTTCCTAAGTGTTGGAGGATTAATTCGTGGGAGAAACACATGACACAAACGAATAAGACGTTAAAACAAACGTATATACTTAACAAGAAAAATTACACATTTATATATATATTTGTACGCTCGTCTCGGCAAAATTCTAGTATATCTACTTAATGGGAAAGTAGATATGCGGGAAGGAAAGCCGCGACGGGAAGACAAGGATATATATATGTGTATGTCGTACCAACGAAATCCTAGTATATTTACTTGAATGGGAAAATAAATATACGGTGTGGTGAGTTGAATCGGACGTTAAGAATATACGATCGAACGACAAAATCTTAGCATATTTGTTTAAATGGGAAAACAAATGTGTGGCAAAGTGAGTCGGGTCGAGGATTGAAATATATATTATATCGAGCGATGCGATCTTAAGTATAATTATTTAAATGGGAAAATAATTATATGTTAAGTGAAGTCGAGTCGATGATAATAAGATACAAGTTATGGAAATATTAACAAGAGTAGTATATAACTTGTAACACAAGGGGTAATGTAACGCCAACAAAACCTAGGATACGCGCTTAATTAAACGGGATTTGGAAACAACTTGTGGTCGGGAGTTGGGTGTACAACTTGCCGAGGCACATGCACTATAGGAATAGTGACTTATACGTTTAGGACGTTTGTAGGTGCAAGACCACCCCTTGCTATTCACCTTATCGAGCCAGACGCAGTTTCAGGTGAGTTTCACGGCCCCATTTTAAACTATTTTTACGTTTTCGGGGGAAAGATATGTTAGGGATAATGTTTGACGGATTTAATACTTGAGGTGTGACCGCCACTCGGGGTTGAGTCCTCGCCTCTATAATCATTTATTCGGAAATTGAAACCGGAGGAATATTCGGATAGTACTATTGGTGCCTGACAAGGCCCACCCCTAATCGATAGCGTCGATTATGCATTAGGTTATGCCTGGGGTGCAAATATTCTGAACTTAAGTCGTGGGAAACCGAGTAACGACTTGGAGCGGGGCATTTTATTTATATACGTCTTGGTTTGATTATAGTCTCAAGTAGATTTATAGGAATTTGCAACTCCTATATATTGTCATAACATGGTATTCCCAAGTATTCAAGTTTTAGAAACTGAAAACCTGTGAACTCACCAATATATTTATATTGACGAAACTTTTTAAATATATCTTTCAGGTAACTAGAAGATGAAAGATCAGGCAAGCAGGGTCGGGGAATCTCCAATGCGACGTCGAACTTTTGTGGGGTTTCACTTTTATTTCCCAAGGCATTTGGGATATATATGAGAAACCTCTATGTTTATTTCAAAAACAATTAACTTTCGTGTAATGTTTGAAACTGATTTGACGTCATAATAAATGACCCATTTTCTTAAATTACTTGTGTTTAGCAATAACCTTGACTTTATGCTTTTGAACCGTCGCGCCACGTGTTTCCGCCTTTGTCGTGGTGTGACAGAACGTGGTATCAGAGCCAAGGTTATAGCGAACTAGAGTATTTTCTTTAAAAACTAGACTATAACCGGATTTGGTTCTAAAGATAAAGTTTTCAAAAGAAAATGTACATGGTTTTAAATAAAAGTAATTTTCAAGAAGCATTGGGCATGAGGAGATTCCGACCAAGCCAGCCATGAGTATTGTTATACTGTAACGTAAAAATTAGAAGTTAGGAAGGTTACTATAGAGTACGCCATAACTGTCTAATTTAAATAAATCATATATATACATGTACGGTTCTTTTGCCAGGATGTCCGACGCGGGAAGTATAGCGCCTAGTATTGATAGCAGTATCCAGATCATTCCTGCGCCACCGCCTGAGCCGGTAGAGCTAGTTGTACTGGACGCAGAAGACGAAGATGTAGAGATGAACGCCGACGGAGGCTCGGACGACGACTCGGATGAGACGGATCCTAGCGAGGATCCTGATTGGGCACCCGCTGTGGTGGACGCGCCGCTACCCGTTGTACCGGCAGCACCGTTAGCTCCACGCCCCATTCGAGCTGTTAGGGATTTTCCCGAGGGCTGTGCCGGACCGTCCCGGCCGATCCCAGCCCATTCGGAGACAGTAGAGTCTCCATTCGACCAGCAGGCTCACATGGAGCACGAGCCAGCACCCTTACCTCATATCCACGTCCCAGCAGGCATGAGACTCCTGCCTATTCCCCATGGGAGGAACGGATGGATATCCGACGACTCCGATGACGAGTCTGTGGGCTCGGTAGGGCACATGTTGGTGCCAGAGATTCAGGCTGACCAGGAGGAGCCAGTGGCTCCAATGTTAGAGGATGCACCTGCTGATCCCATACCCCCACCAGCACCACTCGAGCCTGTACCACAGGAGGGACCAGCAGCACACATACTCGAGGGTAGCCCCGCTGATAGCTCTCAGCTACGCAGGGCAGGCATGGCAGCTTTTGCCACCGCGAGCCCTCCTACCCCCACTGTTGTGATATCCACTCCAGAGTGGGCCACTGTCTCGGAGCCTTTAGTAGCACCACTAGCCGAGCCTATGCCACCACCCACCATTGCCATGACTATACCCATCCCCACCATTCCCAGCATGACACCTGCACCATACCCTCTAGGTGCAGGGGACCCGTATATGATGCCACACCACTTTTCCATCAGGCCACCCAGTTTCACTCCATTACTGCCACACATACCAGTACCATTCCCCTTCGGGCCCTTCCCATCCACACACCCTGATGTACCCGGACCATCCCACCTTCCCAGGATGACACCCCCCTCTGGACCAGCCCAGACCTCGACCATCACTTTAGAGCAGGATTTTCAGACTCTAGTCAACACGGTGCAGCGCACCGTGAATCAGGTTGAACAGCAGACGAGGTTGATGTGGGCTAGGATGATTGACACTCGTGATGCCTTGGCGCATTACGCAGAGGAGCTCTTGCGCATGGATGCGCAGAGCGGGATTACTGGGGATGCACACTGGGCACATCGACAGTTTTTGTACGAGCGCATCTCAGAGATCAGCATGACGATTAGCATGTATGCGCCGCAGTACCAGTATCCACCGCCACCGCCACAGTAGGATGTGTCGGGGATGCACAGAAGACGCACCAGCTTATGTACATATTAGCAGCATTATGGTAGTACAGCACGGGTTATGACACTCGTCTGCATTTTGCCTAGCCGTACGGGTATTACGGCGTATGATATGATGTTTTATTATTTCAAAAGCAATGTATTGTATGAGAAATGTATTCTCCATTTTGGTATTATGAACAAGCATTGTACTGATATTATTGAAATTAATGAAAAATCTTATTATTATGGTGAAATATGTTGTTGTCTATGATTATTATTGCTTACTCCATGTGTTGTGGTTTGTATATTTGTGTGGTGATGTTGTGTTGATTTCTATTTATATTTCTGTATGATGTATTGGTATGTTGTGTGATGACATGGTGTTGATTATTGTGTTCATGCTTTGGTTTGTTATTTATGCTTTGTATTGTATAAATGTTTGCCAAATTAACCTTTGATAATTATTATTGAAGAAAAATGGCACCTGCCACCCGAAGCAATAGCGGAGCAGACGGACTGCCCACAACACCCGCCGAACTCGAGACTATGATATCGGAACGCATAGCCCGCGCGATCGCGGAGCACGAAGCTACACGCTCCGAAAGATCTCGCGACTTGACTGGGAGTGACCGACAGGAAACTTCCCCCACTGGTAAGAAGTTGAAAGAAATTGATAAAGCAATGGGAGAATATCCTAAAACTCCTATCCCGTAATAACATACAACTTTATTAATGCAGAAACGGCCTCGCGAGAGCGTGGCTGCACTTTCAAAGCCTTCCTCGACTGCAAGCCGCTCAATTTTAACGGCACGGAAGGATCAGTTGGTCTGGTCAAATGGTTCGAGAAGACCGAGGCTGTCATTCGCATCAGTGGGTGTACCCCACGTCAGTCGGTTATGTACTCCACCAATCTGTTTTTAGACCAAGCACTGACATGGTGGAATGGTCAAGTGCAGTCTTTGGGTGATGACACTGCTTACTCTCTGTCGTGGGCAGAACTAAAGGAACTGATGATTGCTGAGTACCGTCCGGCGAGTGAGGTACAGAAGTTGGAAACTGAGTTTTGGAACCTCTCTATGGTGGGAGCAGACGTTACTGGATACACGTCTCGATTCCACGATCTTGCCAGATTGGTGCCACGATTGGTTACCCCTGAGAACAACAAAATTGAGCGCTATTTGTTCGGCCTAGCACCGCAAATACGCAGCATGGTCACTGCTTCTAAACCTACGACCATGCGCGCGGCTATTGATCTTGCGCTCAGTCTCACCGAAGATGCCATACGCATGGGCACACTAATCCGCCAAGTTTCCGGATTAAAAATTTCTGAAGCAAGTAGTGTTGAGGCCAAGAAACAGGGATCAAGTTCAGCGGTTGTAACTAATGATCAGGGTAACGGGCAGAGGTTTGGGAAAAGAAAGAGAGATGAGGGAAAAAGGGATCGAGCGTCGGGAAGCTCGAACAAGAAAGGAAAGGGTTATGCCGCCACGGGACGTGGTAACAATAACAAACAGGGAAACCAGGGGAGAAACAATGGATTAACTTGCGGGAAGTGCCACCGCACCGGGCACAAGACCGAAGAGTGCCGATCTGGAGCACCAAAGAATGGAGGGGCCAGACCCTGTTTTGCATGCGGGTCATTGGACCATTGGAAGAAAGATTGCCCCAAAGTCAACAATCAGGCCCGCGGCCGGGCATTTGTAATTGGAGCCGGTGACGCACGGCAAGACCCCAATGTGGTCACTGGTACGTTTCCTCTAAATGGTCATTATGCCTCTGTATTATTTGATACCGGTGCTGACTTTAGCTTCGTATCCATTGAGTTTAAAAGACTACTTGGTTTAAAAACTAGCAAACTAGATACACCCTACTCTATAGAACTGGCTAATGGTAAAACTATTGAAACGAGAGAAGTAGCAAAAGATTGTAAGCTAGAACTCTGTGGGCACGAGTTTGGGATTGATCTATTACCGGTTGTATTGGGAAGTTTTGACATCGTTGTCGGCATGGACTGGTTGTCCGCGCACCGTGCCATTGTGGTTTGCAACGATAAAGTTATTCAGGTTCCCCTCGCAAGCGGTGAAACTCTCTCAATTCAAGGTGAAAGACACGGGACGCCACTAAGGATTATTTCGAGCATGAAGGCCCGTAAGTGTCTGAGAAAAGGGCTTGTCGCATTCTTGGCACACGTAGTGGACAAGAAGGCCGACGAGCGAAAGTTGGAAGACATTCCAGTCGCCAGAGATTTTCCGGATGTATTTCCAGAAGATTTGCCGGGGTTGCCACCACCTCGACAAGTCGAGTTCCGCATCGACCTCGTTCCCGGAGCAGCTCATGTGGCACGATCGCCATACCGCCTAGCTCCATCAGAGATGCAGGAACTGTCCAGCCAGCTACAAGAATTACTGGACAAAGGTTTTATAAGACCGAGTTTCTCACCTTGGGGAGCTCCCGTCTTATTTGTGAAGAAGAAGGCTGGCACATTTCGCATGTGCATCGACTATCGAGAGCTGAACAAGCTAACCATCAAGAATCGCTATCCTCTCCCCAGGATCGACGATTTATTTGATCAGCTCCAAGGTTCCAGCTATTACTCCAAGATCGATTTGAGGTCAGGCTATCACCAGTTGCGTATACAAGAAGAAGATGTACCAAAAACGGCCTTCAGAACCCGGTATGGGCACTATGAATTTTTGGTAATGCCGTTCGGCTTGACCAACGCACCAGCGGTTTTCATGGACCTAATGAACCGCGTATGTAAGCCATACCTGGACAAATTCGTCATTGTCTTCATTGACGATATTTTGATCTATTCACGTACGAAAGAAGACCACGAGAATCACCTTCGGTTAATTCTTGAAGTGTTACGCAAGGAGAAGCTCTATGCTAAATTCTCGAAATGTGACTTTTGGATTCGGGAAGTTCACTTTTTAGGCCACGTGGTAAACGAGAAGGGCATACACGTTGATCCAGCCAAGATCGAGGCGATTAAAAATTGGGAAGCACCTCGAACTCCTACCGAAGTACGACAATTTCTAGGCCTCGCGGGTTATTACAGAAGGTTCATCGAGAACTTTTCGAAAATAGCGCAAGCTTTAACCATGTTAACCCAAAAGGATAAGAAATTTGAGTGGACGGAAAAGCAAGAGGCAGCATTCCAGTTACTAAAAGACAAGTTATGTGGCGCTCCGATACTGTCACTTCCAGACGGTACGGAAGATTTTGTGGTTTACTGTGATGCCTCGCATCAAGGTTTGGGTTGTGTATTGATGCAGCGAGAAAAAGTAATAGCATATGCTTCCAGGCAACTGAAAATCCATGAGAAGAACTACACTACACACGATTTGGAATTAGGTGCAGTGGTGTTCGCTCTCAAGATATGGAGGCACTATTTGTACGGAACCAAGTGCACGATTTTCACTGATCACAAGAGTTTGCAACACATCTTCGATCAAAAGGATTTGAATATGCGACAACGGCGATGGGTGGAATTATTGAACGATTACGATTGTGAGATAAAGTACCATCCCGGTAAGGCGAACGTCGTAGCCGACGCCTTGAGTCGCAAGGAACGGGTTAAACCATTGCGTGTTCGAGCTTTAGGATTGACTATTCACACGAATATGACTGAACGAATTCGTGAAGCTCAAGTCAACGCCCTCAAACCCGAGAATGTCAAAGGTGAAAGGTTACGAAAGATGGTTGATTCACTGGAACCAAAAGCGGACCAGACATTGTATTTCATGAATAGAATTTGGGTTCCAGTATATGGTGGATTGCGTGAGCTAGTATTGGCCGAAGCTCACAGTTCTAGATATTCGGTTCACCCGGGTGCAGACAAGATGTTCCACGATTTGAAGGAACTTTATTGGTGGCCGAATTTCAAAAGGGATATAGCAGCCTATGTTGCGCGATGTTTGACTT
Source organism: Ambrosia trifida (assembly GCA_028751855.1). Classification (NCBI taxonomy): domain Eukaryota; kingdom Viridiplantae; phylum Streptophyta; class Magnoliopsida; order Asterales; family Asteraceae; genus Ambrosia; species Ambrosia trifida. The sequence goes on from CM054124.1 coordinate 55,988,426, forward strand.
GCGCAAAGGTCAAGGCTGAGCACCAGAGACCTTCCGGTTTGCTCCAGCAACCGGAAATACCGGAATGGAAATGGGAACGAATCACCATGGACTTCATTACCAAGTTACCTAAGACGACAAGCGGCCATGACATGATCTGGGTAATCGTAGATCGATTGACGAAATCTGCACACTTCCTCCCGATACGCGAAACGGACAGGTTGGAGAAACTGACCCGCTTGTACATTAAGGAGGTGGTATCTAAACACGGTGTACCTGTTTCTATCATCTCCGATTGAGATAGTCGTTTCACGTCAAGATTTTGGGAAAGTTTGAACGAAGCCCTCGGTACTCGCCTCGACATGAGCACCGCATATCACCCCCAAACGGATGGTCAAAGTGAACGAACCATCCAGACCTTGGAAGATATGTTACGGGCATGCGCGATCGATTTCGGAGGTAATTGGGATACGCACTTGCCATTGGTAGAATTTTCTTATAACAACAGTTATCATACGAGCATTCAAGCCGCACCGTTTGAAGCTTTATATGGACGCAAGTGCCGATCGCCATTATGTTGGGCGGAAGTTGGGGAAAAGCAACTCACCGGGCCCGAAATTGTTCAAGAGACCACGGATAAGGTCTTTTTGATAAAGGAACGCCTCAAAGCGGCCCGGGACCGCCAGAAAAGCTATGCCGATATGAGGCGAAAGCCTTTAGAGTTTCAAGTCGGAGACAGGGTCCTACTGAAAGTGTCACCTTGGAAAGGTGTCGCGCGCTTTGGGAAGCGCGGAAAGCTGAACCCGCGATATATTGGACCGTTCAAAGTCTTGTCGAGGGTAGGCACAGTGGCATACAAGCTCGAGTTGCCTCAAGAGCTTAGTGGAATACACGACACGTTTCATGTGTCGAACTTGAAAAAGTGCCTATCCGACGAAACTCTCATTATTCCTGCTGACGAAATCCAGATTGACGACAAGTTACATTTTGTGGAAGAACCAATCGAGGTAACTGATTGGAAGGTCCAAAAATTAAGGCGCAGCAAGATCAGATTGGTCAAAGTGCGCTGGAATGCCAAGCGTGGACCGGAGTTCACGTGGGAAAGGCTGGACCGGATGAAGCAAAAATACCCCGCCCTATTCGAGAAGACACCTGTACCGGAGAACTCGAAGTGAATTCCGGGACGGAATTCTCTTAACGAGGGGAGAATGTAACAACCGGCAAAAATAAGGTAATTCCGTACAATTAATTAATATATGATTAACGTAATTAAATGCAATTATGTGTGATTTAATTAGCAAGGCCTTAGGGAATAGCAATTTCCAAATAATGCATAGGAATGCATACGTTTAATGGTAAAGCATGATTGGATCATGTGCGAATAAGCTATCCGGTACGGATGTTGGCAATTACCCGGTAATAATTAAATAAACGAAACGAATCCCGGACACCCAGGATATAAAATAAAGGGTATTTTCATAAGATATAATGAGTTTTGGAACTCCAAAACCATAAATGAAAACGTCTTGTACAAATCTCCCGGTAACGAATAAAGTGCGCATATCGCACCCGATACGCGTATAACTCATAATTTCACCCGGTAAAGGCCTAAATAACCAATCAACGCTTAAAATAGACTATATTTAAGGGTTATTAAAGGTATATTTAAGGTCCGGATAACGCGTGATTAAAACCCGAAAAATACCCGAACGACACCCGAACGACGGGGGATTAAACATAACAAACAATGGATAAATATTTGAAGTTGTGGACCCCACCCAAACCACATGGGGGCCGGCCTTAGAGGCCTTAATACATCCACATTTTGTGTTAATAATAATAACCTATAATCTTAGATAAAGCATGCACACACATGAAGACAAAAGTGGAAGAAAAGATATAAGGAAACACTAGTACAAAAGGCATGCTACTTTCTTGTCCCCTTAAGCAAAATTTCGGCCAAGTGCCTATACAATCCAAGACCAAAATCCAAAACATCATTACATTAGAGTGTGCATGGGTGTGATAAGTCTTGTAAGTAGGTTCATGATGCCTTATAAGATTTAATCAAGATTTGCAAGAAAACTCATGCATATACATACATACATACGGCACCTTAAGCACACACACATATCATCTTTTTTCAAAATCTCCCAAGTACCCACATAATCTTCCATAAGATCTCTTGGATCTTTAGCATCATTACATGTGATAGTTATATAATAACACATGTTAGAAGATTGAATCACCAAGCAAAACAAATCTCTTTCTTCCTTCCCTCTTGGCCGTGGGTTTCCATAAGCCCACACACATTGTTCTTTCAAGTTTTTACATCTCCAAAATACTTAAAATCATCCATCATCCAAACCCCTTTTGTGTGTTTCAAGAGCTTGGAGCTAAACCACTAGGAAGAACACACTAAACCCCTCTCAAATCCAAGGTTTTTGTCTTCCCTAGCCTTGTGCTAGTAGTAAGCTTCCTAATCTTGTTTTTGATTGTTATTATTCATGTATGTGTTCCTAGTAGCAAGTTGTACATGAAGGGTTTAAAAATGGTTTTGAACATAATCTTTAATAGGTTTTCATGTGTAAAATGGAAGATTAAAGATATGAAAATAAACCATGGATTTGTTGATGATGATGTATTAGTCTTGAAAATATGTAAAGTTTACATGTAAGACTAAGTAGGATGATGTTTTGGTTAAGATTTTGAAATGAACTTGAATATGTTAAAACTAACCTTAATTCATCTTATTATGATCATTTAAGTTATAATATGTGGTAAAACATGTTAGAAGTTCATAAATGAATAAGATGGAAAATTAAAGTTAACTCACTTGGATGAATGATATTTTGATGAAATGGACATACACATAAAACACACACATAATTAGTCTTCCATATGGAATATAAGACTAACATAAGTGTTTTGATACAAAAATAACTTACCAATAAAAAGTTGAATCTTTAAAGTTAACTATTTTGAGTGAAAAATGCTAACTTTGGAAGTTAGAGTGGAAAAATGCAACTTTTGTAAGTTAAGGGACTAAAGTTGTAACTTTGAAAGTTAAGGGACTAAAATGAACATTTTAGAAACTATTAGTCCAAAAATACAAGTATGGAAAGTTTGGTGTCAAAAATGTAAGTATTAAAGGCTAAGGATGATTTTTGTAAATACTAGTAAAAATACTTGGGTATTTTGTATAAAAATGTATTTTTGAAAGTTATAAAAATATAAAGGGTTTTAACATAAGGATTTTTATAAAATAGAGATTTTATAAAAATATTAAACAAACTTGGGAAACTTATACAAAAATGAATACTTTTATATAAATGGGAATATAAAAGTGTTGGAAACATTTTTGTAGTTAAGTTGACAAGTTGGGTTAAAAATACATAAGTATTTTAACCATCCAAGTAACATGTGAAAATAGGAAGAAATATGGATGATATTTCTATAAAATACATGTTGGGAAAAACTTGGAAAAATTAACTAATCAAGTTAAGATATCGAACTAAAACGCGTTAACGAACCATACACGGACAAAATATGAGAAAATGCCATTGCGGCAAGATAAGAAAAATATATATTTTAAGAGGTAAAATATATATATACTTTGGGTGAAAACAAATAAACACTTTCCTAAGTGTTGGAGGATTAATTCGTGGGAGAAACACATGACACAAACGAATAAGACGTTAAAACAAACGTATATACTTAACAAGAAAAATTACACATTTATATATATATTTGTACGCTCGTCTCGGCAAAATTCTAGTATATCTACTTAATGGGAAAGTAGATATGCGGGAAGGAAAGCCGCGACGGGAAGACAAGGATATATATATGTGTATGTCGTACCAACGAAATCCTAGTATATTTACTTGAATGGGAAAATAAATATACGGTGTGGTGAGTTGAATCGGACGTTAAGAATATACGATCGAACGACAAAATCTTAGCATATTTGTTTAAATGGGAAAACAAATGTGTGGCAAAGTGAGTCGGGTCGAGGATTGAAATATATATTATATCGAGCGATGCGATCTTAAGTATAATTATTTAAATGGGAAAATAATTATATGTTAAGTGAAGTCGAGTCGATGATAATAAGATACAAGTTATGGAAATATTAACAAGAGTAATATATAACTTGTAACACAAGGGGTAATGTAACGCCAACAAAACCTAGGATACGCGCTTAATTAAACGGGATTTGGAAACAACTTGTGGTCGGGAGTTGGGTGTACAACTTGCCGAGGCACATGCACTATAGGAATAGTGACTTATACGTTTAGGACGTTTGTAGGTGCAAGACCACCCCTTGCTATTCACCTTATCGAGCCAGACGCAGTTTCAGGTGAGTTTCACGGCCCCATTTTAAACTATTTTTACGTTTTCGGGGGAAAGATATGTTAGGGATAATGTTTGACGGATTTAATACTTGAGGTGTGACCGCCACTCGGGGTTGAGTCCTCGCCTCTATAATCATTTATTCGGAAATTGAAACCGGAGGAATATTCGGATAGTACTATTGGTGCCTGACAAGGCCCACCCCTAATCGATAGCGTCGATTATGCATTAGGTTATGCCTGGGGTGCAAATATTCTGAACTTAAGTCGTGGGAAACCGAGTAACGACTTGGAGCGGGGCATTTTATTTATATACGTCTTGGTTTGATTATAGTCTCAAGTAGATTTATAGGAATTTGCAACTCCTATATATTGTCATAACATGGTATTCCCAAGTATTCAAGTTTTAGAAACTGAAAACCTGTGAACTCACCAATATATTTATATTGACGAAACTTTTTAAATATATCTTTCAGGTAACTAGAAGATGAAAGATCAGGCAAGCAGGGTCGGGGAATCTCCAATGCGACGTCGAACTTTTGTGGGGTTTCACTTTTATTTCCCAAGGCATTTGGGATATATATGAGAAACCTCTATGTTTATTTCAAAAACAATTAACTTTCGTGTAATGTTTGAAACTGATTTGACGTCATAATAAATGACCCATTTTCTTAAATTACTTGTGTTTAGCAATAACCTTGACTTTATGCTTTTGAACCGTCGCGCCACGTGTTTCCGCCTTTGTCGTGGTGTGACAATAAATGATGAAAAAAATGTCTTGTCTCAACTAGAGAAAAAAATGTTGATTGCGCAGATATTATAAAAGTATTTTTCTATATTTATTTTTACATACATACGGTTAATTTTCCTTTTTATTTTTTTTATGTTAAATGTCTTCATTTATATACAATTTTAATACAGGATAATTGCGCAAATAAAATGGACTCTATTAATTTTATGGTGGAATTGTCAAGCGATGAAGAATGATTTGCACTGAAGTTAATTCGTTGAAGATGTTTTTTTTTGTTATGAAGTTGTGTTTTTTTTTGGCGAGTTTGGTTTATGATCTTCTGTTTTTTGTTTATCGTTTTATGAACTTCCATGAATAATTGTTTTATTTTTTACATGTTTCTATGTATTCTAAACAATGAATTTAATATTATCTTATATTTATTTACTATTAATTTGTTGATTTTAGGATATACGTAATACACTTTGCTTAACAAAAACAATGAATTTACATTAGTTATTTTGTCCGTTTTTTTATATGTAAAAAGTGTAGAAAATATGTTATTATCATAATTTATAATTTTTTGAATTTTCTAAAATTTAAAATTAGTTCAAAATTTTGCAATTCTAAATTTTTTTGAGGTTTAGGAGGTAAAGAAGTTGTTATGAAATTTTCAAAATTTTTAAAAATTAATTAAATTGCCATATTTAATCAATCCAATGTAACTATAAATATTGAAAACACTTTAATCATTCTTCGAATTCTTTTTTACTTACATTTTCTTACAAGTTCATTTCATATTCGTTCTTTGTTAGCGTTGAACATCATACACAGCAATTCTTAGATATTAAGTTACAATAATTAATGTTTTTAGTAAGTTGTTTACAAGCATGTTTCATACGTACGTTCTATATGAACGTTATCATATAATTTCTATTTATTTTATTATATGTATGAATTATATGTTTTTTAATTGTTTATTGTTGTTGCTAGATTGTTTTAAATCTAGATTTGTAAATTTAATATTATACTTTTTTGTGTGATACACACTATTTAACATTAAGTTTCAACTTTTACCGTCACTAACCTCTTTACATATGAAAATTATGTGCAAATTATAAAGTTTCTGATATTTTTTTTAAATTCAAATAATTTGAATAAATTAAAGTTTTCAATATTAAATTTTGACAGCTGAAAATTTGGTAAGTAATAAAAGTTTTATTTATAATTTCATAATTATTAGAATTAATTCACTTTCTATAAATAATTTTACCGTTTTTTTCCTTTAATTTTAGTATTAAATATGGAAATTCTGTTACGTTGTTTGACTTTTTTAAAGATTTCTTGATTTCAGTTCTAAGGTTGACATGGTAAATACAATTTACATTCTTAATCTACGATTTGCCATTAAAAAAATTTGTTTACATATATATATTATTATAATTATTGTATCTAATTTTTGAATATTTTCGTTAGTAATAAATGTTTACAAAATTTATATTTTAAAATTTTTAAAATAATGGTATTTAATTAATAAAGCTGTATTTATACTTTCTATTTTAATAAAACTAATTTCATTTCCATATTTAATTCGATGCGTTTTTTTATTATTATATTTATTGTGTAACGTAATATCAAAATTATAATTTTTTCGAATTTTTTAAAATTCAAAAAAAAAAAAAATCGAAATTTTGAAGATTTCAAAATTTTTGAAATCTTGGCGGTAAGTAAATTGTTATTAAATTTTCAAAATTTTTAAAAATTAATTACATTGCCATATTTACTCAATCGAATATAAGTATAAATATTGAAACACTTTATTCATCCTACTAAACCTTTTTACTTACAATTCCTTACAAGTTCATTTCATAATCGTTCGTTGTTAGCTTTGCGGATCGTACACAACAAGCCTTAGATTAAATTTCAACAGTTAATGTTTGAGTAAGTTTTTTACAACCATGTTAGTATTTGTAATGTTATCATCACTAACAATCATTTCACTCCTACTCTTATATAGAAGACAACTTTTACTCTACAATGTCTCAATTACCGAAATTTAATTTTAGCTTACCAGCATCTAAAGTTACCAAGAGTAATAGTACTTCTAATGGTAAGTCATAATATATTTTATACTTAATTGTACATTTATAACTTTACTTTGCTGGTTGAACTTTTATTTAATTAGATAAAATAAAAGTTATGCACCTTTATCATACATAACTAATGGTATGAGCATCTTAGTATTATTTGTTATTTATGTATGCTTTTATATACATTATACGATGAAATAAATATACCATTTAAATATTTATATAAATTCAAACTATGTAATTAATGATGTTAAATATTTATCATTAAGAACATACTAAAATGATCTACATTCTACATTTACATTTATTTCATGTTTCGTTTTTTTAAATGGTAATATATATATATATATATATATATATATATATATATATATATATATATATATATATACTTATAACTACGTAAAATTAAATACCTTATTTTTTAATTGATTTTTGTATAGGTGGCACATGTTAGCGGTCATGATATCTTCTATTGTGCTCTGTGCCATGTGCAATGTACCAGCCAAACTAACCTGAACGCACATGTGGATGGTAAAAAGCACAAGAAGGCGTTGGAGGCCGCTGGATTTATTAATTTTATTTGATAATTATTTTTTTAGTAATGTCGTATGTTTTTTTTTTCGGATTTTGCTTTTTGCTATTATAATTTCGTGTTTAACATTATGTTTGGTATTTTTTTTCATAATAATCTTAAGATTTGATGATTTTGAATGGTGATTTATTTGTTAATGAGTTTCCATATTGTTTTTTTAATGATTTGGTGATTTTGAAATTATAATTTTTTTTATGGTAGTTGATTGTTTGGTTTGGAATTGCATGTTAATATAATCTTACATATATTCATTGCTTTTATGCACACTCAACTTCAATAATAAAACTATTAGTTTAATATTACTTTTTAATTTTTAATTTACTTTGGTTTACATCGTGGGTAACCACAAGTCGCTAACCTAGTTTATGTATTAATAAAGTAAATCAGGGAAGTAACGTAAGTAGTATTTGTGGAAAATCAGGCCGGACACCCTTAGACCACTCGGTATGGGGAGCGGCAAGGGGCCGGCGACGCCAAGCCGGGCCGGGCTACACCGCCCCCCTGGCGCGGCAACGGCTTAGCCGGCACCCCTTTGCCGTTTATGCCGTGCCTTGTGCTTGTGATTGGTGGGTTGGGTTGAGCTGGGGGCCCTTCTTCTTTGCCGGCCCGGCACCACACCCAGTGGTCTTAAACCCGTCCCCAACACATTTTGTCAATACCCGACCCATCATCCTACACGGCTACACATATAGGTCAGACAGACTAGTACACATATCAGTCAACAAAAGAAATCCGACGTGGCACAAAATGATTCGTTAACGATACGTGGAACATCAAACTCAGACACAACCGAGTATACTCGCAACTCATTTGTACCAACTCATTCCGTCGAATCACACACACCTCCGTTATCTTCTCCGATTCAATCCGAGTATAAAACCCCACACCAAACCCTAACAACAACAATAATAATAATATTATTATCTCAACCACCAATGGCGATACGTGCAACGGTGCTACGTTTTCCATCAGAACCAGACGCACAGGACTCATCAGGACTACCATGGGGAGTAACAGTGACACCGTTCGCCGCCAAGGACGAGAACGGCAACTCGCCGTTGTACGGATCAGGCGGAGAGCTGATCCCTAGGTGTGAGAATTGCTGGGCGTATTATAATACGTATTGTGATCAGGAACAGTGGGCGTGGAGTTGTGCTATTTGTGGAACGTTGAATGGATTGTCGTCTGAGACGATTACTCGTTTTTCGAATCCTGAATTGTCTCCTGAAACGATGTCGTCTTTCGTTGACCTCGAATTGCCTCGTAATGTTAATTTCATACTCCGTGTTTAGACTGTTTACATATAGTTTGAATTTTCTTACTGCATTGTAATGTTTAGTGTGAATTGAGTGATTCTGTTAGGAAATGAATTGGTTGAGATGCAATTAAGAGTGTAGAGGTAGAAAATTAAGCATTAAATCGTGTTTTAGAGGAGTGAAGGACTAGATTGCTTAAGGTTTTATTCAAAGCTTTTTGTTGATGCAAATGTAGACTGATACAAGAGTTTTCTATTTAGTTATGGATCAGAATTGCAATTGAGTAATTCTGTTGCAAAACGGATCGGTTGAGATGCGACTCGAGATTGTAGACCTAGAAAATTAAGCCGTAAAAAAGTTTAAAGAAACGGAATTGAGTCTCGAGGTGTTTCCCCTTGGCCTCACGAGGCGTAAGCCCTAGGCGGAATTAAAAAACAAATACAAAAATAATATATCTTTTAAAAAATAGAATCCTATCTAATTTCATCACCAAATTCACCAAAAACATAAACAACACACACATAAAAAAAGACAAGGAATTTTTGAAAATGACATAAAAAGTCTAAAACATCAAAACACCTTGAGGCGCAGCTTTTCTTAGCGCCTCATCCCTACGCAGCATACTTACAAAATAACCCCATGAGGCGCCGCCTCATACTCGTGTTCTGGCAGCCTCGCCTTTCGCCTGTTTTTTAACTATGGAAGTGAAGAACTTCATTGTTATAGGTTTTCTTCAATTCATTGTGTTAAAGCAAATGTGGATTATGCAAGAATTGGCGCATGATTCTTGCATCGGATGCCATTGAAGCTGTTACATGAAGTTATTGAGACTTTTTAGACTTTAGTTATAGATTTCAGTATACATTGTATACTCTAATACTCAATCTCATACCAGTGAAAATGTAGCCCAATGCAGGAATTTATTTATTTATTTATTTTTTTTTGTAGATATCAAGCATTTGAAATTTAGATATCGATAAACAGGTGAATGATACTTAATTTTTATATATTGTAGTTGATGGTTCTGAGGAGGAGGATATGCAAGCGCGGCCTGTTTACGTTGCTGCTATTGATTTGGCGTGTAAGACTTATATGAATCTGTTTATTTTTTTTTTTTCAACTGAACATGTTTCAACTATGGGCAGAAAAAAGGATATGCATTATTGAACAACTATCATTAAATACATGAAAGTTTATTAAGGATTTAGTCATTTAGTATACATGTTTCAAATTCAACAATGGGCAGAAAAGATGATGTCCCTTGTTGCATTTTAAGTTCTATGAAATGAATTTGTGTATGTACTTAGTAACTTATTGAACATTCATTTACTCCCTTTGCAGCCTCAGAAGAGTTTCTAGAACTTACGAAAAGTGCTTTGTTAGCAGCACTAGAAGGTTGGTAATTATGGTATTATTATCTAGACTTTTAGTATATTGAGTTTTAAGTGCTAAAAAAAATTGTTTTCATTATAGCTCTTGCGCCTGGGTCTCTTTTTGGGCTTGCCACATTCAGCCACAAGTTAGGTTTGTATGATGTGCAAGGACCAATTCCTGTGGTGAAAAATGTTTTCTTACCCGCGGACTCTGATGGAACCCTATCAGTTGAGCTTGAAGATGCCATGCCATTGTTTTCCTTTTTGGCTCCAGTAAGTTCATTACAAATTTACTCCAGTTTTCATATCAGTTTATGATTGGTTTTGACTAGAGATTGCAGTTTTGAACGATTTACTTATGGGTACTGGGTAGGTCAATATAGGTTATGTTTATCTCAAATGGGTAAAATCAAATAATTTAGCTAATAGGGAACAAGGTGAAATGGGTTGAAAAGTCTCCCGAAGTGTATTATTGATGCATCTGACCTCCTAAATCGTTTTAGTCAATGATTATTATTTTATATTAATATGGTTTTTGCAATCATATTAAACGCAATAGTTTATATATACGCACACACACATATATCAAAGTATAAATGGAGAAAAAAATCTTTATGGGCAACCCAAACTGACATGGTCCTTACGATTGGTACTAAATATGACATGTTTTGATACAGTAGTCAACCTGTCCCTCCACCCACCCATCTTGACAGTTGCACCTCTAGTTTTGAAGGATATGTTTACAGAGGCCCATAAGTGATGAGACTTTCAAATGCCCCATTATCTTTTCCACAGGTAGAAAGTTGTAAGGATCGAATTGCATCTGCACTTGAAACCTTGAGGCCAACGTCGTCATGGGCAGGTACAGGTGGCGAACAAGGATTGGATAGAATTTTGCTGGGAGGACGAGGTTTTGGGCTGGCAATGGAATCACTTATCTCATACCTTGGATCTGAACATGGAAACACTTTCGCATTAGGTTTGCTTATGCTTTAGTACTTGCATGACCAAAAAAATATCATGAAACAAATTAGAATTCTGTGTCATTTAAAATGAAATTATTTGCAGCCAGAATCTTCGCTTTTCTATCTGGGCCTCCTGATTATGGGCCTGGCCAACTGGACACTAGAAGATATGGTGAGCAATATGCCAGTAGAGGAGAGGATGCTGAGCTGGCCTTACTTCCTGAACAAACACCATTTTACAAAGATTTGGTACTAATCTGGATGTTGATTACAAATTTGTTCTCTTCATGTGATATTTATTGGTGAAAATGTGTGCATTTATGTATATTTTACAGGCTGCAGTTGCTGTCCAAGCAGGTGTTTGCATAGACATATTTGCTGTTACAAATGAGTACACAGATCTGGCATCCTTAAAGTTTCTTAGCATTGATAGTGGAGGCTCATTGTTTCTGTACCCAAATACTGATGATTCAACACTTCCTCAGGATATGTAAGTGATGGATTCTGTAAATGAGTTTTCAATCTCCGTATAGATAACAATTTACAACTCTTTGAGGCAGTCCATATAGCCACTGTTATTTGTGCATCTTATCTGATTATCGAAGGATATAGTACAACTTCCAACATAAAAAAACACATATACAATCCCCGTTATTTATTCTGTTCTCTGAATCTAACTATTCAAAATCACATACATTCCCTTAGTTTATGAATCCTTTTATTGTAGGTATCGAATGCTAAGTCGTCCATATGCCTTCAATTGTGTCATGCGGTTAAGGACATCCACTGAATTCAAAACTGGGAATTCTGTGAGTTGCTCTTCATTCTATTGCAGAACTATGAAACTCTGTTTTATTCATGCTTCTAATCTACATTAATCATTTGCCTGCAGTATGGTCATTTCTTTCCAGATCCACAATATGAAAATGTTCAGCACGTTATTTGCTGCGACTCGTATGCTACTTATGCGTATGACTTTGATTTTGTCAATAATGATGGGTTTGCCAGGTAAAAGTTCATAATCCATGGCCATCTAGTATCATACTTTGTTCTAGTAGCTTCCAATCTTCCATTGTACAAGTTTTATAAGCATGCCTTGTAAACTTATAGTTTCCCAATCTCGAAAGTAGATGTTGTAATTTCAACCCATTTACCTATGATCGCCTGAACAGCTATATGGGTCAAACCAAACAAAGTTTGCTAAAAGGGAGGCGGACCAAATGATTAATTCAGTCTCAGAGTCATCTGAATGAATGTGTCACAGATTCCTCCTTTTTTTAAGAAGAAAGAAAATCTATTTTCTCTCCTATTTACTACGGCGACGAAGAATCAAATAATTACTATGTATAGTTAATTCTTATAGCCTCCTAAATTGCTTTATTAGGTTAGATAAGTAAGATTATTAATGTAATTTGTAGTTTGTGTAATCTTATATAACATGATTATTTATAAAAAGAACTATAGAAATGGTCAAACAGGTATTTACGAGTCAACTGGCACTTTTGACCCACTCCATCCAGTTTCGATCAACACTAAAATTTTACTTGTTTTAACCGCCCATCATCTTTACTCAAAAGTAATGTCCTGTGATATGATTGTAAATATTTCTTTGATAAATTAAAGCCTGATGTTTTTGGATCAATATGCGCAGACACACTTCTGAGCTTCCTATGTTACAATTGGCTTTCCAGTACACTGTCTTGGTGCCCCCTGAGGAACTTCCAACTAGAGGCTCAGGCTTGATGAGCAGGTATGTATATCTGTATCGTAACTTTATATATCCTTTCCAACTGAAAAATTCAGTTAATTTCAGTTATAGTTGTCGTTACTCGCCAGCCAACCAAAACTAAGGGGTGTTTGGATGTGTGTTTTGAAAAGCAATTTCGTGATGATGAATGATCAGAAATATATAATTAGATGTAATCAAAAGGGCTGTAAAAGGCAAGTCATTTTGTGAAATGACAATAAACAGTCTCTATAAGTAGGTTAAAAGGAAATTTCAAATAGGGAATTTTGTTTTACTATTACTCTATTAGATAATTAATTTTGTTGGAGTTGGTATGCAACTGGTTTTTTAATCATTAATAACCAAATAATCAAGAAACGAAAAGCAAATACGTTTATTCAAACATTCAAACTGATTATCAAGTACCTTTCTGTTTATACAAATGTAATGTATCTATGCAGATCAAAATATACTATTAAAAGGCGACTTAGAATAAGAACAATGCAGTTTGGAGTTGCACGTAACTTTAACGAGTTATATGATAGTGTCGATCATGAAGTTGTTCTTTCAATACTTGTTCACAAGGTAAAGTTCTTTACAACATTATACATCAATCTTACATCTGGCAAAATGGGCGGGTCAAATGGGGTGGCTAACAACAGGTCAAAACATGTTCAAGTTGGAGCAGTCTAGTTTTGCACAGGTTAGGTTGGCAATAAAAGTACCCACTTTTAAGCCGTTTGACATGTTCAACCTGTTTTCCATTCATCTAAAAGTTTTGGATGTGAAAGTTGACATGTAGTAAGTTGTAACTTCTAGCTGACTACCGTGCACTATCATCACAGGTTATACTAGCCTCACTTAGCGAAGGAGTTAGAGAGGGCAGGATGTTACTGCACGATTGGCTTGTAATCCTTACAGCTCAGTATAATGATGTATGCAAAATTGCCTCCAATGAGTTTAGAGGCTCAACGGGGTCACTTATTGATGTCACATTTTCTCAATGTCCGCAACTACAAGCTCTACCTCGATTAGTATTTGCTTTACTTAGAAACCCTCTTTTGCGTTTTCATGAAGAAGGCATTCACCCTGATTATCGCATTTACCTTCAATGCTTGTTCAGGTACGTTATGTTATTTATACCTTTAACAAATTTATGGAGAGAATGAAAGTGAAGCTAAGCTAAACAAGTGATTATTTAAGTGGTGTTTGGATTTGAATTTAGGAACTTTTATCTGTTTACTGTGACTTGAAGGCACAACAGTTAGTCTTTTAATGTTTAATGTTTGGATAAGCAGATTTTAATTCTGATTACCAGACAATTGCATGCCACCAGCAACAGAACTCATTATCTATGGCTACATTAACATTACTCATTTTTAATGTTTAATATTTAGGAATCTTTCCATTTTGAGAGTCCTTAATTTCTATTTTACAATCCGTCTCTACACTTTTACACAAGAATGTCTTTTTAGCGCATTTTATGTATTAATTGTTTGAATAAACAGAATTTGCCAAACACTTGCTGCTTCAAACAGCAGAAATACATAGAGATGTTTTCTTATATGTCCTGTTTTACTACAGCTGATTATCTTATCCTAGTTTTTTTAATATCTCATGATCACTTTAAAAATGCAAAACCAAGCATACGTAGTCAAAGGCACGCGCCCAGGCGAGGCGAGGTGAGACTCAGCCAAACTGCCTTTAGTGCAGCAAGGTGCACCGGCACACTGAACCGGAAAAAATCTGTCTAAACCGGTCTGAAACAGTTAAAAATAGCCTGAAACCGGTCTCAAACAGCCTAAAACATCAAAAATTGGCCTGGAATACACGTGTGCCTTGCTTATCTTGTGTGTGCACTTTTTAAGTGCCTTGTGCCTAGGCAATAGGCACACTCTTTGCTTCTTGATTGCGCCTTGGGCCTTTGACTACCTAAATTCAAACATCACCTTACTTGTGTAGTTGAGTTTACCAAACAACAGGTAGTTTGATATGGAGAAATTAGTTAAAAGTTGCTGAAAGATGGGTATATAAGATTATAAGTATTTAATTATATCATAAGTTTGTAGCTTAAAGTTCTGAAATTTTACTAATTACTTGCCATATGTTTGATTATATTCTCCAAAGGTTTATTTAATATTAATTTTAATTATTTGTTGCAGTGGGCTGGAACCAAGTTCTCTTCACCGTGCAATATATCCACTTTTGTCATCGTATGCGAATCCTGATAAACTAGCATATCCTCGCCATTCATTGAGCCGGGCTGCTTTAATGACAAGCGAAAGTCCGATATTTTTTCTTGATGCATTCACAACCTTGATTGTATTCTATTCCTCCACAGCTGACCCTACACTTCCTTATCCTCCACCACATGACTGTAAGTCATTGTTTCCTTTTTCTTTCAAAAGCAATGTTTTAATTGAAGTAGTAATTCCGACCCATTTCCTTATGAATGGGTCAATTTGGGTTCTGTTTTTTTATCTCCAGTGGGTAAAATAAAAATACATAGCTTGTAAGGAAACAGGTCAAACGCGTTGGAAGCTCCTAAAATTGTAGTTTTAACTATCAACATATAAAAACTACATAAATCATCTTATTTTAAAAGTTGAATTATTATTGAAATGATAAAATTTTCCTAATGATTAACTGTCATGCTAATTGATTATAAAAAAAATAGTCTAAAATATTTAGACAAAAAGGATTCCGGGGCAACCTGACCTGTTTCAAGTCATAAAAAGTACCAGTTTTCCAAGACCCTCGTTGACCATGATTCTTTACAAAAGTAGACCTTTTGAAAAACGGTGTTGTTAGTCCACGTGACCTATTTAAGCTCGTACCAGAAATTACCCTTTTCCCACCTCTACTCTCATACCCACCCGTTTACTTATGAATAGGTCGGTTCAGGTTATGTTTTCGCGTTCACATGTATGATAGAACAACGTAGCTTGAAAGGAACGAGGTTTAAACTTGTTAAGAGTCAAGATCTATTTTTAATGCATAAGTATTTTCTGTGTCGTTTAAATTATAGAGTTAATTTCCGTCACACTAGTTATTTATTAAAAGAGTTGACAAAATGTGTTTTGAGGTCAACCTGACTCGTTTCAAGTCATATAAAAAGTTACCCGTTTTTCACTGGACTTTGTATAGTTATAATTTAAAACGACTAAAATTTTATTTTTTTGGAGGGAAAAATAGTTTTTTAGGGTCAACTCTACCCGTTTCGAAAAGGTAAATTTTGACCCGCATTGCCACTTTATTGAAAGATTCTTCTTGTTCTCTAAATAAATTGTGAGTCTCAAATTATAGGTTTGTTGAGAAGAACAATAAACAAACTGAAACAAGAAAGAAGCATCACTCCTAGACTGATGTTTATTAGAGGCGGTCAAGAGGATGCATCAGTGTTCGAGAGTTATCTAATTGAAGAACAAGATGTCGATGGAAGCGGGTTTGCAAATGCCATGGGCTTTGTTTCCTTTTTGGAGGAGATCAGTCAGAGTGTTTTAGAATACATGAAATAGAAGACTTGTATATATTGCATCAGGGGCTGTACCTACACCAAACAAGAGTTGAAATGAACCATAGAGAGTTTTGAGAGTTTGTTTTTTAGACAAGTTTTGTGTAAGAAGGCTAATTCAAGATTAGAGATCAAATTCAGGGACTACACATTGTTTTGGAATAAATAACATGTTTAGTTAATGGTATCGGCTTGGCAGATGAATTCGATTGCCACCATGACGGTGGGAGACTGCAAGCGCAATGCCTTGCCTGAGTTTATGTTTATTGGTTGCAAATTTGCAATTCTATAGAACAAGGCATGACGTCATAAGACTCGTGTAGTATTCGCCAATGAGCCCCAGATCAATTGGTTTGGGGAGGTGATAAGGTTTTCCCAAACGGTTTCCCGCCCATTGGAGACTTGGGGGACATAGAACAAGGGCACTAGAATAGTGATAAAAGAGGGGTTGGCCTCTTTACACAAGAGAGAATGTGGGCCGGGTTAGGTCAAATGGGACAGGCTGCTGATGGGTTATATTCATTGTGAACATTATTTGGGCCTGATATCTTGAGACTAGATTCTTCGAGAAAGGTTGTTTGCTTGTATGGCTGTTCAAATCGCTCGCCGCTCGCTTGGAATTTGTTCGGAAATTGCTTGCTTGAGTTTCTGCTCGGTTTGTAAACGAGCCAAGCACATGCAAAGGTCCACTCGGCTCGGTTCGGCTCGATATAATTTTTATTAGTTTATTATATATAATTATATATATACACCATAATTACAATTATATCTATAGTTTTATACATACCACTATATTGGGTTTGGCTCAATATATGCACATATACAATTATATTTATAGTTGCTGGCCCAGTTAACCCAATGACAACTTAACATTAAGTTTAATTGTAAAACCCTAAGTTGTGAAAAAACATGTTTGACTTCCTTTTCCTAGTAGTTGTTCGCCATAAATCGTCTCCCGCTATCAACCTACGCCACAATGCGTCAATCGTTCTCTGTAGTATGATCATCGCCTCACTGACCACAACTTGAGCCTCATTCTCGAACAACCAAACCTTAGACTTAGTGTTATACTCGGACGGTCGAACTTCAGTCATTACTAGGCATCGAGAACATTAAAGGAAACATCTCAAATTTATGGTTGTCCGAAAAACTTGCCGCTCGTCGCTCGCTCGAAAAAAAAATGTGCTAGAAAAATGCTTGCTCGATTTCCGGCTTGGTTGTAAAAGAGCCGATCGACTCGGTTCGGTTTGTCAATGAGCCAAGCACAAGCAAAGGTCCGCTCGGTTCGACTCAACTCGTAAACAACCCTATTTGCTTCTCACCGAATTAATTATTGATTTATTTGTGTTAATACATTAATTCTAACCCGGACACATTTAGAATCGAGTAACACAGCACGACTAGTTTAACTCATTTATTAAGTTGGTGTGTAAAGACGTTAAACGATTTGTAATAAATGGATTACATGGGTAAGTATGTTGAGGTTATTAAATAAATATATAAATTCTAATCCTAAACAAGTTGATATGTGAACCTGCTTAAATTTTTATATATGTGTCAAGAAAATAAATCAACAATAAGATTATACATTGTTAAATTAGTGCAACATTTTCTTTTAGTACATTTCATTATAATTAAACCTCTGAAGATAATCAACATGCTTTTGTCCCTTACCATTTGATATATTTGGCTTCTAGACGTCGGAAGCTGTCCGTTTCATAACCAAAGTTTAACGAGTTGTCCATGACAATATTTCAACCCCAAATGGGCAAGTGTTTGTTTTTAGTAGACTAGGGGTATGTTTGGCAAAACTAGCTGGAGGCTGGTAGCTGGAAGCTGCAAGCTGGTAGCTGCAAGCTGGTAGCTGGAAGCTGTTAGCTGTAAGCTTTTTAAATATATTTTGGTGTTTGGCAGAGTAGCTGGAGCTTTTAATAAAATGTAATAAAATGACCAAAATGGTCATAATTAAAAGATTGTAAAGAAGGTTTTTATTTTATTTTTAAAATAGAATGGGTATTTGTGTCATTTATTAACTAAAAGCTTGTAGCTAGTAGAGCTTTTTCTTAAAAGCTACTACTAGTAGCTTTTCACTGTAGAGCTTTTTCTCTAACCTAAAAGCTTCCAGCCCCTTCAACCAAACAAGGCTTTTTATTAAGTAAGAGCTTTTTCTTAAAAGCTTGAAGCTTGAAGCTGTTAAAAGCTCCTTGCCAAACATACCCTAGGTTTCGTGATCTAGGAAGAAGTGACAGTGCATCTCATTGCCCGTCTCTCTGCTGTGTTAATGTAAATGTCGGTTACAAAACGAAAAAAAAAAAAAAATCGTGTTTAAATAATTTTATATTTAAAGAAAAATAAAAACAATTATTTTGCATTACTCGAACCATCGAAATTAAACTTCTCATTCTCTTCATCAAAGTCTCTTCTACACCTGCAAACCGGATTAATAATAACAATAATAATAAGTTCATTCAAACTTCAAACCGAGTACTATTATTATTATTACGCGTATAATAATAAGTCATCACAACCGCCACAAAATTCCCCAATATATCATTCCACAAACCCTAGAAAAATCCCAAATCAAATGTCATACTACGGTCAAACTACACACACCACCCCATCTGCCCCACCCGTTCCGGAGCCCCACCCACAACCCGGATCAAAACCCGGCGTTGGCTACCCATACCAACCACCAACCCAATCACAACAACCCAATTACAGTTACAATTACGGGCACAATCAGAATCCGACCCAGAACCCGAACCCGGGTTCCGGTTATGGTGGTGGGCAATACGGGTACCCGCCTGTACCGTCGTTTCCACCGGGTACCCACCCGGAAGTGATTCGGAGCTTCCAGATGGTGGATGTTGATAAGAGTGGGTTTATTGATGCTAAAGAGCTGCAGCAGGCGCTTAGTTCGGGTTACCAGAAGTTTAGTATTCGGACTATCCGTTTGCTTATGTTTCAGTTTCGGAATCCTAATGATCCTTTCAGAACTGGTTTGTAATTATTTTTTTTTTTAAAGTTTAATTAGTATATTGAATTAAGCGTTTATTTAATGCGTCAAAATAGAAGGTAAACAGATAACAAGTTGTGCAGCTAGCTGGTATATGATTCAGACAGCATTAAGTGTGTTTGGTTCACTAGAAAGACACCTTTGAATTAGATAGTATTAGAATAATATGCTCATAACGCTAACCCGGCCACTCACGCACCCAATGGCGCCAATGGCGAAGCTTGGAGATCGAATCGGCGGGGCCGGACTCATTTTTTTCCGATCGGTAGGGGCCGGAAGATCAAATCGGTGGGGGGCGAACTCGATTTATATAAAAATTACCTACGAAAATCACAAAATTTCACCACTGCGCCAAAAAACGGCGGGGTCCGAGGCATTCCCAGGCCTCCACTTTGCTTTGCCGCTGCACGCGACCACCTCCTTGGCCCACCACCACTTCCTCTACCACCAAGCACCACTATGTAGGCGTACTGTTACTGGTTTAGAACTTACTAGTTCGGAGTCTTTTACCCCGTCATGCCTCTTACTGGATCAACAGTTAATGGCACAGGGTTTTCCAAAACAACCCTAATGCCATTTATAGATCATGGGGTCATCAATAACGTTACTATGCATGATCCGTTGGACTTGACTAAGTTTAATTGATGTGATGAACTGTTGGAGCTGAAATATGGATAGTTTGTGATTAATCTTGATAGTATTAGATTGTTAGGTTATTGTATTGGATGCATAGGTTTAGTTTAAGTTGTTTTTAATTACTTAATCATGTTGATCCAATTCAAGATTGCATTATGTGTAACACCTTAAGGCTTAAGGAAATCCCACGTAGTTTGTTAACTGGGTTCGTAAGGAATACTAGACCTCAATTATCACAAACGGTTTGACACATTTTGAGTAGCAATGGCTGTGGATGATGAGAGGAGAACCCCATGGTTAAGCGTGCTTGGTGTGGGTAGTACTAGGATGGGTGACCTACTGACCTCTAGGGAATTCTCTACCCAGGTGACGGAATATATTGGTGATACGAGGGTCCGGATGTTACATTCGGACGAAGAGCACCATCAAAGGAATGATAGGTTGTAGACTTATAGTAATTGGAATAAGAATCTCAAAACTCTAAGTCTCTAATAAATCTTTAACAACGAACATGAAATCGTCTTATTATATTTTGTAATGCCAATCATGAATCATGACATATTAGATTTTATTTATAAAACCATATTCATGTTGTGTATTTGGTTATTTGACAGGTCCTAAAGAGTTCGCTGATCTATGGAGTTGTCTTGGCCAATGGCGCGTGAGTTATCGTTCCTATTTTCTTATCGTACAAATAGAAATATTGTGTGTGTGTGTTTTGTTTTGCCATTTTTGTACATCTTGTCTATTTGGTATTTTGGCTTAACAACAAAAATTTTGCGCTAAATTTAAAGTTTTGATCTTGCCATTTTCTTGATTCGTTTCTTTTTATACGGTTTAGGCTATCTTTGAGAGATTTGACAGGGACAGAAGCGGAAAAATTGACGCTGCAGAACTTAGAGAGGCCCTATACAGTCTTGGATACGCAGTTCCGCCTTCTGTACTGCAACTCTTGAACTCAAAATATGATGACCAAAGTGGAAGGAGAGTCGAACTTTCCTTCGATAGTTTCGTCGAGTAAGGCTATTTTTGTAAATTTACTATATTCACATTTTAACACTTTGTGTCTAGTTTCTTGTTATAATTCTAATAATCTTCTAAATTTATAAATTTCAGGTGTGGCATGATTGTGAAGGTGAGGATTAACTCTCCTCTTTTTTTTTTTTTTTTTTTAATTTGGATGTATTTGCAATGGGTAAATAGGTCATTTTGCATATGAAAATGATATAATATTTACACATATTTACAGGGTTTGACAGAGAAGTTTAAGGAGAAGGATACGCGATACACAGGTTCAGCGACATTACCATACGAGACGTTTATGACAATGGTGATCCCATTTCTTGCAGCTGAATAATCGTGTGAACACTTTGTAACTATTCGCTTCGTTTTGGTTTTTTTGCGTGTCAATATTGGTCGTAAACTTGGAAGGAGACGATTGTAAACATTGTTAGTTTGTTAGATGTGTTTCTTACCTGTTTGTACAACACTGTTATTCATGCCTGTAAGTTCTGCTGCCTGATTGGTTTTTTTCTACGTCGTCAGATACATAAGCCTGTTTTCGAAACCAATTAGTAAAACAAACCGTTCAGTCCTGATTGGACTGAAAAACTTCGGTTTGACAAGTAAAACCGAATCAGACCATGACCAACCCTAATTTATAAATAATAGTCATATTTAAACGTTGTTTCACACGAATCTTTGAATTTTCGGATATCTGAAATTCTGTGTTTGAGGCCAAGTGGTTCCAAGATCATAGAAGTAATATGCGAAAAAAGGCCAAAAAAGGGAATACCCACTTTCTAAGGTGCTGTTTGTTTTCGAAGAGGTAAAAAGTCAGCAGTCTGCTAATCACATCTGCAGGAGAATATACCATTTTACGTCACTTCGCCCCAATCACATCTGCAGGAGAATATACCATTTTACGTCACTACGCCCCATTTCGTGATTATGTACAACACGTATATGATTATGTATGCATGTATGATTATACCCCTAGTCTAAAATGTTATAGTCACATTATGGTGGCTTCCTAATTTTATATGTATATTTACCCTTTGTATAGGTTTCATCTCCTACATATATAATTTTATATGTAATTGCTTTTCTTGAATACTATTTTTTATGAACAAAATAATACACTTGAAAGATTAGCTATTACCTTTTCTTTTAAAAAATTAATATGAAAAATGATATAAAATGAGTGCAATGTCAGCTACATAACTGGAATTGACATAGACACATGCTTCCCTTTTAATTTCTTTCTTCAACCCTCACATGTTCTGATCTCCATGAGGGACCCGCATGTCGTCATCTCAATATTTAATCATAAGGGTAGTGAGCGTGGACATCAAGGTATGGGTTACCCGGGATGGTGTAGTCGAGAGGGTAACCCATACCTAAGAGGGACACCCACTACCCTAATAATCCCTCTATAAAAGATTAATAAATACCATTTAAAATATAAACTATACCGTAATATAATAACTAATGAGAAAAAAATAACTGAAAAATTATCATTTGTTTGTATAAATGTAGCTCTTATTGTTAATAAATTTTTTTAATGAATATTCTATATCTGTATGAACGAAATGCTAAATACATGTTGCTAAATACAAGTCCAGAAGTGTTGGCGTGACGGTTCTCGATGATGCTAGGTGGTAGCTGGTGGCATATGTCCTCAGTTACCCGTGTAATCTTTCTCCTGTAAATAACTGTGTCGTTAGATTTTTTTTTGGAAGGCAATTGTGTCGTTAGATGATTAATTATAATTATAATGTAAAACTAGATAAAATACAATACAACCAATGGGGTGATGGTCCATTGGCAAAGACACAGCCTAACACCTAAGTTGTGAAAGGTCTTGGGTTCAAGTCCCACAGACTATATGATTTAAAAGAAATTAACCTTTCAAAAAAAGATAAAATACAATACAACAAGTGTATTATTATTATTATTAAAGTACAGGGGAAAAATGATTATAAAAGTTGTCTTTCTTATACTTGATGAAGCTCAACAAGGGCCATTTGGGGTTGGTGGCCCAATGGTAGAAGCAAAGCTTCTAGGAACACCTAAAGGGGAGGTCATGGGTTCAAGTTCCACAAGGAGAAGAAATTTGCCGTTCAAAAAAAAAAAAAAAAAAAAAAAAAAGCTCAACAAGGGTTTATGTAAACTTGAAGACAATAAGAATATTGTGTAAAGGGGCATCCTAATATTAAAATGTTTGATTGCAAGTGGGAAATCGCTTCTACTTTTAAGAATTTATTGGGATTATTCAAATGTTTATAATTTTAACTTAAAAATTGAGAGTTATGATTAAACAATTATAATATGTTACTTATTTGTGTAGATTTCCAACCAATCATGAAGTAAATAAGTTTAATATGGTTTTGAGTAGGAAAAGAAAAAACAATGAAATGACAAAATATGTTACTAAAGTTGAAGAGATTTGAGTTGCATATTACCTCTAATGACTACCCTTCATAGAGATTGTTGAGCTTTCTATGTATAAATTAGAAAAAAAAAACCATCCATTTCCTTAAGCAAAGAGTAATAATCCAAGGAGCAAAACAAGAAACCTATAAATGTACAATGCCTGAAAAAAAAGACACAAAATTAGTTAAAAAAAGACCGATAAAAAACCCGAAACAAGGGCAAAAGCGTCATTTTCTTACATTTTTCGCCGAAGATGAATAATCGATACGAGGAAGATACCCTTGTACGCCGAGGTTATAAACAGGAGTACCATCCGGATAATACAACCCATAGTTCCTCTCGGATGTAGGACCGGGCTTCATATTCTCGTTAAAAAGGGCGAAAACATAAATGTCAATCCGTTGTGACGGATGAGCAGGCGTCCCTTGTCCGGTTTGCATTCTTTGCAGCAAGTTTCTGTTATAAATCCCCGCGTTCGCAACTGTGGCCCCTGGTTCATCCGCGTCCCCTTTTGAAGGCCACCCTGTCTCGGAAATCCTCACTTGAACATCACTATGACCCAATGCCTTCATACCCGAATAAACGGCATCAATTTGGGCATACAACATATTATCATACTTCAAATTGGTATTCGGATCCACTGTCCCCGAATTTGGCTCAAACAGCAGGTATTCAATCTGAACATTTTGCGGGTCACTTTTATATGCAAAGTAAGGGTACGCGTTAATAAGAAAAGGCGAGTTAGCCATCGCGTGGAAGCTAAGAATCGGTTGAATATACTGAATCAAATCATCACGAAACGCACCATTTGAAGGCGGAAATGAAGTTTTCAAGATTAGAAGTGAATGTGCTGTTGTCACATACACTTGTGAGTTCAATCCTAAGTTAACCAACGCTTGATACATCGATTTCATGGCGGGAACAAGATATTGTGGTAACTGAGGATCTACACCTCCTAAAACCTCGTTTCCAACGGTTATACATGTGATTTTAGTTTGCGAAAGATGAGGCTGCACCTTCTGTTGGATCCATATTTGGGCTTGTTGAGGATCCTGCATCTTCTGCAGGTATTCATTTCCTAAGCCTATGATGAATTCGACATCTGTATTCGCAAAAGCTGTTAGCACATTTGGGTCTGCATCGTATAGTTTTACTCTGCTGATGTTTAAAGATCCAAGCAGGGCCGAAACACGCGATGGAGATGGGAGATTGTTGGCTATTTGTCCATAGTTGATCCCAACTCCAAGACTTAAGATACAAGTAAATGATCCTAGAAACAAAGTTCAAGAAAATTGAGTATTTTAATGAATCAAGAATTCAAGATCCAAGAAATGGTAAAAAAAGATTGGATTTTGAAGATTATTATGAATCAAGATTCAAAACCCCTTTTGGAATATTGTTAATTTTCTATAAAAATGTGTTAAAACTTTTTGGGATATAATATTTTGTGATGTACTTCTTTAACTTAAACATTTAGGGGTGGCGCAGTGGTAAGCGCCTGATTTTTCCTCTGGAAGAGGTATCATGTTCGAATTGGTTTTCTACCATAACCTCTCGAAAGATGTCATTTACATGATCCCGTTGGTTGGGAGAGCATTGGCATATTCGTGAGTTTTCTGATAACGGGTTCTCATCGTTACAAAAAAAAAAAAAAAAAAAAAAAAAAAAAAAAAAAAAAAAAACATTCAAAAAGTTTTAAGGAACACAAGGAGTAGTCCAAAACTCCAAATATCACATTTTTTTGAAACTTATGATTAATAATTAATTTTTAGAAATTTATAATCTTTATGCAATAAGAGGTGACAAAAAAAAATCACAAACTTATAATAAATATTAAAATCTAGATGTTTATGTCTAATTCTGAAGCTCAAGTTGTAAACGTTTATAAACTTAACTAAGAAAAAAAAATCACACAAAAGAATGTAAAATTTCACATAACTGTCATAACACACCAAAACTTTATAAAGAAATCTAGAAAAATATTAAGAATTTGCAAAGAAAAGAAGAATAATTACTTGAAAAAATGAGTAGCAGAAGTGTGCATAGAATAGCAGCCATTGGAGATTAAATTATTTGCAGGTTTGGCCACCCTATATATGCTGCTGCCGTGTTCCACCGGCAGAAGAAACTCCGGCGAAGGTTGAAGGTGTTGTAATAATGTACGTAAGTGATTGAAATTGAATGGAGGTGGATTTATATATATAAAATATTAATGTGTGTCAGTGTGTGTGTATGCTTAATGAGCTCGTGATTTGTTTCTATTTTTGTATTTTAGTATGTTCCATTTTTGTATTTTTTTTTATGGGAAAATGGCTAAAATAGCCCGTTGACCGAGTGATTTGCAAGAATAACCCTCTCCTCCCTCTTTGGAGAGACGGGACACGGCTCCCAACGAGCCTGAACCGTCTCCGAGTGGCCAACCAACGCGTGGCGTCTCTCATCCCGAGGTTGTACCGTCTCTCTCCAGACGGGTCAGAATTCAACCGTTTCTCTCCCAGACGGTTCACATTTCCCCATGCCGGCTGGCCTTCGGTTCAACCGTCTCTCCAGACGGGTCACATTTCCCCATGCCGGCTGGCCTTCGGTTCAACCGTCTCTCAAGACGGGTCACATTTCCCCATGAGTCCGGTGAGTCCCGATGATTAGTCCGACGCTTCGGTTGTCCAGCTTAGCCCTATAAATACTGTTCTCAGGAAATTGCACTGATTGCAGCATGACACCATGTCGAAGAAAGCACCCACCAAACCAACAAATGGTTCCGTATATTGCACGAGTACAATCGGCTGGTTGGAGGGTCAGACCGAACAACCGAGTCCCTTAGCCGGAAGTTGACCGATTTGACCACGAAGTGTCAAATCTTCAACGGGTACCACAACCGGACACTTCAGGAGGTACCCTCTGACATGCCCGAAGACGTGTCAATTAGACACTAAAAAAGACAGTATAAAAACAGGGAGCGCAAAGAATTTAAACATGTGTCTGCCTGGCAAATAATGAGGGATCGTCTTAATTTGTAGTTTATAAAACCTTTGTAGTAATCGAAGTAATTTTATTAATGCAATGAATGTTTAATTTTTTTTATATTAAAGTAAATATTTCATTAAACAAACTATACTATTACAACAACAATAAACAAACTATACTATTACAACAACAATAAACAAACTATACTATTACAACAAACTTCCTAAATTTACTTGCTAAGAACTAAGAACTTTGTTTGAAGTAATCGAAGTGTTGTAATACTAAACGTCTAACCAACTATTGAAGACTACATCCTAATGTTAGATGTTTCCTCCATAGCGGTGGTAGTAGCAGTGGTCTACATAGACGTAGGGTTGATAGGATATTCCAAGGTTTACTTGCTTTGAACCATTGTTTTGAATGGTGTATGTGGTCTACATAGACAAGTCCGAGACGTTTCCTCGTTTTATGTAACAATAGTTCTCAGTGTGCACACGTCGACCACCGAGACATAAATTTGGGAGGCGAACGAACTTGCCAATAATGTAGACCACCACATCATCGATCCATTCTACACGGGTTAACCCACGCGCAGATGGAACAACAATCCAAGTAGCCGTACGCAGATGAAACAACAATCCAAGTAATCGGACAATATTTTCGTAAGCCGGTAGGCTTCGGTTGGGAAAGCAAAAAACGTCATTGGTTTGGAAGATGAAAGGTTTGAGGAGGGCGGTGGGTGCAAATTTTGTTAAGTGAATTGGGGTATTTATATACACTCGTGAGACGGTTCAGACGGTAGCCCAAAACGGCTTGAGACGACTTGGGGGTTCTGACCCGTCTGGAGAGACGGTTGAACCGAAGGCCAGCCGGCATGGGGAAATGTGAACCGTCTGGGAGAGAGACGGTTGAATTCTGACCCGTCCGGAGAGAGACGGTACAGCCTCGGGATGAGAGACGCCACGTGTTGGTTGGCCATTGGATCTAAAACCAAACGCTCTCGGAGACGGTTCAGGCTCGTTGGGAGCCGTGTCCCGTCTCTCCAAAGAGGGGGGGAGAGGGTTATTCATGCAAATCACACGGTCAACGGGCTATTTTGGCCATTTTCCCTTTTTTTATAGTTGTAGTAATTTATTATTGAACCATAATGATTTCCAGCCCAGCTGGTTTGAGGTAGGGTGTGTTTTCTCTTAGGGGTTTTGCGTGCGTGGTCAGGTGAGTGTTGTTAACACAGGTGAAGAGACAAAGGGGTTTAACATTTATTAAACATCATTTTGAAACTTAATGGGTAAGAGACTTGTTATCTAATTCAGAGACGTCCCTTTAATGAACCAGACACATTGCCTAGTGACACATTGGGGGTGAGATAAGGCTTACGAACCATTTGACCCTGGGTTTCGATTCCCACAAGTGGGTTTTTCCTAGATTTATTGAGTTTTATCCTGATTGGTGTATATGCATTATCCTCTAGTGGAGATGGATATGATTAGGTAGTTCCGCCGGTGATAAAACGATACTCCAGTAATTCGTCAGTGATCCCAATTTACCATTAAAAAAAAGTAAAATTACATTTCTTTTTATTTGTATGAGAAAATTACCCAACATATTCACGTACGATTTTTAAAAAGTGAGTTGTTACCTACTTACCTTTAAAAATTCTGAACCAATTAAAAGTCCGGGAAGTGACGTTTTAAATGTACAAAAATAGATTATGTCTATTTTTTTTTATCATATAAGTTGATATTAACATTTAAATGTCGTTTACGTAGCCTAAATATTTGTGATAACTACCTTAGTAACTAAAGTTATCGTTTACAATTTTGGTTGAATTGTTCGTTAAATTACACTAAATTCGCTTTCATAGAGGACAGTCCCTGAGAATTCAGGTACCTGGGCCAAGCCATAAAAAAAGTGTCTCTTACTCTTAAGCCTTGATGAAATAAATAACGTAAAATATTTTTTTTTAAACGACGATTAAAGTATTACAATGAGTTAATGATATACCGTATTAAATGAATAGCTAGCCGAGGCTGAATGAAGCTTCTTTAACATTTTTTTAGCCCAAAGCTTTTGAATTAGGTTGGAGGAAATTTTTGTTTGCTTTTGTGTGTCGCAGGTTTCTTCTATTCTTTTTGCTTTTTTTATTTAGCTAAATTAAATGAGTAATGGGCTTTTAAACTTGTTACGGGTTACTAATATTTTAGTTATTTTGTAATCTAAAAGATACGTTTAATAGGTCCGAGTTTAAATGTTTAAAAATGTGTTTAAAAAAACATATACATATATATAGATTTTTTTTAAATGTGCCCCTGATATTTCCAAGCCCTGGCCGGTTAACTTCCCAGCCACCAAAAGGCCGGGCATGCTAAGAAATATAATACGCAATTTCAAATGACTTGACTACAAATAATAATTTTAAAATAATATGAATTTGCAATGTCTTTTTAATGAAACTTTCCCTTTCTTGTTTTTATTTTACTTTATTTTATTTCGAAGTTCTTGCTTTTTAATTTTTCGTGGTTCGCAAATTTTATAAAATAAAATAAAATGTAGTATTTATAATTTGGTGATGATTTATGGCTATAAATTTTCACCTTAAGTGTTTAATAAAAAAGTATGTTGATCACTTGGGAGTTTGAAGCGTATAAATAAAGTGGTTTTGAGGTGTTAACTTGGTTGTGCCTGAAGGTTGACAGAATAAATGCGATAAAGATTTGAAAGATTTACATGCACACGAACTTGAACACATGCTGCATTTTTATGTGTTGTCATGTACAAGCAAAAACGGTTAGTCTATTTGAACAAAAATCCAAGATTTTCAAGTTAGGCTTGAATTGTATAGAATAAGAATAAGGAGGTGTGGGTTAGGGTTTAATAGAAAGTAGTGGTGGTTAGAATGATAAATACATAGTTTAAGTAAATAAAAAAAACATTTAAAATTAAAACAACAATTTTCTTTCTAATTTCTAGGTTAGATATAAATCTTACATTTTTCAATATATATATATATATATATAGGGAAAATATAAATTGAAAACTCACTCGAGTTAAGAAAACTCTGAAAACCCGTCAAAAAACCATCTAAAAAAGTTTTTTTTTTTTTTTTTTGAAGAAAATACACAAGGTAACATACATGTTTTTAAGCGTTTTGGGCCAAAAAAATAAAAAAGTGCCGAACGAATATTTTTAAAAAAAATAAACAACGCAAACTTTGTAACAGCGATGTTAACATATGTTAAAAGGCAGAAAACATATGTTAACAGCGCTGTAACATATGTTAAAAAGCAGAAAACATATGTTAACAGCGCTGTTACAAAGTTTGTGTTGTTTATTTTTTTTAAAAATATTCGTTCGGCGTTTTTTTATTTTTTTGGCCCAAAACGCTTAAAAACATGTATGTTACCTTGTGTATTTTTTTCAAAAAAAAAAACTTTTTTAGATGGTTTTTTGACGAGTTTTCGGAGTTTTCTTAACTCGAGTGGGTTTTCAAAATATCCACCCCCTATATATATATATATATATATATATATATATATATATAGGGAAATTATAAACTGAAAACCCCATTGAGTTAAGAAAACTAAGAAAACCCTTGTAAAAACCATCTAAAATTTTGTAATTTTTTTTGAAAAAAATACACAAGGTAACATACATGTATTAAAGCGTTTTGGGCAAAAAAAATAAAAAAAGCGCCGATAGGATATTTTTAAAAAAAATAAACAAAGTTTGTGCTGTTACATTTGTAACAGCTCTGTTACATATGTAACATCAGTTATTACATATGTAACAGCGCAAATTTTGTTTATTTTTTTTTAAAATATTCAATCGACGCTTTTTTTATTTTTTTTGGCCCAAAACGCTTTAATACATGTATGTTACCTTGTGTATTTTTTTCAAAAAAAATTACAAAATTTTAGATGGTTTTTACAAGGGTTTTCTTAGTTTTCTTAACTCGAGTGGGTTTTCAATTTATCCTCCCCCTATATATATATATATATATATATATATATATAGAGGGTAGGGATCCTAAGAGAACCAATCCCTATTTGAGAACTGAGAGAACCATTCTGGGCCACACATTTCATATAAAGGCAAAAAAAAAAAAAAATTGTTTTTTTTTTTTTGCTTTAATCGCACATTTTTATGCAAGGAAAAAAAAATTTTGAATTTTTTTTTCATTTATACATATGTGTATATTGCAATTATACATATGTGTATATAGCAACTATACATATGTGTATATAGCATTTTTCAGCTATACAAAAAAAAAAAAAAACTTTTTTTTTTGCCTTAGAGAAATGTGTGGTCTAGAATAGTTCTCACAGTTCTTAATTTAGAAAAAAGTTCTCATTTGAACCAAATCCTATATATATATATAAATCTAACAGGATAGAAACAAAGAAATTACATGATTAATTGGAGATCAATTACAAAGTAATTGTAGTTACCTTAGTTTCCATTTCTTGGTTTTTGTTTAAATCGTCCGCTTCTAAACATTTACCAAGAAAATATAGTATTTCTTAAGAAATTTCTCAAATTAATAACCAACCAGAGCCGTGTTCGGTATTACTAGTGGGTTAGCCCGTACGATGCGGCAGATGTTAATGAGACTCTTTTGGAGAGCCAATCCAAGTAGACATGCATTAAACACTTATTATATTTATGTATTATTATTAAAATTTTATTATTAATTATTTAAATATTTGGTAATACAGAAGAAAAAAAAAAGAAATTACATGATTAATTGGACATCAATTACAAATTCTTATTAGTTTCCATTTCTTGCTTTTTGTTTGAATCGTCCACTTTGAAACATTTACCAAGAAAATATAGTATTTCTTCATAAATTTCTCAAATTAATAACCAACTAGAGCCGTGTTTAGTAATAATAACAATAATAATAATAATAACAACAACAACAACTTGTATAAATCTCTCGCGTTTCTGCGGAGGGCATAAATCCATACCAAGTAGCATCACTGCCTCATTGTTGAAAGCGACTAACAACAATGGAAAAACTCATAAAAAAGATACAAAAAGCGAAAAAACAAAACTCAGTTAAATGTAGAAGTAAAAACGGTGAACCATGCACGCCCATTGCAGCGCGATAATGCACAAAAATTAGACCAAAACTTAAAACACAGCGTGATCGTTTGACGGAAAAATAGAGGTAAAATGTTGATCTACATACGCACGTTGTAGCGTGTCAACTCGACCAATTTGGATTGAAACGTAAAGATAAAAATCTGTTTAAGATACATGGAATAAAATTTAAAGACTTTCAACAATCGCCATATCCATTATAACAAAACGATGGAAACTATTAAAAAATACTTGCAGCTGTTGCTTTTATTGTTATATCACATTGACCCATTTGGTTGTTCAAAACTTGCAGCTGTTGTTTTTATGGTAACTAGTAGGAAGCCCGCGCGTTGCCGCGGGAGCGATAATATAAAATGTGATATTCTATATCTAGCTTTATCAATTCTCTCGTGTATCGTGTCCATGAGTACCCTAACTGAGCCTTAAAAATATGCTAAAACTATGTGGAATGCATATACATGTGTTGGTAACTATAAATACTCTAAATCATTATGTCCACCATTCAAATTATAAGTTTTTTAATCAATTCATAATCGAATTCCATGTTTAAATAAGTTTGAAATTAGGAGTGGAGGTTAGTGGTCGATTGAGGGTGCCCCGCCCCGCCCCACTCTCATTTTCTTTGCTCAATAGTGTAAGTTTACGTGTCATCGGCCTAACCATGCGACGAGGGTCATCCCTGACTGTCGTTTTAAGGGTCATCCCTGACTGTCGTTGCGACGAGGATCCGGTGTGTCCAAAACACTTAGAACCATGTAGCAAACTAACCATGCTTCTAATCAAATTCTCACTTCTAAATGAGAATGAATTCCTTATGTTTCAATACTTATTAAAAAAAACATAACATAGATGAATAACCCATTAAAAGCTCAATTTAAGATTCATGTTATTAATCAATACAGGAAATGTGTTCAAAAACCATTAATCAAAGTTGTAGACTAATTATACAACACACCTAAATGATTGTAACCTTTGATATA
This sequence comes from Ambrosia trifida, assembly GCA_028751855.1. Classification (NCBI taxonomy): domain Eukaryota; kingdom Viridiplantae; phylum Streptophyta; class Magnoliopsida; order Asterales; family Asteraceae; genus Ambrosia; species Ambrosia trifida. Next base: position 56,021,140 of record CM054124.1, read on the forward strand.
GTTATTTTAAAAAGCATAACATGCATGAATAACCAAATAAAAGCTCAATTTCTAGTCTAAGTTAAGACTAAAAGATTGATGTTACCAATCAAAACAAAACAGGAAATATGTTAATAAATCATTAATCAAATTTGTTAGTTGTAGTTATACAACACAACTAAATGGGCGAACCAATCCTCATGATTGAAGATTTAAACATTTTTATAGTCTTAACCAGACATAGCATAGATCAATAACCAAAAAAAATAATAATAATAATTAACTGCAAAAAAAAAAAAAAAAAAAAAAACCATATCAATTCATGTGTTTGCTACAAATTTAGAATTTTTTTTTCTACAACAACAACAAAGCTTGCTTCCAACTGGAACTCCTCTTACTCGATCCAGGCGAATTTTTTAGACCACTCACCTGAAAAATAGCACTGAATTTGTATTATAAAAGCAAAGAAACACAACAAGAAAAATCAAGAACATATAACTATAAAAACAATAAAATAGAAATCCAACCTTAGCAGCATCAACAGATTGTCAATCGAAGAGAAGAACCAGCAAGATGCGAACATCTGGGTGTGATGGGTATGGAAGAACTTATAGTTTCAAGAAGATGGAATTATGGAACTCGAAGAGACGATTTCGAATTTCCGAATTAAATTTTTGGTTAAAGTGAATTTGTTCTTTATAACAATGTTATGCGAATGATGATTGGATTGTGAACTAATCACCATTTGTGTAGTTAATATTGTATTCATTATGATGAACCACCAAGGAAGATGCAAAGTTAGTATGAATTGAATTGACTAAGATGACCTTAAAAGTGTCTTAAAAGTTTGATAAATGTCTAACTTTAATCCTTCTAAATTGGCTTTAAGTGTAATGTAAATTATGCTTAAATATTTATACACAATACAAAATTACAATGGTGTACATCTTTGGACATAATATTTATCACTCTTTGAAAGGCACTCAAATTCTATTTACAATGTATACAACTTCCTAATAATCGAATATGCTATATTGGACACTATATAAAGGTAAAACTTGGACCAAAAACAAATTGTATGCAAGGCAACCAAATCATGAATCGGCCTGTTTCAACCAAACAAACTGTATTAAAGCAGCAGTGAAATAAAACGACGAGAAGATATTACCGATCCAATCTCGATCTCCAAGAACATTTTCAGTTTAGCGTTGTGATTCTTATTGGAAACGTCCCTCAATTACCCAACCTGCAGTTCCAATAACAGTTTTGAGTTCAGCTTGTTAATAAAACCAATAGCAACATGATAAATATTGAACTCAAATCTATAGATAAAACACGTTAACATTTATAAAAGATATTAGCAATTAAAGAAAAACAATTCCGATTGGGTTTCCTACAAAGCTATTGAAGGTCGATTAGGACGATGTGTGTGGTTCTGCCTCTTTGGCCATACAAGAAGTGTTGAAATTGAATAGGCACACCAATTCTTTAGCAACCTCATCCTGTACACCATAAATATTTGATGAATATAAGTAAGTGTATGTTTCCCACAATTAAAGGTATATTATTAACAATGTAAAAGGACAAAAATTACAAATCGACAGTAAAACAAATCGAGCAATGAAAAATACCTCAAATTGGTTAAATGACATTTCTTTCTGTATGGGAAATCTATGAACTTTGTCATGGTTTGCATCATGAGTAACCTAGACATGTCAAATAATGATATAAGTAAGATGGGTTTCTTGAAAAGTAAAACAAATGTAGAAGACAAGAAAGCAATGACTATAAATGAGTATTCAAGAGTAAGGAAATGTGTTTTATTGGGAGTTATGAATGTTGGTTACATCTTGAGAGACATATAAAATGTGTATTACACACATATACAATGTGCATAATATGTTATACATGAGGGGAAAAAATGGTAGGAAATGACAAAAATATAGAGATTTGTAAAGAGGCTTTTCATATGCCATCTTAAAATTGAGAGGAAATTACTTTCATGGACATGCATCCTCCTTAATAAGGTAATCAAGATATGTGGAAGTTACATATTTGACCTATTTGGTTGTTTTAATGCCAATTTTCATGTTCCAAAAGATATGATTCCTTTTGGTTATATAATTATGTGACTTGATGATCTACAAAAGTAGTAATATTGTACTATACAAAATAAGCATATTATCGATTTAGATAACTGCACTGAATTCTTCAAATAAATGATTGCATCCAAGTTTGTTCAAGCAAGAGTTGTCTGGGAAGAATTTTGATGCCAATTTTCATGTTCCATTTAGTTTGACCCATTTAGTGTTCTAAACCATTTAAAGTTTAAACCATATGTAATTTTTGGAAGCAGATATAAAAGAACATGATATGTTTTTTTTTGGTCCGGTATCACCGGTCAGACCATATTTAAGATATAGATGACATCCAGGGCCGGCCCATAAGGTAAATGATCACAAGCAATAGCCTAGGGCCTTCAATAAATAGGGCCCCCATTTTCCCCTAAAGTTTTTTTTTACATATGTATTGCATTTGGGCTGTAGAAGTTGGGTATATTAAGAAGTAAGCCCAACAGGCAAAACCAGACTAGAGTTAAATAAGGAAATAAAAAGCATGTCCCGTTTGGTTCACAATATGATGAACTTAGAAATTTAGAATTGAAAGTGAAATTAATTGTGTGTATAATCTTATTTGGTTTTTAAGGAATTAAATTGAGAATAAATTTTACGGAATTCAATAATCTCAAATTTTTGTCAATTTGCAAAATACACTAGGAAGCAGTAGTGAATTTCTAATTTCTGTGCCTGCCCATTGTTTTCTATTTGCCAGCCTGCCAGGCAATTTCATTATATCATACGCAATATAGTCATACACCTATACGTATTAAGGAACATCACTCATTCATTGATTGTTGTTACAGTCTATAAATATTAGGTATTTAAATAAAGTGTTGCCTTTTCAATAATTGATTTTTTTGTAAATTTGTATTGAAAAGTAATTTTCAAAAGGCCCCCGACTTTGTAGCTCGCTTAGGGCCTCCAAAAACATTAGGCCGGCTCTGATGACATCATAAATATTATAATAAAAAGTATAATTTAAAATAAATTATAAAATTACATTATGTTTTTTGGTACCATTTTGCTATTTTAAATAGTTAAATAAATCAAACATGGTCTAATGAACCAAGAAATGATATTTTAGAGTGAAAAAAGTTAAAATCTAGCCAGACTAGTCAGACCGGTAACCGGGCAGTTCAACTGAAAGCGGTTCAAAAGGTATAACCTGACCGACTAATCACCCTGTTCCCGGTCTGACTGGCTGGTCAGGTAATTAAAACATTGGTTAACATTGTTTAATATTGGTAGGTTTTGCTATTCAAATGGGGGTACCCGCCGCCCACTTGTAAAAAATTAATGTGAAATATTGGCTACAACTTACAAAAAATTAGAGAACAATTTAAAAGAGTACAAGCATTGAAGTATTGATGGTTTACATATATGATGACCGTTGGTTTAAATTGCATGCAGTTTTTAATGGGAGGGAAAGCCGGTGATCACTCTCCGGTGTTTGGAAAATATCAAGAGAAGGCAGAGATGTTCATGTGTTCATGTATGGGGAAGGCTAATCACAATGTTCAAAAGACTCCAGGTGGTTTAATATTCAGGCAAAGATGGAACAATTTACAGTTTGTCACAAGTGCATCTTTCCTCCTCACTGTCTACTCTGACCACTTAACCGCTGCTCGAAAAGACCTACAGTGTGCTTCTGGTCGTGTCACCCCATCAGAGCTTCTTGCATTTGCCAAGTCACAGGTAAGAAAATGTTCATGTTCATGTTCATGTTCATGTTCGTTTTTAAATAATTGTTATTAAAGTTTATAAAAAAATTGATTGAAGTTTTTATCTTTTTGTATGGTATCAAGGTTGACTACATTCTTGGAAACAATCCAAGAGCAACAAGTTACATGGTTGGATATGGAAACCACTACCCGCAACAAGTTCACCACCGCGGTTCATCCATTGTGTCAATTAAAGTTGACCCGTCGTTTGTTAGCTGCAGAGGTGGTTATGCTACATGGTTTAGCCGAAAAGCTAGTGACCCGAATCTCTTGACTGGTGCCATTGCAGGTGGTCATGCTGCCCATAATCAGCTCCTTCCAGGTAAAATTCATCGCATTTTTTGGTTGTTTGAAATGTCATTTATACCCTTTGGGTTTTGATTTTTGTAACAATTTTGTTATGATTATGCAGTTGAAGTTCCTCTTCATAAGCCCATTGCTGTTCACCCACACCCTGTATCTCCATACGCAGCTCCTATCGAAATTGATCAAAAGGCAACTGCTTCATGGGTATCCAATGGAAAAACATACTACAGATATTCTGCTATAGTTACAAACAAATTTCGGAAGACTGTCAGGAACTTCAACCTAAACATCTCAAAGCTCTACGGTCCTATCTGGGGTCTCACCAAGACCACAAGTGGTTCGTACGGGTTACCATAATGGATTAGCTCATTACCAGCCGACAAAAGCCTAGAGTTTGTGTATATCCACAGTGCCCCTTTCGCAGACGTCTCAGTTTCCGGCTACACATTGGCTTAAAATTAAAGATTAAGTTAAAAGAGACTATGATTTTATAGACAAAAAAACTACTAAAACATTTGAGGTGATGGATTTTCGGGTTTTTTTTCCCGATGTTTGAGATAAGGTCCGAAGAATAGAGGAAGAAAGGAGTCAAAGCCATCCTCTTTCATTGGAACTTAGTTTTTCTTTCTAACATGGAAAGAGAGTGTCATTAGGTAGTTGAGAGAGTATACAAGACCTCTCAACCTAGTAAAAAAGACAGATTAGAGTATGTTTTTGCTTTTGTTTTTGTGTTTTTTTACTTCAAAATAGGTTTGAAGTTGTCTGTTGCTTTGTTTTATGCTGCTGTAAATTTGCAATATTGATAGAATTTGTGTTCTAATTTTTATATTTTTTTAAAACTTGTTCTCTACTGTGATGAGATTGTTTTGATTACAGTGGGTCATAAGGTTAACCACTCGCACATTCATGGTTTCGCGTACATGAAATCGACTTTAGGATAATCGAAAAACAACACTCGAGAATTAAGCACACATTCATGTCAATCACTATCTAGCGTTATACGTTTGTGATCCCTTTGCACATGGACGTCAGCAGATGGTTGGTCATGGTTCTTCAGCCTAGAGGTTGTCCCTATCCCTGTGTTTGGTCCCCCATTTCATCCGTAGCAAGGAAACAAATAGCAGGTCTCACCCGATATAGATTAATGTTACAGTAATTCCTGTTAATCATATAATTAACTAACTATTTACAAGAAGGTAACAGAATAGATTGAAGAGAGTATTTGCGGCTCAACCCAACCTGACCTGACCTCCCCCTAACATAAGTGACTCGTTTCAGCCTAAGTATTTTGACCAATGACCCAACCCGCTCATCTTGCCTCATCTTCCAAAAAGCTTGTTGAAATACCAACTCAGACATCCTAACTTCTCATAGACATATAGACACTAAAATCTTATTATTTTCATCATAAGTTAAACTTCAAAACATAATTTGTCAATAATAAATATTGTTGATGGTTTATAACACGCTGAATTTCAAAATATAGCAGATCAGACCTATCAATGCAGTTTGCCACTGCGTTAGTTGTTCCTTCTGGATTCACTCGTTCATATTCTTGTACATATCATCAATTTTACTCTACAAACAACAATCAAACGAACACATTTTTGTTTTGTTCGTTACAAGAGAATACCAGTGTCCAGTTTTGAATCTTAAATCAATCTTATAATTTGCTCGTACGTACCTGATAATATTTCTGCAGCTGGGGCCTTTTCTTTTTTTGTGTTGGAGTCAGAAGATCGCGGTCAATGTCAAAAGGTTTGGGGTCAAGCTCAACCGCTTTAATGAACTCAAATCCTTTTAACTGCCAACACAAACAATCACAATCAAACATTCCTTCCATTAAAACCTTATAATCAGTTACTAATACCTTATTCTCTTTTCCAATTTTGTTTAGCTCTCCTAGTATGTATTCTTTAGCCTTCGGGTTGCGACACAAGGATTCAAAGTCACCAGATACATCACTTGAGTGAGCCCACTTTTCGAAAGCGGACTTGTTTGGGTTTACAACAGCAACAAGACATGACTCCAAACTACTCCCGTATACCCATATCTGAAACACACGTATGAATGTCATGCATCATATAATGTTATTAAAAAAGGTTCGTAAGAGCATTACCTCATCTATAGCAGGAACAAGTGCGTAAACATTCTCCAAATTTTCAACTGCTACATATTCTCCTTGTGCCAGCTTAAAAATATTCTTTTTGCGGTCGATAACTTTCATGCTTCCATCTGGTTGCCACTCACCAATATCACCTGAAACATAGCGTATATATACATACGGTCGTTCAATGCAAAACAAAATTTAAACAGATGTTATGGGAGAAACGCATAAACACCTGTATGGAACCATCCGTTGATCAATACCTCTTTTGTAAGGTCCTCGCGTTTGTAGTACCCTGAAAATAAAATATCCCCCCTTATGCATATTTCTCCCCGCGGCGTACTTGAAAGAGCATCGTAATTCATTTCAGGAACAGATTCCAAACGAGCATCCACATTCGGGATCGGTGGGCCCACCGTACCCACCATCTTCATTTCGTTTGGTAGTGAGACGAACGCTCCAGCACAGGTTTCAGTCAGGCCTACATTGAGTTACACAAATAATATTATGTGCATACTTAACTTGGGCTGTTTCAACATCTAGAATGACACGTTTCAACCCGAACTTGTTTTTACAAGTTACCTAACCGACCCAAATTTCCATATAACATGAGAATGATTAGTACCAAATCCTTGGAGTACATGACTGCACGCAACCACTTTCAGAAAACTTTCAACATGTGGTGCCAGTGGGGCCGCTCCAGATATTATAATGCGTACCCTTCCGCCTAATCCCTGCTTAACCTGCACAAAATGGGCAAACACGATAACAGTCATGTCACCATTTGCATTAATGTTAAATCAGGTCGTTCATTTTTTTTTATCCAAAACACCTTTTGTCCTAAAACATTTCAGTGAATATCTAACCTTAGCGAAAACAAGTTTGTCACTTAATACAGATGCATCTTCATGTTTACTGCCACTCTTCATATTACGCATCTTACTGCATAAATATCCGCATTCAAATTCACATAACGTTAAAAAATAATTAAAGCGCATGATTAAATATGAAGGATAAAACCATCACTACAAGCTATACATATATGTTTTACTTCTTATCATTACTTCAAACTAGGTAATATGACCCTCCAAATGTAACATGCGGTTTTTTAGTAAACGGGTCCAACTGCCTTTTAGAATGTATTAAATGGGATAGAATCGGGTTCCATTTATCATTATATCCGACGCTGTCTGTGTGTATGTAGCAGTCTAAAGTTTTACCGTTTTGGGTAAGAATAAATTGAACAATAATAATGAAACCTCTTGTTATTGAACTACTCACTATGAAAATGCTATATTAAACACTTTATTTTGCAGAAAACTTCCAGAAGAGACCTTCTTTTGCAAACCTGATCAAAAGAAAGTAATTAGTAATAGTAATAGTAAAACCGTAAGGGTAAAATTCACAGAAGAAAAAATGAATACCCGAATAAATTCTTTCTAAAACCCGAGGAACAGCACAAAAAATAGTAGGTTTAAGCTCCATAATGTCTCCAGTTAGTAATTTGACATCCTGAATATATTATTTGCCATAATATAAATATATTAAATTTGTTGAGAATTAATTAAACAAGAATTTGTGATATTACTCCGCGCCAAAATCCTATTGAAGCACCATGCTGTATAAAACATTCTTCAATCACCCGATCAAATATGTGCGCCAAAGGTAGAAACGAGAGATACACATCATTTGCAGTCAACTGTAAGATAACATATATACATTGAGACGACATGTAATTTTAAAAAGTTAACGGTTTATAGGGTAGGAAACTCACTGATTCATTAGTATATTCTAGGAAATGATGAACGCTAGATATGATTGTGACAATACTGTTGTTTGAAATTAATACACCCTTTGGATCACCGGTTGTTCCACTTGTGTACATAATAGTACAGATGTCGGTTTTCTTCTTTGTTGGCAGATCAAAGTGTTTGTCTTTGCCCTGCGATTTAAGAAAAGCAGACGATGTAGGAAAGCTCAACGACGGTTAACCTGAGTTGTAAAAGCTTACCAATGTTAAAAACTCATCCCATGAGTGTAATGCTGCACCCAATTTTTTGAATTGTTCCTTCTGGTCAGAAGTAACTTGTCCAAAGCTCACAATTGCTAAAAAAAAGTATGCAGTTTAGTATATGCAATAAACATTTAAAAAATTGATAAGATAAGTGACATACTTTTCAGATATTTTCCAGCGTTCGGGAATGCTTTTAACACCTGAACCGCCAAAAGGATATTATTCATAAAACGCAAAACTTCACAGACAGACTATAACATCTTCGTTTTAATAAAATCTAACTTAAATGGAAAAAGAACTAATGAATCATTACTATTGGAGACGGTTTGACCAAAATGTACATTTAACATACTTATCTCTTTGCACTTTTATCTGTTACTATGATACTTTTTATCACCACGTTTTGTTATTGATAATTTGCTACTACAATTTTTAGTACCTTTTGTTTTTGTTGCTGTTTTGATTCCTTGAGCCACACTTTACATGTCGAGAAAAGGTTTTGGAGCGGGGGGTGTCAGTGGGAAAAAAACATAACATACTTTTAAGAGGTTCACACATACATGAAAAAAGTGATCATCAAATCTAAGATCTCGCATATCAAGAGGGTCGGATGATCAAGGTTCAAGATTGGTGCTCGTCAAACTTAGTAAATGACGATCAGATATATTCAAGCATCAAAGATGTCCAAACAATGAAGATCAAGAACCTTGAAGATAGAGAACACAATTTGAAGAACACATTCTTTGTGAACACTTATTTGTATTTGGTGAACACCGTCACTTTAGTGAGACCACAGTCGGTCACTACATCTTAATGAGATGATTTGGTGATAACTGCCATGACTACTGAGATAAGTTGGATTTGTTAGCATTCATCCGAAACATTTGTGTCGATTTTTAAAGTTCATTTGATTGACTAACTAATAATTGACTAAAAATAATCTATTAACCACACTAGGTTACTTAATTACTAATTACCTCTGGGATCTTTTTCTCTTCTACAAAAGCAATCTTAACCTCAGCATGGCATATGATGAATTCTACCGCACCAGCACCTACACGAAAAATAAAACAGGAAAAGTACATTACATAAGTCCTATAACGCATAAGAACCATTAACGGATATAATCAGTACTTACCTAAGGTATCATATAATGGTACGCAGTATAAGCCATGAGCATTACATGCCTGCATCAATTTATGACATAAGAGTGTAACAACATGATTCTATAAATGTTACAATATATGTATATGTAAAGCAGTGAATATCATAAATCTAGAAAGAAATATGAAAAATAATAAAGTACCTCCATGCTCATTATCCACTGTGCACAGTTGACACCATAAATACCACACTTTGCTCCCTAAAATCACCATTACATGTTTGTGAGTAAGCATGAATCCCAAATGAATGATTAACAATACAATTCCTAATTATGATAACAACACTTACTTGCTCAACTCCACAGGCTCTGATAGAATTCCCAAGCTGTATCACTTTATCATACACTTGTCTGTAAGTCAACCACACATACTTCCCATGCTGCAAAGTTACAAAGGCGGTCAACCGAAAAACGAAGACACAAAGATTTAAGATGTTATCATGCATAGAAAGTGCCATTATACCTTTCCATCCACAAATTCACGCGTGCCAAGCATATTATTCTCAGGATATTTCTCTGCAGACACGCTGCAACATAACAAACAAACATTTTAAATCAGAGGCGCAACATCCACAATTCGTTCAATATTCCAAATCCATGCCTATAGATTTTTTTTTAAAACATTTTCACAAACTCCTTTTAAGCAAAATACCAAATAACATGCTCACAAAATCGATCACTCTAAAATGAAAACACAATAGCAAATTAAAAATCGTAATTAAAGATACAATATATACCTCAAGCCTCAACAATCTACGAAATCCGTCCCATAATGTTGTCCTTTTTGCTTCCGATTGATTATCTATCCAGGAACTCACATATTTGTTTTCACCCGATAAATTGTTTCCCACTCAAAATACGTCCTAGTAGAGAAAGTTTTCACCCCCTTATAAGGAAGGTTAATAGGGAGAAGGAAACCTTCCTTACAAGGGGTGGAACATTATCTACTGGAACGCGTTTTGCATGGCTGAACATTTTGTGGGTTGAAAACAAAACTGTGAGTACCTAAACAGACAATTCATCTTGAGCAAAATAGACAACATTGTGGCATTGATAAATATAACAAAACCGTAAGACTAAATCATTGCGCCACATCAACACCACGTAGACAGGGGCTCCATGCAATGGAATAATGCCCCTTTAATTAAAAAAAAGGAAAAAGAAAAAAAAAAGAAAAGCAAAAACAATTTGATTGGTTGTTACATATGGGCCCCACAATTAACCCCGTTAATGCTTGTGAATAGGTTGTCAATGGATCAACAGTGCCCCCAATGACGCTCAGGAAATGAAGAGGGACACCATTAAACGTTTCAAGCTGAGGTGGATGAGGTATAGCGCCTCATATATACCACGAAGCCTAATTAATCAAATTAAAATGCAATGATAAAAATGCATGCATGCATGAACATAAACATAAACATAAAACAAATATAACAAAACACTCACCGGAATACATCCCAACAAGAATCCAAACCATTAACAGGAGGTGGAAATCCGTCTTTATTAAACACGCTACGGTAAACCGGTCCCATTGATGGCTTTCCATCTTTGGCCTCAATCGCCGGTTCAACCTGTACTATATATTTCTTTGGCTGCATTGTATGTATGATGGCCAGAGACGGTGGAGAAAGGTGGTAATGCAGCGTAATAGGTGATGGTCAATGAGGAGACAATTTCTCATCATAATTGTTTTTTTTAAGGCTTTCCTTATCTTTCGGACGTAAAAACCTCAGTTTTGTTATATGTATATTTGACTAAAAAAAATTACATTATTATACAATAATTTTTATAATATTAGGAAAAAGTTAAGATCTGATCAGATGATTACTTACTATTTTTATGTATGGTTACTTTTTTTAGTGTGTGTACTATGTGTAACTAAAATCAAAGATGCATTATGTTGATTAAATCTTTTTCTAACTATAAAACTCACTCAAATTTTGAATATTTCAAGATTATTCAGTCGTGAGAAATTCTAAAGAAATGCTAACAATTATGAAACTTGGTTACGATTTTATTTATGAATATAATCGTAATTTATCATTTTTTATTTTTTGTTTATCATTAAACTTGTACTATTAATGAAACTCACTGCCAATATATATATATATATCTCGCTTGTTCGGGTTGTTGGCATCAAATATTTCTACTTTGATCTATCTTGGAACAATTTTAAAGTTTTTACAATCAACATTATTCTTCTAAAATATATGCTAACTAGCACTATACCCGTCCGCTGGGACGGGTTTCTTAAAATTTACAATATTCAAATTATATGTATATTGAAGATCCTGATAACATTTTATCCAACTAGGACTAATAGGGGGAAAAGTTAATTATTAATTCATGTACATATAATTCTAATTTTGTCATTTAGCTACATAAGTAAACAATTTCGCTTCAATGTATATAATCTGAAAATTTTTAAGGAAAAAACAAACAGTAATGAAATAGCTTCGGACATATAATGGTGTATATGAATTATTAGTAATTTTGGTATAGTCGTACAAACAATATGTATACCATTGAGTAAAGTAAGGAAATAAAACTTTATTTGTTTGTAAGTTAATTGCCGTAAGATTTGATATTACCACAAAATTAACAAAAAAATGATGTATACATATTACATGTCTAGTAGTGTACCCTTCCGAGTATGGGTTCCTAAAACTTGCATATATCTATATATATAAAAGAAAACGTATATGCTGACGTGGCGTGCAATGGAGGCTTCAACCTTCCCTTGAGAGTGTCACGTGGCATCATAATGGAGAGTTGTTGGTGTTTTTGAATTGTTTCCTTTTTTAATTAAATTGAGTTATTTTAGAAAAAAAGAATTTAAAAATAAATTTAAAATTTTCTCTCTCATATTTCCTCCCATAATTTTTAAACGTTTATATCTTTTATATACGGGATTTTTTAAAGAAAAAAATTACACCAAATTAACGAGCGTTTTATTATCTTTCCAACGAATACCATAGTGCTATATAAAAAATGGAGAAAAAGTCGACTATTTTTTGTGGGGTTTCGTTCATACAGGAAAAAAACACACAAAATGTTCATGTTATCACGTAAAATTAGATTTTGTGGGGAATATGAGTTATTACTGATTAGAATACTATGAACATGCAATGATTGAGAGATTTTGTGGTTAGTTAACTTGAGCCATTACCTTTCAAAAAAAAGTTAACTTGAGTCATTTGCAATAGGTTATCACGTAGGTTCCGTGTAATCCTAGACCACATTATGGTAAAGACTCTTTTCAAGCTTCATATAGCTCTCATTTTTGCTGCAAAAATGAAGTGACTTTCATGGTATCGCAAGAGGCCAAAACATTTTCTTAGCATCCAATGGTGATCTGCATGGATTTGCTACAACTCCTATCAAAGATTCCATGTATGAGCGGGCAACAACTTCTCCCAATAGACGCGACCATCAATTCAAACAAATTGTTAATAAAATAAGACTTGCAAAGTTAGAATTTTGAATTAAATTATATATGCATCACTGCCAAATCAATCATCTCAAGAAGCATCAATTTCTAGACCCTGTCTAAGCGCTATAAAATTTCTTCTTTTGATTCAAAAAAGAAATTATGGAACACAATTCCAAGGCCACTAGAGTTTTTTCTGGATCATGGTGTCGGCCGGGTCATCTGTTGAGCCCCTAAATTTTGTGATGTATTCTTTTTTTTTTTTTGAACGATCAACTAAAGTATTGCCGGGTACTCTGTACGCGGCCCCCAATGGCCGAAAGGGGCCCCAGACGGCCTCTAGTCCGTACGGACAGAGCCCTTCGGCCCACCCGTCTCCTGTTCCAGGGAAAACCCGGCCCACAAACCCGCCCGAAGGCACGACGGTAGTGAACCGGTAAAACCTGGAGGGATCAGGAGTCGAACCCATGACCACAAGGGTCAAGGGTCTCTCCATCACTTCCCAACCACCTACCCCACCACAAGGGTGGGGGTATCCATCACATGTCTCCCATGGGAATCGAACCCGGCTCCCTTAAAGAGAGAACCGGCCCTTTTACCACTAGGCCACATGATCAGGATTGTGATGTATTCTATTTTGGTGCTCGTGGATTAGTATTTTGACTATAATCAAAATTATCACGACCATGAAACTTACTTGATAATTAGTAGCACTTTCCTTGATACAATCAGGTAAATGAGTTTAAGACTTTTGTTTTGGGATTGTTGTCTATAACATAAACATATTCATAAGAAAGTAAAATGAAAGATATGATCTTGTATAAAAATATATAAAGATTTGTTTGGATGGAAGCAAGCTAAGCAACAAATAAACCTAAAAAAATAAACATATAATACCAAAACCACAACCTATATCCAATACAATTCTCACCTGATAAAAGAATGTAAAACCGAACATCATTAACAACATATATTTTTTCTAGGCAAATAGCTCCAATAAAAAATAGCCTTTAAATTCACCATACAAAAGTATCATCAATTGTTGTAATAATACATAGGTACGCGATACAAGTAATCAGAAAATTTCAATTAGGGCCAACCCAGTGGTTGGGTATTTTATTGTTATAATGACCTAAAGACACCATGGCGGGCGGCACTGCATTTTCAAACGGGTCAAAATGGGTAAGCTTTAAAAACTTGACAAGGAATGAAACAGGCCAAACATATTACTAAGTTCTTGTAATAATGATTGACTGCATTTATCATATGTTGAGTTCAAAAGAATTCGATAAAAAAAGCCTGACCCAAACCCGTCTTTGAGTATCTTGACTACATACGCAACGCACACATTTTGCTACGTCTAATGATAAAAAAGGAGGTTTATCTTGAGATTCAAGTCAAAAACCATGTCAGCGTTTTGAAATTCTTATGCAGGAGTAGTAACTAATTAACTATATACAAATATACAATTTAAATAAAAGTAAAAATTTAATTAAAACATACCTGAGCTTCCAGGTTTTCAAATTCTGCTAAAATATCCTCCTCATCCTCAACACATAACTTCTCTCCCAATATTGCATTTATTTCCTGACCACAAACCAAAGTTTACAAAAGTTGGATTGGAGCCCTTAAGGGGATAAAGAAGCGTTGTTCACAACATTTTGCATGTAAAATATATGGTTTATACATTTTTTTTAAAAATAATATCCTAACTATAATAAGTAAACCTTAGTGGTTTCTCATAAATAGATAGATTAATGTAATCACATTATGCCCAAATAACTCATTGAACATACACCTATCTATGCACACATACCAAAAGTGCATGATTTAAAAAGGAAACCGCAAGTTCATCTTGCGGTTTCTCTCTCCTACTCATCAAAAGTGCAAGTTCCTCCCACCTAGTCAAAGCATAAACCGCAAGATGGTCTTGCGGTTTCACCAAAAGCACAAGTCCACTCCTGACACCCTCCAAATGTACAAAAAAAATCCTACTATAGCACCATTTTGGCAAAAAAAATCCTCAATAAACTATGTAACTGTAGTTCACGAGTTATAAAATTACTTACATACTAAAAGAGAGATAGATACCCATGACAATCTTCCTAACATCCGCGTGCATTATATTTTTACTCGACCCTCTTTAATAAAGAAAATCACAATAATATAACATATGTGTATGATCTAACCATTACCAGTAATGAGAACTCAAATACATGTCAATATTATAATATAAAAAAAACAAAAACATCCTATGTAAATTCAAAGGTAAAATCAAATAATAAACTAAATCAATTAGTCAATGTAGTTAGTTCTATCTAAGCATATACACATTCTAATGTAGCTAAAACCATGAGAAAGGATTGAAAAAAATACTTTCCAGAAGCACTCAAAGCAATAGCATTTATCTTTTGTAAATATAAACATTCTATATATTTAGACCTTAAGGGGACCAGTTACATCTGTTGGGAATCATGGTATCAAATACACAGCGGAAGCAGTTTTATTTATTAATAAAATCGATTATATACAATATATAATATGAGCCGATTTATATATATATAGGTATAGGATCCGGTAGGAAAATTGATTTGTGTAGGAAGTGTAGGAAACAATTATAACCCTTGGATCAAAATTAGAGATCAAGGACAATTAAGTAAATTTAACACAAAATTAAGTTATGGAAAGCCTAAAATTATGGGATTTAAATTGATTGTTTTTTTACTAATCCATCTTTCATCAATTTTTTACTAATCCATCTTTTCATCGATTTTATAATCCATCTTTCATCAATTTTTATAATCCATCATTTTTTTACTAATTAAGTAAAGATTTATAATCCATATTTCATCAATTTTTAGTGTCCCGATTGTACCACAGTTTTGCCGTGTCCATTTCGATTATCACAGTGTTAAATGGTAGAAGTTATGGAGGACGATTCGGTAGGCAGTGTTTTATATTGCTACAACAGTGTTGTATATGTTAAAAGTGTTTTATAAAGTATATACATTCTTTGTAAAACACTCCCATTGTATGATCAGATTTGTAGTTTAGTGTGTTTTAAATAATGGTGGTAACGTTTGTTGATTTTTTTTTTTTTGAGTATTTTTTTATATTGTAGTGGTTTAAATAGTTAAATATGTATTTTTGTTTATTAGTGTTATAATCCAGTTGAGAATCATGTCTGTCACCTTGTTTTACAATAACATGTTTTTAATGTTTTGAAGTCATGTTTTAATAGTGTTTTAACAAATGGTTTGATTGGTTAGAAATAATACAATAACATGTTTTTAATGTTTCGAAGTCATGTTTTAATAGTGTTTTAACAAATGGTTTGATTGGTTAGAAAAATAAATGTGATGTACTTTTTTATTAATGTTTTTTTAATAATGTTTTTAGAATATTATATAACAACAATTGTTAATTAAAATGGTAGTTGTTTATTGTAGTTAAGTATTGTATTATAATATAAATGGTATTGACAACAGTGTTTTATATCGTTACAACAGTGTTTTATATCGTAAATATATTTGGTAGGCACGATAGGCACTATGGGTGAGGTTTGTTGATTGTGTTAGTTATTGAAAGAGTGAGTAAAATTAGGAGATAATAAAACTTTCTTAATTTAAAGCACACAAAATGACCATCACAACCCTTAATAAAACACAAAATAGACATTTTTGCCCTTATCAATAAAGATAATTACTTATAATTAAAACACATTTATCTTTTTAATCTCATCCATCCATTTTAATATCCAAGGGCTCATAACACTTCCTACCTTTCCTACACAAATCAATTTTCCTACAGGAACCTTACCCTATATTATATATATATATATATATATATATATATATGTTTAATTTTATTAATCCAATTAACAAAATATTCCCAATCAGGATCTTGGTTAAACGCGTATAAACAAATAAATTATAAACAACCATAGGGGGTTTAGTAATCAACCTTTAACGACTACACCGGAATTGTAACACGCGGGTTACAACGAATCCTCGCTAGTAGGAAGTTCACACCCGATCACTGGCCAACCGATAGCAACACTTTGCAAGGCGGAGGCGGCAATGGTGGTGGTTTGCGGCGGACAAAGGGGAGGCGGCTCCTAAGGGTGGCCGCAAATCTTGAGAGGAGACAAATGTTATGTTGTTTTATCTTTTTCAAAAACATGTGTGATTGGAGTTTCTATCACACCTATTTATAAAGATAAAAGGCACTTGACCACTTAATTAATCAAAGTCATTCACTTGACCATTGACTAGTCAAGGACTTGACCAATTAATTAGTCAAAGTCATACACTTGACCATTGACTAGTCAAGGACTTGACCAATTAATTAGTCAACGTCATACACTTGACCATTTGACTAGTCAAAGTGTAAACTTTACTATTTAGTCCCTCGAGTTCAAAACTATTATTATTTCATAAATAATAATCCACCAACACATGAACTTATCTGATTCGTGTACCAACGTGTAACTCTTCGGATCGTACCGGGTTGGGTTACGTTGACCTCAACTTTTAATTACATCGGACATACTATATATCCAACAATCTCCCACTTGGACGATTTTAATTAAATGAGTCAACGTGTGCAGAGTTGGACGCCTAGCTGCATCGCATTGCACCCAAACCAGTATGACACTTTACAGTCGTCAACTAGTTCTTTGAGTTCAAGTAACGCTTTATTTAACCAAATACTATAGTCCTGATAATTCTATCAATAAGTCCCTTCTGTATAGACATTCGTTGATCATAAGACATGGATCATTCATTCTTATATAGTGATCAACCATTCTCTATTCTCGTCTCTAACTCAAAGTGGTCTAACGAACTACCTTAGTCCGAGCGTGGCCACGCGTTTATACCAGTTTGAATTAACGAGGGCGCCAGAATGTCTAGACTTCTAATCCTATAGAAGTACAGAATTCCATCAGCGTCATACAACTCCCACTTAATCTTGGATTTCTCCCAACGATACCTTTATTACTACCCATGTTTCAGGACAGTGCTAGATAACATCAAGGATAATCCTTGATCAATGTAGTTTAATATGTGCCTTAGGAAAAAGGACAGATTGAACGTATCAATATCAAAACATCTCATGACACAGATCCATGGAGATCGTTTTTAAGCGAGTTACATCCAATATCATTCCCTAATGATATCTGTGAATTATGATTTTCAAACCATTGAGTTATTCATCTCATGAATACAATCATCTCAATTCACAATAGTCTTACATTCAAATTCATTCCCATGTAATTTGATCGACTACGGATATTTAGAATACTCTTATTCAAGGATTTAAACATATAAATAATGAACACGGTCACAAAATATTTAAAGTTGCATTTAACCCATTAAATCAAATAAATATTCAATGTAACTGTTATAGTTCAAAATAAAACACCAATACTAATTATAGATCATGCCCACTGTCTAGCAACTCTAAGCCCTATCTTTCCGCATGCTCCTCATGTTTAGCTTGAGGTAAAGGCTTAGTAAAGGGGTCAGCCAGATTTAGATCTGTATGAACTTTGTTTATCATGATGTCTCCACGTTCTACTATCTCTCTAATATAGTGGAATTTCCTGAGTATATGCCTTGTGGTCTGGTGTGACCTTGGTTCCTTTGCAAGAGCAATGACACCAGTGTTGTCACACAGTATCTCGATTGGTTTCTTTATGCTAGGCATAACATCGAGATCACCAATGAACTTCTTCATCTAGGCAGCCTCCTTTGCAGCATCCGATGCAGCATTGTATTCTGATTCACAGGTGGATTAAGCAACCACACTTTGCTTAAAGCTGTTCCAAGTTACAACCCCACCATTCAGAATGAAAACATATCCCATTTGTGACCTTGAATCATCACGATCAGTCTGGAAGCTTGCATCAGTATAACACTTAACTAACAGCTCCTCATCCAGTCCTCCATATATTAAGAACATGTCCTTAGTCCTTCTCAGGTACTTAAGAATGTTCTTCACTGCAGCCCAGTGACTCTCTCCTGGATTTTGTTGATATCTACTCGTCATGCTAAGAGCATACGAGACATCAGGTCTAGTACATAACATGGCATACATGATGGAACCAATCGCAGAAGCATATGGAACACCTTTCATTTTCTTCTTTTCCTCTTCAGTATTTGCACACTGCTTGTTATCAAGAATGGTTCCATGTGCCATGGGCAAGAGCCCCCTTTTTGAGTCTTGCATTGAGAAGCGTCATAAGACCTTATCAATATATGTACTTTGACTCAAACCCAATAACCGCTTTGATCTATCTTTATAAATCTTTATTCCCAGAATATAAGCGGCTTCACCAAGATCTTTCATTGCGAAACATTTACCCAACCAGGTCTTAACATCTTTAAGCATAGGGATATTGTTTCCAATGATTAGTATGTCATCTACATACAGTATAAGAAAAGTAATATAGCTCCCACTAGACTTCTTGTAAACACACGGTTCATCTTCGTTCTTGATAAAACCAAACTCTTTGATTTTCTGATCAAAACGGAGATTCCAGCTGCGAGATGCTTGCTTTAATCCATAGATGGATTTATTTAGCTTGCACACCTTATTAGGATTCTTTGGATCGACAAAACCTTCAGGTTAAACCATATAGACATCTTCCAGTAAGTGTCCATTACGGAACGCGGTTTTGACATCCATCTGCCATATCTCATAGTCATAATATGCAGCAATGGCAAGTAGAATTCTAATAGACTTAACCGACGAGAAAGTTTCCTCATAGTCAATTCCTTGAGTCTGAGTAAAACCTTTTGCTACAAGCCTTGCTTTGTAGGTTTGCACATTCCCATCCATGTCAGTCTTCTTCTTGAAGATCCATTTGTTTCCCACAGTCCGACATTCGGTAGGAAGATCAACCAAATCCCAGACTTGGTTATCATACATGGATTGCATCTCTGCATTCATGGCTTCTTGCCATTTCTTGGATTCTGAATCCAAGATTGCAGCTTTGTAAGTAGTAGGCTCAGCTTCATTAATCATGAAGATATCATCATACCTTACCGGTTCACGACGATCCCTAATACTTTTTCGAACACTTGGTGTTTCTGTTGTTTCTTGAGTCCTCTCAGGCTCAACTTCAACAACTGGATCAGTTACATCTGGTTCTGTTTGAACAGCTGGTTCAGTCACTTGTGATTCTCGAATTTCTTCAAGATCCACATGGTTATCTCCAATCCCTCGCTCTAGAAGCTCTTCCTCTAAGAAAGTTCCTCTGCGTTTGGTGAAAATCTTATTTTCAGTGGGGTGGTAGAACAGGTAACCGATCTTCTTACCGTATCCAACGAAAACCACTTTTCGCCTCTGGGATCTAGTTTATCCGAAGATTCTAGAGTGACATAAGCATTACATCCCCAGACTTTAAGGTAGGATACATGAGGTTTCTTTCCATGCCATATCTCATAAGGCGTTTTAGTAACCTTTTTCGTTGGAGCTATATTAACAAGTCTTACGGCGGTCTCCAAAGCATAACTCCAAAAGGATTTTGGAAGGTTTGTTCGACACATCATTGATCGAATCATATCTAATAGAGTTCGATTTCTCCGCTCAGACACACCATTATGTTGCGGTGTTCCAGGTGGAGTGAGTTGTGAAACTATTCCACAATCCTTTAGATGGTCGATGAATTCCCGACTGAGATATTCACCGCCTCGATCTGATCGAAGCATTTTAATAGTTCTATTTAGCTGATTTTCTACTTCGTTTTGGTAATCCTTGAACTTTTCAAGAGTTTCATGTTTATGCTTCATAAGATAACCATAACCATATCTACTGAAATCATCAGTAAATGTAACAAAGTATCTTTCTCCATGTCTTGACATTGTTCTGAATGGACCACATACATCTGTATGTACAAGTCCTAACAGATCATTGGCTCTTTCTCCAACATTTGAAAAATGTGCTTTTGTTAACTTTCCACTTAAGCATGATTCGCATTTTCCAAACGACTCCGAACCTTTGGAATCCAGGATTCCTGCGGTTTTGAGTTGTTTAACACGATTCTCACTTATGTGACCAAGTTTACAATGCCACATATACGTATCATTAAAGTCCAACTTATTACGTTTATGGGAGATATTGCATAATATGTTATCGTTTTGGATTTCTATCTCATAGATCCCATTGTTAGGTTTTGCATCAAAGTAAAATACATCGTTAAAATAAGCAGAAATAAATTCGCCATTAAAACGATAATTAAAACCTTGTCCACGCAAAGCCGAAACTGAAACAATATTTCTAGTCACGCTAGGAATGTAATAAACTTTGTTCAAAACAAGTTCTAAACTAGAAGGAAGTAAGAGAATACATTCTCCTATAGCCTTCACAACAACTCTTTGTCCATTGCCAACATGGATCTCCAAGTCGCCTTGTTTCAGCTTTCTAATCTTTCTTAGTCCTTGCAAAACATTACAAATGTGGAAACCACATCCTGTGTCAAACACCCATGTTTTGCCAGAAAAAAAAAATTCAATAACATATATACCTGAGGACACTCCTCCAGAAGCCTTGGCTTGCTTCAGTTCAGCTAAATACTTAGCACAGTTCCTTTTCCAGTGCCCAATTTCATCACAATGAAAACATTTGGCATCTTTCAAAGGTTTCTTGTTGGCAACAGCTTTGCCCTTTCCCTTCCCTTTTCCTTGATAGCCCTTTTTCTTAGTTTTAGGTTTCTTAATCTGACCCTCCCTGATCATTAGCACTGGTGCAGTTTTGCCAGGTATGTTTACCTCAGCAGTTTTGAGCATCTGATGTAGTTCTGCAAGTGTCTTCTCCATCCCATTCATATTATAGTTCATAATGAACTGGTCATATGACTTGGGCAATGAGTTCAGGATGATATCCCCAGCTAACTCATCGCTCAAGGGGGATTCCAGACGAGCCAAGTGATCAACATATGCCTTCATTTTTAGCACATGAGTGCCAACTGGTGAACCCTCCTGCATACGAGTGGTTATAAGTGATCGCATCACATCAAACCTCTCATGGCGAGCATTTTGTTGGAACATTTCCATCAGATGCTGATTCATGTCATATGCATCCATGTCCTCCATTGTCCTTTGAAGTTTAGGGATCATGGAAGCGAGCATCAGACATGAGACTTTCAAAGAGTCATCAAAATGCTTAGCCCAGGTTTTATAAAGCTCACTCTTGGAATTTATGGGTTCATCAGGGACTGGTTCTTCAAGAACATACAATTTGTTCTCCGCTTTGAGAACAATTTTCAAGTTGCGGTGCCAGTCCATGAAGTTGGAGTGGTTCAGTTTGTCCTTCTCTAAGATGGACTTGAGAGAGAAATGGGAGGTGGAATTGTTTTCAGTTGACATTTACAAAGTTCAAAATTTAATGTATTAATATTTCATGTTTTAAGTATCCTAATTATTTTATGACCCAAAAAGCAAAATTAATTAGAATGAGATCCCGAATCATCAATACACAATGAACTGGCTTAGCACTGTCCACTGGCACGATTAGACAGGTAAACAACGATTGTTAATTGTGTTCACTACACAACTCTCCTTTTTGGGGTTATCGCTAAAAGCGATGTATGTTTAACCCCAACTATGCCCACTTATCTAACAAGCGATGTTTGGTCCTTTACTGTTAACTGTAACACCGGCCTATGTCACACAGGAACCGCGATGATTACCTTCACTCATGATCAACGCCCAGATGCAGGGTCAGCACTAACATTTGGGTTCGATATAGAATGGAGTGTTAACTCGTTAAGGGTGGCATGAAACATCAATTTTAAAATTGGGATTTAATGTTTAATATTTACCATAAATATATTGAATGACTCGTTAGCATGATGTGAGTCACACAACAGTTTATAAAATCCAATTTTATATTGTTCGTGATAATTGAAACTCCTTTCAACACTCGACACGGTATAGTTTTAAATACCCTATTTAAACTACGTTGGTCGTATTATCGCGAATGGACTTGTTTTAATATTAATAAAACTCTTTTTATTAAATATGCTTTTCGGTTTTTATAAAACTTGTTTTAATAAAACCGTTGCCATGATTGTGAAAATTTTATTTATTTTGGGTTATCTAAATTATTTACAATAAATAAACCACAACCACAAAACATAATAATAAAATTAAACGAATCGAGCCCCTAATAGGTTGTCCGTTTCGTTTTAGCCAGAAATGAAACGAACCAGTCAAAAGGGTTTCAAAACTATTTTTGATATAGCTCCCTCTTCATGGAACCTGTTCGCCTTTTTATCTTCGTCTTGATCTTGTACTTGTAGGATTACAAATAAATTTGAAATACAAATAAAACAAATCTATTCTAATCCTATCTATTACACCGGATCCAATATCCGTAATAAAAAATACAAATCAATAAAAAAAAATTAAAACATCACAAACACAACCATGACAAGGGTCAAAATACCTAGGGCTCGATTCACATCACAATCCATGAACAACAAAAAGCTTTTGATCTTTTGTCAAAAAAAAATAATTTTTTTTTTTGACAAATAAAACTTAGATCAAAATTATAACTTTACCATCTATACGCGTGTAACCGTGGCTCTGATACCACTGTTGGGAATCATGATATCAAATACACAGCGGAGGCAGTTTTATTTATTAATAAAATCGATTATATACAATATATAATATGAGCCGATTTATATATATATATATATATGTTTAATTTTATTAATCCAATTAACAAAATATTCCCAATCAGGATCTTGGTTAAACGTGTATAAACAAATAAATTATAAACAACCATAGGGGGTTTAGTAATCAACCTTTGACGACTACACCGGAATTGTAACACGCGGGTTACAACGAATCCTCGCTAGTAGGAAGTTCACACCCGAGCACTGGCCAACCGATAGCAACACTTTGCAAGGCGGAGGCGGCAATGGTGGTGGTTTGCGGCGGACAAAGGGGCGGCGGCTCCTAAGGGTGGCCGCAAATCTTGAGAGGAGACAAATGTTATGTTGTTTTATCTTTTTCAAAAATATGTGTGATTAGAGTTTCTATCACACCTATTTATAAAGATAAAAGGCACTTGACCACTTAATTAGTCAAAGTCATTCACTTGACCATTGACTAGTCAAGGACTTGACCAATTAATTAGTCAAAGTCATACACTTGACCATTTGACTAGTCAAAGTGTAAACTTTACTATTTAGTCCCTCGAGTTCAAAACTATTATTATTTCATAAATAATAATCCACCAACACACGAACTTATCTGATTCGTGTACCAATGTGTAACTCTTCAGATCGTACCGGGTTGGGTTACGTTGACCTCGACTTTTAATTACATCGGACATACTATATATCCAACAACATCATACAATTCAACCATCACTGTAGCATTCATGCTGAAATAGAAATAAAGAAGAAATCAAACTCATTTCTCAATCATCAAGTATTAAATTAAAAAAAAAACAATCATATCTAAAGTACCAAAAATTGTAACCATTTCATATCGAGTCATATACTTCTTAGGCATAACTGAAGCAGCGAAAGCAGAAAAACTGCACATTTATTGCAGAAAAAAAACCACTGCAGCGAATGATTATGTGCAGCAAAACATCGCTGCACTCATTGCTGTCGATACTTGCTGTAAGAAGCTTTCAGTAAACTAGATTTTTCCTATAAGTATTTCTTGTAACCTTAGTTTAAGCATGGAAAATTTTTGTGCACGTATGACTTGTTCTACAAAGCATGAATATCATGAAAAAGAGAAGTTTTGTGATTGTTCTTTTAAAGATTCAAGAGTTGAAGGGCGATATTTAAAGCGTTAGCAAAGTTCATGATGCCAATTAATCTTGTCATAACTTCGTTATCATCTTTGTCTACAATTACTACGCATAGTAAGTTGAAGGTTCCTTTGAATGATATTGGGGTGAGAGGGTTGGGTTCATTTGGTAAGCTATTGAAGTTAAAAAATGTCCCCTTTAAGATCAAGGGTTCGACCTTTGTCGAAGACGAATTTGGTATAATTTAAGCCGTTAAAAAAAGTAAAGTCTAGTGATGATTACGGATTTGGTGTAGTTTTCATAATTAGTTTTGCGATCCATACTGACTCGAAAATTCTACGGCTAATAGAATGATTAATTTGTTTTCCGACCCAACCCGGCCAAAAATTTTAACATTTGGTTGTAGGAAATTTGACCACAAAAAAGGTAACCCATAGAAAAAAAAAATTGAATCCGCCACTGATCTTAGGGTTGACAATTTCATACATGGATTTGTTAGCACGATATAAAATGACACATTCTTAATAGGTTTTGTGTTGTGTAGGTTTCGTGTCTTAAACAAATCAACACGTTCAAGACACAATAAATTTGTGTCTAAACAGGTTAAAGACGTGTTAACATGTTTGTGACTTGTTAATGACCCGTTTATATTTATTATGGATGTTATGATTTGACTTTTATGAAATTTTGTTTTGCATTTGCTAAGGATAATTATGTTTAGGATTATGCAGCTCGTCATCTGAACTATCACACACCACCACCCGTGAATTCCTCTCACGTCACCACCCGTGAATTCCTCTCACGTCACCACCCGTTACCCCCCCCCCCCCTTTCTTCTCTGCATCTCTGTCTCTCTTCTCTGCACGCAGTGACCTAAAACATGAAAATGATATCCATGCCTACCCGAAACCCACTACCTGATTCACTGATAGCAAACCCGTAGAGATAGGGGGGGGGGGGGGGGGGGGGGTACAAGGGGCCATTTCGAGTGACGCACATCCCCTTTGAATGGCCAAAACTGTCAAATTATGTTATGGAGGGGTGACGCGGATCTCGGTAAGCAAGCACGTGGTTACTGAACTTAGATCCACCTCGCAATCACCAAAAGGTCGGTGCCTTTTGTCAAGGTTGGAATTCCTTTTTATTATTTATTCAACTCATTAATTAATTACGTGCCATTACATTTTAAGTAATTAAAATACAAACTTATTTTTGAACGGCATAAATATATTTATATACAACTAGCTTTTATCCCGAGAGTGTCCCGGGGTTAAAAAATATAACCATTCTAATAATACTAATACTAATAGTAATAATTATTACTCTTGTAATTAAATAAATAAAAAATAACCTTGCTATAAGGTGACACCATGTGTTGCAGTGTTGCGCGATTCTTTCTCCTAGCTTCTCTGGATGAAGTACACCTATCCATCTTTAGAAGAGTAAAATTCCAATTATAGCATGGCGATTGGGCTGAATTTCAACATCGTATATAAGAACATGGTTTAAAAGAAAAAACATGATTAATGAATAACCTGAACACTTTGTGTTTTTTTTCCTATATGAACAAAACCCCACAAAAAATAGTCGTTTTTTCTCCGTTTTTTATATAGCACTATGGTACTCGTTGGAAAGATAATGAAACGCTCGTTAATTTGGTGTAATTTTTTTATTTAAAAAATCTCGAATATAAAAACTATTAACATTTAAAAATTATTGGAGGAAACATAAGAGAGAAAAATTTTAATTTGTGTTTAAATTCTTTTTTTTTCTAAAGTAACTTATTTAATTTTAGTAATTGAGAATTGAGAGATAGAGAGATAAATTTAGGGTTTTATGTTTATCTTTTTTTAATTAAAAAAAAATAATTCAAAAACACTAAAATCTTTCAATGATGATGCCACGTGGCAGTTTCATGAAGAGGTTGAAGACACCATTGCACGCCACGTCAGCAATGTTCAATTATTTTATATATATTAATTAATAGATTGCTTGACGATTTTTTGTGTTACAGATAGGGGTGAGCATTTCGTGGTTCGGACTCACAGGAACCTTGGACCCAACCCACAAGAACCTTGGATCCGAACTTTTTTAAATATATGGGTCGGTTTCCGGTTTTAGATTTATATGAATTATCGGTTCCGGGTCGGTTCCAAACCCACGGTTCTAATATAAGAACCACAAGAACCGTTTGTATTTTAATTAAAAATATAAAAATAATCCTTGTTAGTCTTTTCACTATTCGTTTTTACGTTTTATTGTAATCGATTTCATGTAATGTTAATGCAATATTAAAAATATTATTTATAATAATAACAATGTATTTTTCTTGAAATATTTTTCGGCTTGATGGATATGCATAGTTTTTTTTTATTATTTTTTTTTAGAAGAGAAACTTTCATTAAAAACACCAAAAACAAGTTATCCCCAAGATGGAGATAACAAGCGAAAACCAAAACGTCTAAATATTTATATATGTCGCTCTAATGTGTGTGTATTTATTATGTAGGGGAAAGATCCGATACAAATAGTTTTTTTGGTAAGAACTGTGAGAATCAAAGGAGGGTATTTTCTTTTTTATTTTATTTTTTTTCAAAAAAAATTTTCCCATATTGTTAAACATGTATTATAGTATTGAAAAAAAAAATTGGTGTAGAGTAATTACATAATTACTCTAGTGTAAACTAATGTATTTACCTTAATGACGTAATTACACTAAAAAAAATTTTAATATTTTTTTTGTATTATTCATCTAGAAAGAATGTTTAAGCACATGGAAAAAAAAATTCTAAAAAAAAATAATTTTTTTTACCCCCGTTGATTCTCACAGTTCTTACCAAAAAACTATTTGTATTTGATCTTTACTCTTATTATGTATTATACATAACATATTCACATAATGTTTCTAGTGATGAGAATGACAAAATTGTTACGAAAACATGAGTCGAGAAACGAAAAGTGACTTAAAAAAGAAACTCATGGGCTATTGTTAGAACCATACGGAGGAATTCTTTTACGAGCATAGTAAGAGAATAGGAATCTGTAATCCTCTAAAAGTGGCTATTACATTAAAAGGTTCTAGAGGGTCATACCCTTTTACCTGACCCATCAGAACCTTTAGGACCCGGAACCACATAGCCTTTTAAGGTTCGGTTCATGGTTCCTAATTTCAACAATAAAAGGGTATACGGTTATGGTGGGTCCGAGTCAAGTCGGGTCAGTTCCAAACCCTTTGCACAGCCCTAGTTACAGAGTATCAGTACTCATTATATCTTTCAACAACAAAAAATATTCTTTTTGTTGAATACAACTTCATTTTAAATAAAATTTATGTCAAAATGTTAAGAAACAAATAAATATAACTATGTACTTATTTTTAAGTTACCGAACTAAAGTTATTAGAGAAATATTTAAAAAATTAAATAGGTTACAAATATCTAGTATAAGGGTTGAAATTAAAACTTTGAAAAAGTTAAAAAAAAATTAAGAGTAAATGACCAAAATGAGCCACTAACGTTAGAGATCTAGTGTTAATTCCGTCCAATTTGCAAACTTTGTTAAATACCAACGTTAACTCAAGTGCATTTTTGTCATTTCTCATATTTTTTAATCTCTTAAATCTTAAATTCTTTTCTTTTCTTTTTTCACCTGCTTTCTTTCTTCTTTCTTTAAAACACACACTAGCAGACACACACACACACAGTCACACACTGCTTTCCTTCTTTTTTCCTTTAACACACAACCCAACCCCCCCCCCCTCCCTCTCTCTCTAACTTTTGGATGTTCCACCAACGCCGCCTCCCACGCTAACCCTTTCTTCTTGCCGTAGACACCATCAACCATCAATACCCGCCTCTCGTTTAGAGAGAGAAGGGTTTTTGGGGTTTTCAGACCTACACCCCACCTTTTGAACATCTTTGAATAACAAGGGCAACAATCAAGAGTGTGATTCTAGTATGTGAAAGATGGATCGAGTTGGAGTATGAATGTCGTCTGCATCATGATCATCTTCTTCATCTCACCTTTTGAACATTTGCCTCACGACCATCTTCTTTATCTTAAATTAGTGTTTTTTATGCAAATTAGTAGAATCTAGGATTTTGTGTTTCAGAGTTACAGTATAATTAGTCATCAATTTGTGATTCAAAGTTATTCTATTTTGATTCAGAGATTGTGTTAAAGTAGGTCCTAAACTGTTTGAAACTGTAATTTATTATATATTTTGATGATTAAATAGACTTGATTGGATAAATTTGTTGGTGGTCGTAATGTTGGTGGTGGCGGGGTGGGTGGTGGTGGTGCTGGCAAGTGGTGGGTTGGTGGTGATTGGTCGTGGATATGGTGGAGACGCTGGTTGAGGTGGTGATTAGTAGTGGATATGGTTGGCTGAGGTGGTTATTGGTGGTGGATATGGTTGGCTGAGGTGTTGATTGATGATGGATATGGTGGAGACGATGGCTGAGGTGGTGATTGGAGATTTCTAACGTTAGTTGCTCATTTGTCAAAAAAATTTTATTTTGAATGGATCTAACAATATTGACCAAACCTCAGGGACAAATTTGACCATTTACTCAATAATAAAACTAAAGTTACTACTCATCAAAAGTAGATTTTAATATGTAGTTGTATACTATTTATAGTATCCGGAGTGAAATTGAAATTTAGATAAAAGTTATTATTCATTAAAAGCAAATTATAATATGTATAATGGCTGCAGGGTTGTCAAATTTTTAACCCTAATTTGAGATGTACCTAAAGCTACCCGAACTTGAATAAGAGGAAACCCAATTAACCCAAAACCAGATAACATTGAACCTATACCTGAACTTATGTAAACAATTTGGTAAACGAATTATTTGTGAGCTTATTCGGGTAACCAAAACATCCGGACTGGCTATTTAAGAGATTCTAACTTTTTTTAGGCTTAGCTGACTGGGGAGGACCGGCGTTTTTACAATTCCTGATCTTCGTATTGGGATTATCAAACTGTTTTATACAGTAGGTTTCTACTGGCTAAAGTAAAATTATTTAGAAACAGAGCCTTCATCCCTAGTAGGTACAAATCGTTTTATACAATTCTATTTGGCTTCCAAGTTCCAAGTGTCTACATAACCTTTTTACACAATTCCTCAAGGCTTCCAACTTCCAATTGTCTTATACAACATACAGGCCGACTTAAGAGGGAGTATTTCGAAGCTAGGACTTTAGACCCTTCAATCTAAAAAGGTCCCCAACTTTTAAAAGAAACTTTATATATGGTTTTTTTTTTCTTTGTAATCAAGATGACAAATCTTTAACTTAATATTTCTATGGTGTGCACGTCTTGTTTATTGTATTTATCATCCAATAGTTCTAATTCTATAATTATTGTTATCTTCACGTTTTATGATGGTTTTTTAGTTTTGCAAAAACGCCTCCATTTTAGTATTTGCTTTAAGCCCCCACAAAGTGTCAGAAAATGACACTCTAAACTTTATTATGAACTATTGACTCAAAACAAAGAACAAAATAACAAAATACAACTTCAGACACTTTACAACCTAAACAAGAACTGTGACTAACTCACAGAACACAAATGGATGATCTGAGACAAGATCAACCAATACAAAGAAGATCAAGATAACTATCTATGACCTAAAAACAAAGAGACTCAAGAACAGATCTAAAACAAAGATCAAAGAGACTCAAACCCTAGAGAGTTGTGACGAACTCTCTGGAACAACTCTCAACCAGAGAGAAACAAAGAGAAAATAAAATGTGGTGTGTAATGTACGTCTGATCCCAATGCACGTTTATATAGAAGCTTGAAAGACGTGTAAGAAGTATGGGCTAGTATGGGCTTCTAAAGAGACATGGGCTCCATGTGACAGAATTGGGCTGAGCAGATAATGAGAAGCCCAATGATAATTTTAACATTTCACCAGAACATCAGCGAGCCCATTAATCGTAGCAACAAGTCAACAAGTCATCAATAGCTTCCACGTCAACACCAGCCAGCTTCCAAGTCAGCATCAGCTTCCAAGTCATTTCCAAGTCTCCAAGTCAGCATCAGCATCAGCCAGTTTCCAAACATACAATTATCACAATAAAACGAACATGTCTTAGTAATGGACTTGCATCACAAAGGATAATATCTGACCCATATTTTAACACCCCCCCTCAAGTCTATTACTAAATTCATCAAATAAACCAAGTAACAAACATACCTGAAGATGCTGATTAACGGGTAAACCTTTAGTAAACACATCTGCTAACTGAGATTTTGACTCAATAGAAACCAATTTGATAACACCATTTGCAACCTTTTCTCTAAGAAAAAATAAATCTATTTCAAAGTGCTTAACTCTATCATGAAAAACCGGATTTTCAGCAATGGCCAAAGCTGAACTACTATCACAAAACAACGGAATCGGTATTTCAACATTAACATCTAATTCTTGCAAAATATTTTTTAACCAAATTACTTCACAAGTTCCAGCACACATCGCCCGATACTCTGCCTCAGCAGAGGACCTGGAAATGGTACTTTGTTTTTTACTTTTCCAGGAAACAATTGAATTCCCAAGAAACACACAAAAACCAGTTATAGACTTCCTAGTTTCCAGGCATTTTGCCCAATCCGAGTCAGTATACACTTTCAACTGAAATGTATCTGATTTTTTAAACAAAATACCTTTGCCTGGAGAACTTTTTAAATACTTTAACAGCCTTAACGCTATTTTAAACAAACCTTGAGTAGGTTTGTGCATATATTGGCTCAAGAAGTGTACAGAATATGCAATATCCGGTCTAGTATGTGAAAGATAAATTAATTTACCAATCAGTTTCTGATAACTAGTGATATCAGTTAAAACATTATTGTCCTGTTTACAAAGTTTCATTAAAACATAATTAGGTTCAATTGGTGTATTAACAGGTTTACAACCAGTAAGACCATACTCAGCAAGCAAATCTAAACAATACTTTCTCTGAGTTAAACACAAACCTTTATCAGATTTTATTACTTCTATTCCTAGAAAGTATTTTAAATCACCTAAATCCTTTATCATAAACTTTGTTTTTAACAGATTTTTAACTTTTAAGACTTCACTATTATCACTACCAGTTATCACAATATCATCCACATAAACTAACAAGATAATAAACACATTTTCACTCTTTTTTACAAATAATGAGTGATCACACTTACTTTTTTCAAAACCAATATCAACTAAAGTTGTAACTAACTTTTCATTCCACATCCTAGGGGCTTGTTTAAGCCCATATAAGGACTTATTCAGTTTACAAACTTTATTTTTTAGACTAGAATCATAACCATCAGGCAAACACATATACACCTCTTCATGTAGATCACCATATAAAAAAGCATTATTTATATCTAATTGGTAAAGACTCCAACCATTTTGAACCGCTAATGCTAACACACACCGAACAGTTACCATTTTTACCACAGGTGAAAAAGTTTCATAGAAATCTACCCCTTCTTTTTGATTAAAGCCTTTGGCAACAAGCCTAGCTTTATATCTTTCTATTTCCCCATTAGACTTGTATTTTATCTTATACACCCATTTACACCCAATGGGCTTTCTACCTAAGGGTAAGTCAACTATGTCCCAAGTCTGGTTCCTATGCAATGCTTCTAACTCAGTATTCATAGCAGCTACCCAATTTTTATCACTAACAGCTTCATAAAAATGTTTGGGTTCACTACTTTTGTTTAGAGCAGAAGCAAAACAATAGTTATCAGAGGACAACAAGGAATAGTTCACCACTTTTTCTAGACCAAACTTAACCTTTCCTTCTACTATGTAGTCATTTAGCCTAGTTGGAAATGTAACATTTCTAGTAGATCTCCTAAGAGCAGTGGATGGTTCCAAGTTTTGAACAGGTTCTCCCTCAGAAACAGTATTTCTATCAGTTTCTGATACATGCTCAACCCTATCAACACTAGATCCTACACTATCTGGTTGCTGTGACTCAGCCATCCTATAACTAGTACTAGGAACTAGAATTGACTGCTGAGACCCATGACCAGAATCTTTTTCGTGTGTATGATCATCATCGGGAGGAGTTAGGCCATTTTCTAAGTCTTGGTTGTCTTCATTTATATCAAAAAAGTTACTATTAGTAATTGTAATATCACTAATGTAATCTTGGTCAGAAAAATATTGTTTATCATTAAAGGGAAAAACATTTTCAAAAAACTTGACATCCCTAGAAAACAAAACAAGTTTTCTATCAAGACTCCAAAGTTTATAACCCTTTTTCTCATTTGAATAGCCAATTAAAACACATTTTTCAGCATGACTATCAAATTTATCACTATTATTTAATACAGTACTAAAACATAGACAACCAACAACCCTTAAATGACCTAACTCAGGCTTGAAACCATACACAACTTCATATGGAGATTTACCTTTTAAAACAGACGACGGAATCCTGTTAATTAAGTAAACAGCAGTTAGGATACAGTCTGACCAAAACCTTAAAGGAACTTTACTTTGAAACAACACAGACCTAGCAACATTTAGCAAATGCCTATGTTTTCTTTCCACTATACCATTTTGTTGTGGAGTGTATACACATGAAGTTTGATGTAAAATACCATTATCATGACAAAACTTAGCCATTTGATTATTTATAAACTCAGAACCATTATCACTTCTAAACACTTTCACAGATTTTTTAAACTGAGTTTTAACCAAATTATAAAAATGTTCTAAGTTTACAAACACTTCATCTTTATATTTCATAAGATACACCCACACTGACCTGGTATAATCATCCACAACAGTTAGGAAAAATCTATACCCTTCTCTACTTTTTATCCTATATGGACCCCATACATCTAAGTGAATTAATTCACCCAATTCCTTAGACTTATGATCACTAATAGGAAATGGTTCCCTGTGCTGTTTAGCACGATGGCAAACCTCACAAGGATCTATTTCCTTATCCTTTTTTAACTTTAGTGTGTCTTTTAAAACATTTAGTACAGGTTCAGATGGATGTCCTAACCTAGCATGCCATAAACCATAATCACATACAGTATTACACACCTCTACAGACACAGAAGAGTTGCCACAAAAATACAGTCCATCATGTTGACTACCAGTCACCTGGACATTCTTTGTTACAGAATCCTGAATATAACAATGATTCTCATCAAAACACACAACCATTTTACTATCTCTAGCAAGTTTATACACAGAGATCAGATTGACACAATAACCAGGAACAACAAAAACATCATACAAAGTGACTCTTTCACTTAGTTTAATATTCCCAATTTTAGTTACTACTGCACTAGTACCATTAGGGTGTCTTACCCTTATATTAAACTCAGACACATCAATCACATTAATTAACCCTTCATCAGTCATTACCATGTGTTGATTAGCCCCCGAGTCCATTATCCAACCCATTTTCTTTAGTATTCCAACAAGTGAATTAAAACAGAAAACACGTTTCAAATAATCACAGTTGGTACTATAATTAACAAAACTGTTTGAACAAAAAGATGTAAAAGTCCCACCTGAAAAGTTACTACTTTGTGGAACATCATTTGCAGGACCATTAATCAGTTTTAACAACTTGGACACCTGTTCACTAGTTAAAGAGTTTAAAGTCATAGCAGGAGTAGTATCATCAACTAAAGTACTACTGTTAACCTTAACATTTTTCCCAGTTATGTTTTTAGACTTCATCCATGGAGGATAACCCACAATTTCATAACATTTATCAATAATGTGACCAACTTTATTACAGTGAGAACATTTCAAATTTTGATTCAAAGTCCTAGCAGGTTTTTTCTTGTTATCAAGACTTTGTCCTGTTTTAGCAAAGAAACCAACATTACTACTAGTTTTAGTTACATTTGCATTCCTATGTGACTCCTCTCTTGAAACAATTGAAAAGGCTTCTTTCACAGTAGGAATAGGGTCCTTAGTTAAAAGATTAGTTCTCACTGACTGATACACACTATCAAGACCCATTAGAAATTGCATCAACTTAATCATGCAACTAAAATCATTGAATTGCTTAGATGCATTACATGTACAACTAGGTAATTGTAAAATTTCATCAAGATGTTTCCACATACCATTCAACCTATGATAATATTCAGACACAGACAAACCATTTTGTGTAAATGAATTAATTTTCTGATATAATTCAAACACAACAGATCCATCAATTTTATCATAGGTTTCATTTAATTCTTTCCATACTTCAGATGCTAGTTTAGAATAAACTTGTCCTAGATATAATTCTTCTGACACAGAGTTAAGTATCCATGTTAACACTACTGAATTACATCGTTCCCATTGTCTACTTAGTACTTCATTATCAACAGGTTTTATACAAGTACCATCAACAAATCCAGTTTTATTTTTAACTCTTAAAGCTAGCATCATAGCATTTGACCACACAGTGTAATTCTCTGTTCCTTTTAACTTTATATTAACAACAGTTAAAGCAGTAGAATCACTAGCATGCAAGTAAAGTGGATCTCCAGCATCAATTTTACTTATCAAAGTTGCACCGTTGTTATTAACGTTATTATTATCACCATCGTTAACAACAACATCATTATTAACATCATCCATTATAACAGCAAATCAAAAGATCACAAATAGTCACACAATCAAAGCAAATATTAACCACAGATTCTAACCAAACCCTAGAAACAACACAACAAGAAACAAAAACTCAACAAAAAACGGCGAAGCTACGTCAGTGATCCAGATCACAGGTTCATCACTCAAGGTGCCTGTGCAGGTCTTAACGCAGGAGCCTCCTAGACCTAGACTCAAAAAACTTCAAGACAGACACGACTGAATCAATTGCCGGTCCAACTAACCCGGTACCAGACGCCTAGACCCGACAAAAATTAAAAAATAAGCAATAAATGGAACGTTCTCACCGAGAGGGGGACCCAAGTTAGGGTTCGCCTAAACTCACAGCCTGTCCTTCACTTAGGGTACAGTACTGTGAGTTGCAATTGAAGCAAAATAAAAACTCCACTCCAAGCCTCCTTCCTAGCTTATCTTCTTGCCAGAGTCCAACAGTCACCAGATCTCAATACCATAAACAACAAACCTTTAGCTACAACCAAACAGTAGGCAAGATCTACAAAGAAGATCAGATCTACTGTTTATAACAACAAATAATATAGATCTGGACCACAAATCAACAGATCTGACCTATATTATTATCAAATGACTCAAGAACTTGTTAAAACAACTTAACCAGTTCCTGAACAACAAAGACCACAGCGGAAACAAGAAGATCAACAGATCTACACAGAACAACAAGAAGATCAACAGATCTACAAAGAACAACAACAGAATCAGAGCTAAGGCTCTGATACCATGTCAGAAAATGACACTCTAAACTTTATTATGAACTATTGACTCAAAACAAAGAACAAAATAACAAAATACAACTTCAGACACTTTACAACCTAAACAAGAACTGTGACTAACTCACAGAACACAAATGGATGATCTGAGACAAGATCAACCAATACAAAGAAGATCAAGATAACTATCTATGACCTAAAAACAAAGAGACTCAAGAACAGATCTAAAACAAAGATCAAAGAGACTCAAACCCTAGAGAGTTGTGACGAACTCTCTGGAACAACTCTCAACCAGAGAGAAACAAAGAGAAAATAAAATGTGGTGTGTAATGTACGTCTGATCCCAATGCACGTTTATATAGAAGCTTGAAAGACGTGTAAGAAGTATGGGCTAGTATGGGCTTCTAAAGAGACATGGGCTCCATGTGACAGAATTGGGCTGAGCAGATAATGAGAAGCCCAATGATAATTTTAACATTTCACCAGAACATCAGCGAGCCCATTAATCGTAGCAACAAGTCAACAAGTCATCAATAGCTTCCACGTCAACACCAGCCAGCTTCCAAGTCAGCATCAGCTTCCAAGTCATTTCCAAGTCTCCAAGTCAGCATCAGCATCAGCCAGTTTCCAAACATACAATTATCACAATAAAACGAACATGTCTTAGTAATGGACTTGCATCACAAAGGATAATATCTGACCCATATTTTAACACAAAGGTTGAATCAGCCTTGACAACATGTTCATCCTAGTTAACCCGATACGATTAATCCGAAATCAATTAACCACAGCCTTACATGAATTGGGTTTCTGATAAATATTTCTCATCCAAAAACTCGAAGAACCTGATTAAATAACCATAAGAAGTTAAGAACACCCCAATAAGTTATTGTCATAAAATCCAATATGATTCCTTGTTCACGAAAAAAAGCCGCCCAACCTAACTTTCGTACATGTGGCACACAAAAAAAAGTCTTTTAACCCAATTTTTCTATATACATGTTCCTTAAACTTACAGATATTTGTAAAAATATATTCTAAATGATGACCTGTTGCCCTCGATTTCTTCAAAATACAATTGTATAATTTTTTTCTACTAGAAAGTTGAATATCAGTTTATCAAATTTTACCTAATTTAAGGTAAACAAGTCATTATTTTAAATATTCTTCAGTAACGTGTATTTTAGAATTTAGAACTTCAGTATAAAAAAAACTAGGTTGAGGGACTTTTTTCCATAAATTATATAGATTTCATTACAATAATAGCCCTTTAAGAATCTATTAAATTCGTGTTATTAAAACCATAACCAATTTATTTCGAGTACCACAAATATATATGAGTTTTAAAAGTTAAATATTATTCAAGGGTTTGTGTTTAGCAGGATAGGTTTTGCGATTCAAAAGGGGATAGCGGCGCAGCTTGTTGCCCGCTTACCCACCATCTAAATGTAACTTGTTTTTTCATGAATAAAAAAAAAATTATGATCTAAAGTGTATATATACTTTTTTCAATCTAATTGTTTATCGCGTTATGCAACTTTACAGGATTATGTTAAAAGGCAAAGATATGCGAATAAAATTATTATATTTTTCAATCATCTTAAGATGATTATGTTTAAACAAAAAAAAAAGTTTGATTTACAGACACTAGAATCATATTGTCTACCAAAACTAGAACAATGATTCATAAGACCAGAGGCGAAGGATCTTTGGGGCCAGGGGTGGTCCTGACTCCCCCTGTTTTTTAGCGCAGTAGTGGAAATTTTCGATTTTCGTAGGTAAATTGAGTCAGGGTTGAGTCCGGCCCCCGCCGATTTGCCACTATCGATCGAAAAAAATTGAGTCTGACCCCCCGACTCAACTTCCAAGCTTCGCCCCTGCATAAGACACAGCAAAACCGTTTGCATGTTGTCTTTATTATTATATACCGCAAACAGTTTTGATAGATTATACACGCAACAAAACACAAACAAAAGCAATAATACCGTCTTATGTTCCAGTGTACCACACACAAACGGTTAATTACAAACGCGATAAAAAAACATATTATCCCAAGGCCCAAACATGCGTTAAGTTACATAAACTTATATTTCCAGCCCACTTGAATGATTTGAAGTTTGAACACAGATTTTGGCCCAACACCAAAATCCCAAGTCATATTAAAGTGGTGAATTTTGGACAAAAAAAAAACACATTAAAAACACTTATATTTTTATCAAGAATTTAAAATCTATCGACCAACATGATTATTATTGAGTTTTCTAGCATAAGAAACCAACACAAACTACCATTTCGGCGAGTTAAATGTAAGAGAAGGTTCTATTGTAAACAAAAGACAAACACGATGCAAAAATACACAATTTGAAATAGGTAAGATACATAAGTCAAGAAGTATGAAATACCCTTCTTTGGGCATACTTAGCTTAATAGGGTTTGTATCACGTGATCCCGCTAAACCTTATGATGTCTTTTGCATAAATGTGATATTTAAACGCATTTTAAGCCTGAAAGACAGAAAAGCAAAAAAGAAGTTACTAATAACGTTGTTAACGCTGGACAGAAAAGCAAAAAAGAAGTTACTAATAAAGTTGTTAACGCTGTAAATGGATGAATCATACCATAGAAGTGAGAATAGTCTTTGACACAATTGAATGGGTGATTTCACATATCCCTCTTTATTAAGTTCCTTCACTCACCTTTGGTATACTATGGTACCTGAACTTGTGTAAAATGTAGGTGTTAATGCATCAACAATAAAATTTGGCTACTAGCACACTCTTTACATGTATAAAGATTATTGTTTTTTTTAACATATTTGACATTTACCTTTTTCAGTTAACTCAAAACACTATCTCACCGGTTTACAATATCTTTTACTCCAATTTATGATTAAAAGAATATCCATGTCAACATGTTACACAACGCCCCACTTACGGTGTGCGTATATAATGCATATATGTGTGGCTCTTGGGGGGCAAAAGTAAAGTTGCACTAGTTTTAACGTTATTTTACTAATTTCGTGAAAATAACGTTAAAAACGATGGACGGTTAATCATGCATCATGTGGTGGCGTGGATAGCCAAAAGACAAAGAGGTACATGTATCGATCGGGTTTGTCCCGATTGCTAAGTGTTTT
Organism: Ambrosia trifida; assembly: GCA_028751855.1. Lineage (NCBI taxonomy): Eukaryota > Viridiplantae > Streptophyta > Magnoliopsida > Asterales > Asteraceae > Ambrosia > Ambrosia trifida. The sequence goes on from CM054124.1 coordinate 56,060,261, forward strand.
GTACCTTATGTCCAAGGCTTGATACCAAACCACATCGAGCCGGGGGTCTCACTGGAAGCAGCCTCTCTATTCTTAGGAGTAGAGGTAAGGCTGTCTACATCTTACCCTCCTCAGACCCTACCTTAGCTTTGCTATAAGTGAGATTAACTGAGTATGATGACGATGATGATGATGTCAACATGTTACACATTTAAATATCATTTTATCAAATTTTATTAGCACGTTAACTAGTAGTTTAATTTATTTTTTTTTTCATGTGTACCCAAAATTTATACGTGTTACTAACAAAATGGAATCTAACATCTCCCCTACAAAAGGCCCAAACTGTCTAAACAGAAAAATCGTGTTTAGATACTGAACCAAATCCGATTTTGTTTTACCCTTAATTCACACCACCAAAAAGCAGTTGGTAATCTGGACCAACCAAAACCCCAAATCCCCACACCATGCCAGTGTTGATCATGTCAACAGCTTACTATGAACACAACAACTCATGGTGACAATTGTCCCGCTCATAACTTTTATGGTTGCTTGTAACTTTTAAATGTGATTTTCTATAAAAACTCTGAACATACCTTTGCGACATGCTTATTTATTTTATCCGCGTTGATATAAATTTCGTTCAAAATTTAATTAAATTAATTAATTTTATAACTTTTTTTGTTTTATTTTTTCTACGTTTATATATAAATTTATTCAAAATCGACTCGTTGCTACATGCTTATTTTATTAGCATTTCGACAATAATTTTTTTTTTTTCATGAGGTTAGTACTGATGTAAAAGTCGTCAAAACTGAGCGTTACAAATTTTAACATCCCGTTATATCTACGTTTCAAACTCGCCACAAAGCGCATGCAATTACCCACCCGTTGATATTTATTTGTTTATATTTCCAGCCCGCTTGAAGAAACTGATTTGAAGTTTGAACACAATGTTTGGCCCAACACCAATGTCTGAAGTCGTTTTCTCACGAAAATGAAAATTGGAGAGTTTTGGACCAAAAAATTCATATTAAAAACATTAACCATTTAATCAAGAATTTAAAATCCACCGGCCAACTAGATTTTTTATTTTTTTTCTTATTTTTTTTTTATTTTTTTTTTTTGAGTTTACAAGTATAAGCCATAAGGAATCAACACAAGCTAGCATTTGGTGACATGGGCGGACCTGTTTGTTGTTCAAGGGGGGCAGGCGCCCCCATTAAAAGAAAAAAATTATTATAATTTGTAGGCAAAATTCTCGATCGAACCCCTTAAAAGTTCGGTTAAACCTCTCAATCGCACCCCTTGAAAATAATTCATGGGTGCACCAATTGGTGAGTAAATATAAAAGAAGGTTTGAATGTGGAGAAACATGAAAACGATTTATAGTTGATAGTTTGATACTGCCCTATTTCCCCTAATAAGATTTATGTAATGACTCACGTGACACCATAAAATCTTTGATGTCTTTTGCAAATGTGATGGTTCAAATGAAATTTTAAGCCTAAAAGAATGACAAGTAAAGAAGAAGATATTAATGAAGTTGTTGACGTTGTAATTGCATAGCATAGAAGTGCAATCTTGCCTTTGACAAAATTTATGGATGGTGATGCTAAGATCATGTGTAATGGAAGTCATAAATGGGTGTTAAATGGGCGAAATTAGCATCCCGTTCACACCAGCACACCCCCCACCCCAAGTGAAAGGGGCTTCAAATGGGCATAAAGTGTACTTTTTTGTATATTTTAATATATTTTCAAACCAACGTTCATATTTGTTGGGTTTGACGAACCAGAGAAGAACAGATGAAGTGGAGAGCTAAAACATACTAAACATCTGATCTACAATAAAACAATATTTTGCATACAAGATCCTCTCAAAAGACTGTTGACACTAACAACTGTTGTCCCCTAACAACTGCTGTACAACTGTTGCTTACAAGGTCTGTTGATGAAACATCTGCTGAGCCAAAGGACAGAAGACACAATGTCACACCCTCAATTTCCACTGCGGGGTTTATACCGCGAAGCGCATGACAAACCAGGATCCCATAGCCATAAGTCACAGGAACGAACTCTAAATGCCCAAACCATTTAGTTCGTTTTCAAAAACCAAGTTTAGTTAAGCTGCGGAAGCGTAAACCAAATTTAAACCTTTTTTTTTTAAAAACCATGCGCAAAACAACGCGCCCAAATTGAAACCATACGAAAGCATAATATGTAATTTATGTGTATGCCCGAGACCCCAAATGCAGTGAAGTGTACAGTGCTTTCTAATCCTGGCACCGGAAGCTAACTACCTGCAAAAGCATGTAAATCGTATGTCAACATAAAGCTGGTGAGTTCACAAAGTAGGGTAATTTAATATGCAAATGCGCTGGTTTCCAAATCCACGTAAGTAAGTAATAACGTAGGTCCTCCAGACCGAAAGTTAAAGAGTTGTCAGTTTAAGTGTGTCAGGGGTAGCTAGCCCACTCAATGTAACTAAACAAAATTATTGGGAAACCTTCAGGAAAATAGTTATTTGCCTCAATGACTGGCGTCTATCAACACCAGTCGGAAATTGTGGTCAGAAGTTCATGCCCGTGCCTCAAGCACCTCAGACATGAGGTTGCTGCATCAACCTAATAGCGCTATCAACTAATACCCCGTTCGCCTCCAGCGATTAACCCAATAATATGCAAGGACTTCAAATGATAGAGTGTTTAGATTACAAAGGACCAATAAGTTTTAAACTGACCGAAAACCCGATCCACACAAGGAATCGTAAAACCGACCCACACAAGGAGTCAAAACCTGAGAAGTCCCAACTGGACTAGAAAATGTTTACCAAAGTTGTATCTAACCCGAGACGCATGCTTTTGAGAAAAGAGTAGTGAAACTCACCTTAGTGTGCAAGCAAAAGTAATCCGCACCGCAAATAAAGTATGCCACCGACACCCTAATATAAGTGTCACCAAGTGAGTATAGGCGTAATATCATTACACCATATAACTCGTTTGTCCAAGGCGTTTTAAACGTTCAAAAGTGTGTATGTGACGCCTAGTGATTCTACATGCAATAGTAAACCCTACGGACTCGTTGGTGAATGTGTTGGTTAAAATTAGTCTTCACGTTCCATATGTGTCTCATACAAGTATACGTTCAGTTACACCTCAATTTCATATCACCTAAGATCTCAATTCATCACATAAGCACACAATACACAATCTGTGTTTTCAGGACAGATTGCGCGCCATCAAAACCAATTTATTTAAAATAGTAAATCAGTGAGTTAACCTCCCAAATTTTTACTGAATTTTCTTTGGGATTCACTTAAAAATACCTATTTTTTTTGTCTTAAATCCAAACACAAAAATAATTAAAATTCGTCTAATACAGCTATGTTCAGAAAACCTTCCTAACAGGTCAGTTTGGTAGATAATTTCCCAAAAATTGTCTATTCATCCAAACGGGATGAATCCACTTGGAAAACTCAAATTACTCCAATATTAACCTTCTGTAAAAATTTCACAACCCAACTCTTTATAAAACTTGAGTTATGATGTTTCAAAGTTGACTCAGTTTGATACCCGAAATTCTGACCTGACCTATTTTCAATGAAAATTCCAAAAACGACTCAACCGACGTCCAAAACACTTGATTTTACCCATTATGAAAAGCTAAGACCAGGTGTGACCCAACCATGCAAAGAAATCACCAAAATCATTATGTTAAGGCCGTGTTATAGCCCCTACAAGTTCGTCTAATCATTCTGTCCAGATTTTAGTTTCGCCTAAACATACTTTAATCGACTACCGTGTGCATAAAAACAATCAACAAACATCAATCATCATTGCCAAACATCCCTAATACTTATTTTTATCAGATTCTACTACTAAACGTGCAAAGATCACAACTTTAAAGACCAAAATGTCAATAACTTGCGCAACAAGTATTCTATGATGTTACTAATCGTTTATTATTATGTTTGATCCGTTTAATCTTCAAAACTTCATGTTTTAATGATTATTAAAAACTTTCAGACCTGGACAAACTTTGTTACATGATTTTTATAACAAAAACACAAGATAAAAGTGTAAGGAATCAAAGGTTATACCCTTAGCTCTTCGATTCGATCAACCGTGCGCCTTTGGAGCTTCCCAATTGATGATCTTGAGCCTTAGCAGGAGCTTTAGGGTTAATATTTCGTGTGGGGCAGTAAGGGGCGATTAGGGTTGAGTTTAGGGGTTGCATGGGGGTTAAGGATGCTTAAATAGGAGTGTAAGGCGGTTTAGACCCGTCAGGTGAAACCGAGCGGCCGCTCGGGCCCTGTGAGCGGCCGCTCACAGGCCCGAGGCCCGCGTGAGTATATATTAATGTTTACTCCATTATTGTAATATGTAATTATCAGATAATGGATGAAACCCATCTTCATGACGTTGATTGTGAGACATCAAATAAAAAGAATAGATCGAAATTTGTGTTGGATAATGCTACACTCATGGACTTTATCAAAGCTTGCGTGAGTGAAGTTGATAAAAGGAATAGACCTGGTACTCACTTCAATAAGATTGGGTGGGCGAATTTAGAAAAAACCATGACTGAAAAAACGGGCAAAATTTTTGATAAAAAACAACTTAAAAACAAATGGGACAACTTGAAAAAAGAATGGAAGGTTTATAACCGCTTAATGAGGCTTGAAACTGGAATTGGTGGGACGAGAAGCTTGATTAATGCATCGCCTGAGTGGTGGGATGAGAAAATAAAGGTAAGGTCTAATATTATTTTTAATCATTTGTAGTTACAATTGTATCGTGAAATCTATGAATTAATCCTTTTATATTGTAGGAAGATAAAACCTATGCCAAATTTAGGGACACAAATTTGGACATATACGAGACGCATTATGCCCTTTTATTTCGGGATACTGTTGCCACTGGAGATCAGACTATGACTCCTTTACAATTTCAAAACAACAGCAATCCGAATGATGGTCTTGATGAAGAAAATATAGAGGGCAAAGGAGATAGTGATGAAATTAGTTTAGGTGATGATGAGCATGTTTTTCCTAGTATTGCTGAAACTAGTTTGACTAAACGGAAGAAGTCTAAGGATGTTGCCAACAATCGTTCAACCAAGAGTAAAACTTCATCTTTTGAGGAAAAACTAGATGTTGTATTGGATGCCTTATCAACAAAAAGCACACAAACTTATCCACCAAATAATCCTTCTCCAACAATACCAGATTGCATGAACATTGTCACTACTTTTCCCGGTTTTAATGAAGGTTCCAAAGGGTTTTCACTAGCATTGCGTGTCCTCACCAAAAAGCAAAATCGTGAATCTTTTATGTTTCCAACGACTCATGAGGCAAAGATGGAGTTCCTTAAGTTACTTATGGAAAAATGATTTGTCCTTGTGTGTTATCGTTTGTTTTTATGTGTTATCGTTTGCCATTATGTGTTATCGTTTGACTTTATGTGTTATCGTTTATCATTATGTTTATCATTATATTCTATCGTTTGACATTTTATATTTGTATTGTCATTTTGATTATAAATTTATACTATCTAGGATGGATAGTGAAGACTCTAGTTCATGTGATGGTGATGAAGAATACTGGGTGGACGAGGATATAGAACTCAAAAAAATATGTGGAATAGTTGTGCAAGGGATAATAGTTGCTCGTAACCTGAGTAAAGCACGAACTCCATGTCACACCTCTGATCACACAGGGAACATATTTATTAATGAGATATTAAATGGTCATCCTAGACGTTGTTATGAATTGTTTAGACTGCACGTACCAGTTTTTAGACAGTTATGCACAGATCTTGCTACTAATTACGGACTAAAACAAACACGTAATGTGTCTATTGAGGAGTCGGTGGGAATCTTCTTGATGACTATGGCTCATGGATGTACAAATAGGTTCGTGCAAGAATCTTTTAATCATTCTGGGGAAACCATTCACAGACATTTCCATAGAGTGTTAGCGGCCGTTCTTAAGATGAGTGCCGACATCATCAAGCCAGCCGCAAACTATAATGATGATGTACCCCGCATATATATTAGATAATCCTCGATACTATCCAATGTTCAAGGTATTATCCAATCTTTTCGGTTATTTGATGGTATTCAAACTTTAACAAATGATATAATTATGATATCTTTTTGTATTTGTAGGATTGCATTGGTGCTATAGATGGGACACACGTCAGGGCATCAGTTCGACAGAGCGATCAAGCGAAGTACATTGGTCGAAAGGGATATGCTACACAAAATATAATGGCTGTTTGTGATTTTAACATGTGCTTTACATTTGTATGGGCTGGATGGGAGGGGACCGCCCATGATACAAGAATTTTCAATGAAGCTTTACAGAGGCCAGATCTTCATTTTCCACATCCAACGGGTGGTTAGTATAATTTTTAAGAAATGCGAGTTTTATGTTTTTAATACTTGTTTGAAATGAATAACAATTGTTTTATTTTCAGATAAATATTACGTTGTTGATGCTGGATACCCAAATACTAAAGGATATCTTGCTCCATATAAAGGTACGAACATTCGTTATCACCTACCGGATTTTCAACGTGGACAGACTAGTGCTATGCGTGCTCCTCGCGGACCGAAAGAGACGTTTAACTATTATCACTCATCATTACGAAATATTATTGAGCGAACTTTTGGAGTGTGGAAAGCTAGGTGGGCGTTATTGAAAGATATGCATGTTAATTACATGTACAAGAACCAAGTGAGTATTGTGATAGCATCGATGGCAATCCATAATTTTATTAGAAAGGCCGGTAGGTTTGATGAAGCATTTAACATGGCTCAAGAAGAATCATATAATCCCACAGAAGGTCATACTAGTAATGAAGTTCATGAAGAAGGTCCAAGCAGTGGCGAAGCTTGACCCGAAGGTTCGGGGGGTCGGAAGTCACCGGGGGTTCGGAAGTCACTGGTTTCGGGGGGTCGAAAACCAGTTTCGGGGGGTCGAAACCCTATATTTTCAAAATTTTCTATACGGATACTATATAATCGGAACTTCTGCACGAAAATCCGGGGGGGTCGGTCGCCCCTCCCCGCCCCTACAAACCTTCGCCACTGGGTCCAAGTACACGTCGTACAAATAATGACGACATGCATATGGCAGCGATACGAGATATTATTGCACAAGATATAATGGAATCGCGGCGTTGAATGTACGATGACATTATTTGGTATTTTTAGTGGAGTATTTGTTGTTTGTATGAACCTAAAACTATTATCGTCTAATTAAGAAATTATAAAATTTGTAAAAGAAATTTTCATTATATATTTTCTAATTTTATTTGTTTGTTTAAAGTTAATTTTTGAAAAAAAAAATGTTAAGCATATATGATTTTGCAAGTAAAAGTAGTAAATATATAAGAAATGTCCTTTTTAGTCATTTTACAATAATAAGCAAAGCCAAACACTTTTTAAAAAACAACTTATTGACTTATTGACTTTTCCTACCACAAAAGCTAATCCAAACACTTTTTCAGAAACTCCTTTTCAAAAAGCCATAAATCAATAAACACTTTTGGCTAAAAGCACTTTTGCATCTCCAAACTCGATCCCAAACACCCTCTTCAGCCTAAACTCACACCAACAAAAACCAGCATCGCTAACAGGGTTACCTAGACACCCCTTCAAACCCTAAACCATCTCATCACCGATCCCGTTAGCAGACGTCACCATGAGCACCGCAGCTCGTAGAACCGGCGGCCTATTTGAAGGACTATACAAAGTCCTTATGCGCCGTAACTCCGTCTACGTCACCTTCGTCATCACCGGTGCTTTCCTCGGTGAACGGGTATATTATTATTATTATTATTATTATTATTATTATTATTATTATTATTATTATTATTATATGTTGTTTTGTTTTGATTAAATTGTTATGTTATTAGGTTTGTGTTGTTATAGTAGATCTGATATTGTTTTCAGTTACTTACTTATCATCGTTTCTAATTATTACTATTTTCATTGTAATTGTATGATCTTACAGTTACAATCTATGTTGTTAAAGCACCTAAGCGCATAGTATAAAATACATTTTTATGTGTTTTAGAGATGTTTTAGGCTTTTTTAGAGCTAGTTTAGGAAGTTTTAGGGTTGTCTAGAACTATAGGCTTGTTGAGGGCTAGCTTAAGATGTTTTAGGGGTTTCAGACAACTTTTAGCCCGAAATTTAGCCTTAGCGACTAAAAGCGCGCCTCACGCGCTTTTGACAACAGAGGTACATATAGCTCTTTAAATAAATATCTCTACAGTAGAGGTTATTTATTTATTTGTTAGATCGTTTATAGAGGATATTTATATCTAAATTTTGGGTATTTGATGATAAGGGAGGACGGGGCACAAGGTGGCTGGCGTATTGCTTTTAGGGGGTTGGGTTACCCTGCGAAAGAAACTTAGTGGGTGTGATTTTGTAAGTGTTTTGGATTTTGTTAGGGAATGTGATTAGTGGGTGTGGACGTGTGGTTTTGACGGTAGTTGAGGGTAGGTGCTGTCAGTGATTTTGTGGTTTGAGGGTAATTAAGGGGTATAAATGAGGTGGCGGTGGTACAGGATTGGTGGGTGTTAGGGTAGAAGAGGGTTGTGCCACTTCCTCCCTAAAACCTATCCTAACTATAAAAAATAACATATAAATACCTTGCGCATCGCGTACGTGATGCTTGCACCTTTGCCTCACGCCCCAGCTATAAAAATTAGATAGCCTCAATGCGCCTCACACTTCTTAAAAATATGTTAAAGCTTATTCGACTTTGTTCTTTTTGTTGTATCATTGATTATCTGCTATATGTGCTTCTATCATGGTTTAAAAAAACGGCTGAGGCGTGCGCCTCGAGGCGCGCCTCAAGGCGAATCGGGAGGAAAACGAGTACAAGGCTGCGCCTCAGGGTGCCATTTTGTAGATGCGCCTCACAGGGCTGAGGCAGTAATAAAAACTGCGCCTCAGGTGCGCCTCAGGGGTTTTTAAGTTTATTTTTGATGTTTTAGACTTTTTATTTCAATTTCAAGCATGTCACGCCCTTTTAACGTGTGTTTTTGATGTTTTTGATGAATTTGATGCTGAAATTAGTTAGTATTTCATTTTCTATAAGATATATAACATTTATATATATATTTTCATTCCGCCTCGCGCTTACGCCTCGGTTCGCCTCGAGGCGTACGCCTCGTGAGGCGAAAGGAAAACGCCTCGAGGCACGTTTCCGTACTTTTAAACCTTGGCTTCTATACATATAAAGAAATGCGCCAATTTACTGATGCACTTGGGCTGATTTATGTGTTTCAGGCAGTTGACTATGGAGTTCATAAACTCTGGGAGAATAACAATATTGGGGTAATTCCAACTTTTATCCTTGAATTAAGCGCGTTTCATTTGTTATTTTTCAGTAATGCAACCAATCAATGATCAATCCTTATTTATATCTGTATCTTTTCGTGTTTACATATTTAAGTGGTGTTCTTAGCATATTGTTGTTTCTATGCAGAAACGATACGAGGACATTTCTGTTTTGGGACAAAGGCCAACTGAATGAGTCTTGATCATCGTATCCGAAACCTTCTTTTGGGACATTTGAAGGGATAATTTTTTTATGAATTTTGGTAATAAGTGTTGAATATTTTTTGGGTCAAACTGATTGTTGTAATCCCAGAACTAGATCATTCAACTTTGCAGATGATTACTTCTCATTATTATTTTGAATTTTGTTCTGCCTACTGCCCTACTTTATGATATTTCTCTAATAGTTGCAAGCTTTTATATGACTGATTTTTCCAAAACCAGTTGTTATTGTAGCCTAGCTGCGAGCGGGTACTTAGGTCTATTAGGCTAATGGGTGTGGGGCTTGACCCTGCCCGTTTGTGGTACGGCCCACACTGCCCCCGCCGCATGTCTCCGTGGAAGATGTCCCAACTAAGACGTTGGGGACGGTTCTTTGGATTGTTTTCTTTTTCTTAAAAACTTCTACCCCATTGTTGATGGTGGTCGCCGGAGAAGAAGGTGGCCGTGGTGGTGGTGGTCGCCGGATTTTTTTTACGGTTATGTGGTGGTTGATAATGGTGTTTTCGTGGTTGAATTTTAAAAAAAGCATAAAAGGGGAGGGCTACCTTTCACACTCTTGGCCCTTCCTCTTGTGGAGAACTACCCTCTTGGGTGATGAGGTAGCTGAGGTGGCGGGTAGTCCTCCTTTGAAGGCTCATTTCCACGTCCACTAGCCTTAGAAATGGGGTCTTGTAGATTGAGGGTTCAAGTCTTTCAGGTTAAGAGTAGGATTAGCGGTTGTAGATTGAGGGTTCAAGTCTTTCAGGTTAAGAGTAGGATTAGCGGGGGTGTGTTAATCTTTAAAAAATAAATTTATATAGTTTTTCATATTAAATTTGTTTTATGTGTGTATGAAAGATAATAAAAACTGGATAAAATGTAAGAGTCTTTTTTCTTTTTTTTAATTAACTATTGGCACAAAAATCATAAATTTATGGGCTTACTTTATTTGTATAATTTTAATTAAATTAATTTTCATAATATAAAAATGGTTAAAAATAAATAGTATTTCAATACAAAGTTAATTCTTTTTCGAAAAAACATAAAATATCATCTTTAGGAAATTATTGACTATTCATGTTTGAAGGAATGCAATATGTATGATCATAATAACAAAAATACATATTCATGAAAGTAACATTTTTTTTATAAATCAGGGGATCTTTTATAAAAGAAGAAAAAAGTCATAAAATTTGTTGTTATTTTTTATGAGAGTATCTTCCTTATAAATAAGGGGATCTTTTATGTAAGAAAAAATAATCATGTTATTTTCTGTATTAAGTGAAGAAAATCTTAAAAAGTTTGTTGTTTTTTTTCACCATTTAGATGTCATTTCGAAAGTATAATTTATGACCCCAATTAGGATTGCAAACGAACCAAATGTTTGACTAATAGTTTGTGAACTGTTTGTGAACCAAAATATTTTGTTCGTTTAGCTAAACAAAAGAACACGAAAAGAGGCCGCGTTTGTTCATTTATGTCTGTGAACGTTCGGTAACGTGTTTGTTTATGTTTGATAGTTCATTAGGTTATTTAACTTTTATTTTTAATTTAAGTACTTCAAAATTTTTAGTAATCTATTATCTAATAAATATTAGTCATGTATTACGTATTAGTATTACTTCACTTTTTTGTGCATCTATACAGGGGCGGAGGTATGTTGTTCGGGACGTAGTCCCGGGACAGCAGTCTTTTTTCAGTTGTATATATACATAGTTTTTCGAGTGACATCAATTTTTTTTATGGTGACTACATTAGACCCAACCCAATTCCAGTTAAATGATCTCAACTCTAATTTTTAAGTAGATAAAAATATAACCTTTTAGAAGCCCACTCCACTATTTAGCCCATTAGGGGGGGAATGGGCGCTTATAGGATTCACTTTTCACTTAACTGATTTCAACCAATCATGTACTGCCACATCACTTCACTGATACACTTTTTTTGAGACAGTACTCCACTGATTCTTTTATTTCTTTTTATTTAAATTCAAATCTTAATCTTTGTTTTTTTTTTTAAATTCACACGGTTTTACCACCAAACGGTTAGATTTCTCATAAACCGTCCTACCAACACGGTCAAAAATAATTATGTGCGTTAAAATTGGTTTCATCTAACCGTAAGAAATATTGAATTTCACATGCAATACGGTTGAGATTTTTTTGTATAGAAACCATCATACCACGGTGGTGAAAACACACTTCAACATCAACACTCACACCTTCAAAATGACTCGCTGGACCGAAAATGAAGAAATGGCTCCGGTCGTGTGCGTTAAAGACGCACAAAACGACCAATCCTTGCAACGCCAACCGGCCCAACTCTGTAGGGGCTCAGGGGGCTCATAAGACCATCGAATTTATATTATGTGTTTTTTTTTTTTTTTTTTTACTGACGATGTGTTTTTTGTTATTGTATAATATTTTTATTATGTGATCAACCTTACCTGACCCGAACCGACCCACCCAAAAATATTTATGTCCGGTTCTACAAAATTAGAATGTCTAAAATAGTGACATCATTGGAAAAAATTTATGGATCCGCCACTGCATCTATATTCATGAACGTTCTTATATGTTTCTTACGCTCACTTTTGTGTGGTACCTAAAATTAACAAACGAACACGAACATATTCATTTTCTTAACAAACAAACATAAACAAAAAAATCATGTTCGGTAAGTATGCATGAACAGTTCGTAAGCACATTATTTTGTTAACAAACAAACACGAACAAGGCTTTATTCATGTTTAGTTTGATTCGTTTGCAGTACTAACCCAAATTGTTCATGCCTTTTGGTTCGTAGAATGTACAAAGCGATTGAATTAAAATAAATTTACGGCCAAGCAAACTATTTCACCATCATCACATACAATGATTTCAAATTTCATAAACCGATAAAGCTTTTAAAAAATAATGTACAAACCTCAAACACAATAACGTTCGTGCTTTAAAAATTAAATTTTGATAAACGACAAGGTATATTCGTAAAATATTTTGTACAATCTCATCATAAACATAGATCATAATAAGTTTCTAAAAATAACAATATCCATAATAACATAAACATAGAAATGGGTCTTGCAGATTAAGGGTTCAAGTCTTTCAGGTTAAGAGTAGGATTAACGGGTGTGTGTTAATCTTTAAAAAATAAATTTATATAGTTTTTCATATTTTAAAATTTGTTTTATGTGTGTATGAAAGGTAATAAAAAATGGATAAAATGTAAGAGTTTTTTTTCTTTCAATTAACTATTGGCACAAAGCCAATGATGTTCAGCCCAGCTGGTTGGAGGTGGAAGGGTTTACTTCTTAGGGAGGTTCCCGCCCAGGCTTGGTCTCAGGTTCGAGTCCCCCCACTCGCACTAAGGGGTGAGAAATTCAACACCCGCGTTTGGCCTGGATTCGAACTGGGGTTGAGGGGTTGTGCGTCGTTTGGATTCTCCGCTGAAACACACCTTCCAAAAAAAACTATTGGCACAAAAATCATAAACTTATGGGCTTACTTTATTTGTATAATTTTAATTAAATTAATTTTCATAATATAAAAATGGTAAAAAAAATAAATAGTATTTCAATACAAAGTTATCCTTTTTCGACAAAACATAAAACATCATCTTTAGGAAATTATTGACTATTCATGTTTGAAGGAATGCAATATGTATGATCATAATAACAAACATATTCATGAAAGTAAGGTAGCGTTTGGTATGATGGAATGAAAGGGGGAATGGAATGGACCATTACGAGGTAATGAAAAATAGTGTGTTTGGTTGGTTAAAGGAATGGAATCACCCATTCCACAAGGCATTCCATTCTCTCAAAACCATTCCATCCACCCCCTATGTTTTTTTTTCATTCCATCCCTCATTCACCCTTTACTAACAAAAGCATAACCCACCACCACCACCCACCACCATCGTCACCACCCACCACCGCTATCGCCACCACCCACCACCACCGTCACCACCCACCACCGCCGCCACCACCACCCACCACCGCCGCCACCACCACCCACCACCACCGTCGTCACCACCCACCACCACCGCCACCGCCACCAACCACTACCTTCACCCACCTACCACCGTCACACATCCAACACCACCCACCGTCGCCCACCACCATCATCCACCCACCGCCGCCTCCACCACCTACCACCGTCACTCACCACAATTTCCTTTACCCACCACTAACGCCACCACCCACCACCACCCATCACCGCCGCCTCCTCCACCCACTACCGCCACTACTCACCATCGTCACCCACCCACCATCACCCCATCCATCTTCAGCCATCGCCACCGTTGTCGCCACCCACCACCGTCGTCACCACCACCTATCACCGCCATCGCCATCCACCACCACGCTACCGCCACACACCACCACCTACCATTACCACCAACCACCACCCACCACCACCGCCACTACTCACCAACGTCACCCACCCACCATTACGGCTATCCACCTCCACCTTCCATCGTCGCCTCCACCGCTGCCACCGACCACCGCCACCGCCGCTGCCGCCACATATCACCACCCACCATCACCGCCATTGACCACCACCCACCACCGCCACTAACCACAGATTTTATTCCTTTGTCTTTTCTTGGCTATCCAACAACACAAAGTAATGTTTTGTTTCATTCCCACATGGCAACCAAACAAGACATGGAATGGTAATGATCCATTCCATTACCTTGTCCATTCCATTACCTCGTCCATTCCATTCCCTCATCCATTCCATTACCCCATACCAAACAGACCCTAACATTTTTTTTTTTTATAAATCAGGGGATCTTTTATAAAAGAAGAAAAAAGGTCATAAATTTTTTTTGTTATTTTTAGAAACAGATTTATGAGAGTTATAAATAAGGGGACCTTTTATGAAAGAAAAAATAATCATGTTATTTTCTGTATTGAGTGAAGAAAATCTTAAAAAGTTTGTTGTTTTTTTCACCATTTAGATGTCATTTCGAAAGTATAATTTATGACCCCAATTAGGGTTGCAAACAAACCAAACGTTTGGCTAATAGTTTGTGAACTGTTCGGCGGGAGCCAGGAAGTTTATTTGTGTTCGTTTGTTTAATAAGTAAACGAACACAAACAATATATTTTGTTCGTTTAGCTAAACAAAAGAACATGAAAAGAGGTCGTGTTTGTTCATTTATGTTTGTGAACGTTCGGTAACGTGTTCGTTTATGTTTGATAGTTCATTAGGTTATTTAACTTTTATTTTTAATTTAAGTCCTTCAAAATTTTAGTAATCTATTATCTAATAAATATTAGTCATGTATTACGTATTAGTATTACTTCACTTTTTCATGCATCTATATTCATGAACGTTCATATATGTTTCTTACGCTCACTTTTGCACGGTACCTAAAATTAACAAACACAAACGAACACGAAAATATTCATTTTCTTAACAAACATACACAAACAAAAAATCTTGTTCGGTAAGTATTCATGAACAGTTCGTAAACACATTATTTTCTTAACAAACAAACGCGAACAAGGCCTTATTCGTATTCGTTCGATTTGATTGCAGCCCTAACCCCAATTATCAGTTTTTCTAACATACCTTTTGGTTCGTAGAATGTACAAAGCGATTGAATTAGAATCAATTTACGGCCAAGCAAACTATTTCACCATCATCACATATAATCTTTTCAAATTTCATGAACCAAACGCACCCTAAAAACCCGATCAAGGTTTTAAAAAATAATGTAAAAACTTCAAACACAATAACGTTCGTGCTTTAAAAATTAAATTTTGATAAACGACAAGGTATATTCGTAAAATATTTTGTACAATCTCATCATAAACATAGATCATAATAAGTTTCTAAAAATAACAATATCCATAATATTCTATTTTATAAAACTTATTCCGTTACCATAGCCAACCGTTTAAAACTCCAGAGACACACACCACCACCACCATTTACCCTCAACTCCGGCGTCCTCTGTTTTCCGATCACCGTCTCTGATAATAATAATAATAATAATAATAATAATAATAATAATAATAATAATAATAATAATAATAATAATAATAATAACAACCCTCCATTCATACATTTCCGGTACCTCTCTTTCCCTCAATTATTATTCCTGTAATTATGATTTTATATTTTTATATCTAGAACTCATATTATATGCCCTTAATCCACATTCTTCAATTGGAATCATTTGATCATCATTTTTGCACTCACAATTATTCAATGGGTGCTAAACGGTTCGTGTTCGCAGGTTGGTCCCACTAAAAATTTTAAATGAACCCGAACACGACCCAAGCCTCAAAATCGTGTCATGCACATGAACCTAAACACGGCCCACATAGTCACAGGTTGACCCGAGCCCGGACCGTTCAACCTAATTTTTTTTTTTTTTTGCATATTAATATATTTTAAAATTAAAATTTTACTATCATCACATTACGGCATAAAATACCCGCCCAATTTAATTTATGACATAAAACATATTGTAAAAAAATAATATATAACATAAATGGGTTCAGCCGTTCAGGTCAACCAGCCAACCCGCCCGGGTTGACACAAACCTGACCCGTTTAGCTAAATAGGTTCGCCGGGTTTATTCTAAACTAACCCAAAATTGGAATGATTTGATTATAATTATGCATTCATAGTTCTTGAACTCTCAAATTGTATTGATAATCAGGGTATCATGTTATAGATTCAGGGTTGATAAATTGCACTTGAGCGATTTGTGCGATTCGGGTTATGGATCGCGTTCCGGTTGAAGTGATCGGGAACATACTGTCCCATCTTAAGGCTGCTAGAGATGTTGTAATAGCTTCAACAACATGTAAGAAATGGAGAGAGGCTTGTGATAAACATTTGCATATGTTGTCGTTTAACTCGGACGATTGGCCTGTGTTTCGTGACCTTACAACGAGCAGGCTCGAGATATTGATCACACAAACTATATTTCAAACCAAAGGGTTGCAAGGTCTGTCCATATTGATGGATGATGTTGATGAGTTCTCTGCTTCTGCTGTCATTGCTTGGTTAATGTACACTCGAGAGACGTTGCGCTGCTTGTTTTATAATGTGCGCACTGCGCCAAACGTCAACATTCTTGACGTTTGTGGGCGGCATAAGCTCGAGCTTTTGGTTTTGGCGCATAATTCTGTCACTGGGGTTGACCCGAATTATCAAAGATTTGTTTTCTTGAAATCGCTTTCGTTAAGTTATGTCAGCATTTCGTCGTTGGATCTTAATATGTTACTCACCGCTTGTCCAAAGATTGAGTTTTTAGGCCTTGTAAGTCCTGAGATCGCCATCACTGATGCTCAAGTAACGGTTGAGTTGACTAGTCAAACGTTAAAGAAAGTCTACATCGAAGCGATCAGTTTGGATAAATTCACCTTAGAAGCCGATAATCTAGAGAAACTGCATTTAAAAGACTGCGCGCTCGAGCTATTTGAGCTAAGCGGAAATGGTACATTGAAGCATTTCAAGATGGATGATGTTAGCATACTGCATCTCGACATAATTGACCCGATGGATGATCTTGAAACCATTGATGTAAACAACTTCACAATCATATGGTCAAAGTTTTATCAAATAATATCAAAATCTTCGAAACTGAGAAGGCTGCGGCTATGGAACGTGGTGTTTGATGACGAGGTTGACTTTGTTGACTTGGAATCGATTGCGTTATGTTTCCCGGAACTAAACTATCTTGCGTTGAGTTATGAGTTAAGAGACGAGTTAAAAGAGGGCGTTCTGCATTATAGCTTGCAGGGTTCGTCTGTAATGGAAAATGTGACTGCTTTGGATCTTGGATGGACTGTTCTTGATGAGCATTTTGTAGATTGGGTCGCGTGTTTGCTAAAAAGATGTCCGAACGTTAAAAAGTTAATCATTCATGGGGCGGTTTCGGAGTCTAAAACAAATTTCGAATGCCATATTTTGGCTAATTTTACTTCATCAATTGTTCAGCTTATGAGACAATACATTCATGTTAATGTTCAGTTTATATATGAATAAAGTTTTTGCAGATTTTTTTTCAGGTAACTTTACTGTTCTATACTTATAATAATTCATATATGCTTTTGGTTGATGTTTTTTTTTATATGAACAATTCCATTCAGTTCATGAGTGTTCAGTTAAATTTTGTAATATGACAATGTTATGTTAAGTCTGTTGTTTGAGAACCAAATGAAGCCCTAAACTATTAAGCGTGGTAAGATGGGCGCAGTGGGGAAGTTAACGGGTCAAAAATGGCGGTATTGGGGTTAGGGCCAGGCCTAGCTTGAAGCTAGGTGCCGCGTCCGTTGCTACTCAACTTCGCGCGCATAGAGGAAAATTAGTGGAAAATTTGTTTTTTAACGATATTTGGAAAACGTTACTACTAAAATGAAAAAAATAAAAAACGTTACTACTGAAATTAATTTCTAGATCCGCCATTGGTTGGGGTGGGAGAGGTGTGCTAGTGTCCATGGAAACGAGTAGGTGGTGGTGGGTGATGGTGACTCATTGGGGCGCGTTTTAAATAAGTTTCATGAGAGTATGTTAACCATTGTATAATTACAGGAGACGCAACGAACTCATGAAGTAACACAAGTTAACCAAAACGATTCATGATTGCTAGGTGTGTAACACGTATGATTGTGTTAAGTGTCCAGAAGGGTCACACAAAAGGGTTTAAGGGCGCGTGTGGGTTCGCTGTTCGCATGAGGATGAGGATGTGAACCCTGATAGTTATGGAGAAGCTTAAAACAAGTTGGGAGAAGTTATATAGAAGAAAAGCAACCATAGTTGTCATTTTGTTGTGAACGTTTAGTCTTTTAGTGTTCTTAATTTATGAAATTTATGTTAATAATATTAATAATTTAGGAGAAAGTAACAAAGACAAGGTATCATAATCAATTTACTAATGCTAAAAGACTAGGTACTTGTAACAAAGACAAAAATTGGGTCGTCTAAAAGTTAATCACATTTTAACTTTTTTGTTATTATTATTAATTATTATTCAAAATGCGAGACATTTTTTTTTTTTGATGTTATAAACTTATAAATCTAATTGGAAAAAATTATATAAACAATTAAACATAACATTACAGTAAAAATGAAATTAAAATTTGAAAAGTCAGTCACTGTTTTTATGGTTTAATTGATTTGAAGACTTGTTCAAGGGTGGACTGACACTCTTGATCGGCTGCAAGGTACTAATTCTGTCCACAAAGGATCCTCCCTAGTGAATCTTCTTTTTTTGGCTTCATTTTAGTATGTACAAACGTTTATAAAGGATGCCCTTCTTTCCACAAATTAAATTTTCAATTTTTATATATAGTTATAAAATTTTACAAATATGCATATTTATTTAGTAATGTTAGGATCAAATACACAGAAAAAAAAAAAATAGAAAGTCGTAGAACGGTACACAGTGAAAAAAATATGCATACTTAATGAACTCATTCAAACGGCATTGGAACCGTCCTATCGAACCCTACGATCTTAGTTTTTAGGTTTTCCTCATTTTTTTTGGATTTTTAGCTTGTAGTTTTTAGAATTTGTGTTAAATCATTGTGAATTTTATGTGGTATTGTGTCTATTTTTTTATTTTCGTGATTGTGTCATTTTTGTGATTCATTATGTCTGTTTTCGTCAACATTGTGTTATATTTTCTGACTCATTATGTTATATTTCGGGTGATACATTGTGTTTTTTTGTATCGTTCACCATTCTCATTTATTTTACACTGTTTAGGATAAACTTGACCCTTATTTAGCATATGTTTAAATTGGAATTTGTCTCATACAATATTTTACCTCTATTGTTGTATAAACGATAACAGAAATAATGATAATCATAAATCTACTTTAATTTTATGAATTGTTTTCGAATATACCAAACTTTAATCACAGATGACTAGCTTTTTGTTAGCATATAGACTTTATTTTTAGGATTTGTAGTAATGTCCATTTGAAGTAAATCCGACTCATAGAGTATAGACTTGGTGGTTCATATTTTATTGTATTCGTGCTAGCAACAACATTCAAAACATCAATTTTTACCTATATTTTAAGTATTTGTGTTGTGAGTGATTGTGTTGTGAGTGATTGACAGAGAAAAAGTTACTCTTCTGTATATTTAATGAGACACTGTTTCTCCTCTTTTATTTTTTAATATTTTCTGAAAGTAATTGTAAGTAGACGAGAGAGAAAAATAATGGTAAAGATATAAAAGAATAGTTTAATTGAAAAAAGAGAAAGAAAATCTAGAGATTTTGTGTAATTGTGTGAAGGGAGATGGAGATGCTATGATAAAGATAAAAAAAACTAACAAAAAAATATTATTTAATTGAAAATAAAGAAAGAAAATGTAGATATTTTTAGTGTAACTATGTGAATAGAGATGAAGATTCTATCGTGAATGTTCAAGACAACGATATATTGAAGTGCTAATGACTATTGTGACTACATAGGCAAAATTTTGTTTAGGCACATATAATGGTGTGCAAAAATATACAATTACATTTGTGATTTTCACTTATATTAAATGAAAAATATGAGTTATGCCCCCATTTGATTTGGTTATCTAATCTTTAATGAAAATATGTAACATACTTGTATATAACTGTTTAAAACTAATTATGTTTTGAAATTGGTTAACAATCTTAAAGAGTATTAAGTAGTAAAACGGGACATCAAATCAATATTGTATGCAAATGGATGACGAGTTATACTATTTATACAGTAAAGCTATCTTAAACCATTTTTATCTTGTTTTAACACTTTATAATGTTACTAGCTGATTACCTCGGGAGGGTCTCAGGGTTGAAAAATCTAATTTTACGTGATAACATATTGCAAATGACTCAAGTAAACTAACCACAAAATCTCTCAATCATTGCATGTTCATAGTATTCTAATCAGTAATAACTCATATTCCCTAATCTAAAACCTAATCAGTAATCATCTAAAGAATCACTTATGTAAGCTGCAACTATTAAAAAACTCATCACATCTCTCTAATTTCTCACATTCTAATGGCTCTTATAATTACTAACCTAATCAACTAAACAAACACTTAAGTTGGAAGTTGTAATCATTGCATCTCATTATGCCATGTGGCATAATCAAGAGATGGTTGAGGCCACCATTGAACGCCACGTCAGCAACTATCAATTCTTTCCGGGAGCGTCATGAGGTTGAAAAATATAACCATTCTAATAATACTAATACTAATAGTAATAATTATTACTCTTGTAATTAAATAAATAAAAAAATAACCTTGCTATAAGGTGATACCATGTGTTGCAGTGTTGCGCGATTCTTTCTATTAATTTCTCTTGATGAAGTATACCTAGTAAAATTCCAATGATAACATGACGATTGGGCTGATTTTCAACATCGAAGATAAGAACCTGGTTTAAAAGAAAAAAACATGATTAATGAATAACATGAACACTTTGTGTGTTTTTTTCCTATATGAACGAAACCCCACAAATAATAGTCGATTTTTCTCCGTTTTTTTATATAGGACTATGGTACTCGTTGGAAAGATAATAAAACGCTCGTTAATTTGGTGTAATTTTTTTTTAAAAAAAAACTCGTATATAAAAGATATAAACGTTTAAAAATTATGGGAGGAAACATGAGAGAGAAAATTATAAATTTATTTTAATTCTTTTTTTCCTAAAATAACTCAATTTAATTTAGGGTTTTATATTTATCTTTTTTTTAATTAAAAAAGGAAATAGTAAAAAACACTAACTAAAATCTTTCAATTATGATGCCACGTGGCACTTTCAAAGGGAGGTTGGGGCCTCCATTGCACGCCACGTCAGCATATACGTTTTCTTATATATATAGACTAGTTTTTATCCCGGGAGCGTCCCGGGTTGAAATATCTAATATTACATAATAAAATATTTAATATGACAACATAATTAATGACTTGCCAATATATGATTAATGAATATTATTATTATTTATTTTAAACAAATCTCTGCCATAAGTTATCATATTCTATAAAAAAACGAATCTTTGCGCCGGGGTATAAATCTAGTGCCATTACAAAATATTATATAATGTCAAATGAATTTGGAAGTTTGGAATTGATCATTCTAAAAAGAAGTAAAATAAAATAAGGAAAAAAAGTTATTTATTGAAATATCGAACGCATTAGTCTAAGGGTTATGTGATGCGTTAAAACATTCATAGGTATATGATCGGGTATATAGTTCGGGTATTTGGGTATGTGGTTTCGGGTAATTAGGTCGGGTATCACCTAATCTCAGGCCCGACCCAAAACCACATTTTTTTTTTAAACTAATCCCATACCTGGCACAATACCTGTCAGGTTACAAAAAATAGTCGTTTTTTTCTCCGTTTTTTATATAGCACTATGGTACTCGTTGGAAAGATAATAAAACGCTCGTTAATCTGGTGTAATTTTTTTCTTTAAAAAATCTCGTATATAAAAGATATTAACGTTTAAAAGTTATGAGAGGAAACATGAGAGAGAAAATAATAAAGGTTTAATATTTACATTTAGTATATTAGGTATTTAATAGATTAGATTAAACCATATTTATTCCTTTTTTTTTAATTGGTCTAGAGTTGCCACATCACATCTTATGTGGCATCTCTCAAAGGAGAGATTGCATAAGATTATGACATGTAGGATTAATCCCTTTGCAATATATATATATATATATATATATATATATATAGAAAAAGACGGTGGGATGACTGGCCGGAACCCTAAAGTTCCGGATAACATCCTTCCAAGAATCACCAAGGTTTTCATAACGAATCTTCCAGAAAAATGCAGTGGTAATGATCTTTCGGATTTTATTCGTTCGTACGGTGACATATACGATATCTATATCGCACGTAAAAGGGACAAATCTGGAAACCGTTTTGGTTTTATTTCGTTCCTCGATGTGAAGGATACTAAGGATTTGCTACGTTTGATTCGAAACACGAAGATTGGCGATTGTTGGCTTAAGGCCAATGTTGCTAGATTTACATTGGAGGAAGGTGAAATCCGACCAGAGGTGGAGAAACCCGTTAGGAGTAAGCATGTGGAAAAAGAAAACGTTAATGTGCAGTCATTTTTTGATGGTACTCGTTCTTTTACGGACACATTGTTGGGTCGTACCAGTACGGTGCAATCTGAAAAAACAGTGGTTATTGACAGTTCAGTGAACGCCTTTCATTCTTTGCATGGGATTTCGGTGGTGGCTTCGATGAAAGATTTGGAGGCTCTGAAAAGTATACATCTGATTTTGAACGACTTAAGTCCGGGATTGGGGAAAATACAATATCTTGGAGGCCTTTCGGTATTGATCTCCTTTGAAGACAACATGGTAGCCAACAGGTTTTGTGAAGATGCAAGGAAAGATACCGGGAACTTCTCTGCAGTGGATTTATGGAAAGGCCAGACCTTTGGTTTTCAACGTCTGGCATGGATCAAGGTTACCGGAATTCCTTTACATCTTATTACCAGTGATGTAATTGATAATATTGGAAGCGTAGTCGGGAAGATAGTTCACAGAGCCCCTAGATCCGACTCAGATGGTGATCTTTCCTACGATCACATCGGGGTTCTTGTCGGAGAAGGGAAGCCTATTGCTGAAGAAGTTGTGCTGAGATGGAAAGATAAAGTCTATCGAGTGTGGGTTTCGGAAGAATCTGGGATTTGGGTTCCTGAGTTTTATAAGGTGGTTGATAAAGAAGTTGATGTAGACGGTAGTGAAGACTCTGTGGCCGACGAAGAACAAACGAATACTCCGGTTCCGGGGCAGGAGGTTGCCGCCGTAGATTTTTCTCCGGCTCCGGCACAGGAACATGTTAATATGGAAGGTCCGGCGGTCTTTAATAATGAAGTTAATGCTCCTATTATTGCAGAGGAATTTTCGGAAGTCAATGTTTCAAATTCTCCAATGATTGTGGAATCATTAAATGTTAATGAGGAATCTTTTGTCCCTGGTAATTTATTCGATTTTGATAATCACATTCCATCAGTTGAGGAGGGTGGGCCCAGTGGTTTT
This sequence comes from Ambrosia trifida, assembly GCA_028751855.1. Classification (NCBI taxonomy): domain Eukaryota; kingdom Viridiplantae; phylum Streptophyta; class Magnoliopsida; order Asterales; family Asteraceae; genus Ambrosia; species Ambrosia trifida. The sequence continues at coordinate 56,083,831 of CM054124.1, forward strand.
ATTTTAAACAAAAGGAAGAAAAAGTCTATGTTGGGCTCAGTGGGTCGGCCCAATACGGCCTACTCCAGCAGTTTAGAGAAAACCAAAATTCTAAAGAAGCCCAAAAATGTTTCTGATCCTTTTGGCTTGGACCACCTTTTGGGCTTGGAAGATGCAAACGATGACTTGGATCTCAATACTGAACCACTGGATACTACTGGCATGGAGAATACCTTGCATGGAAACATGGAAAATGAAGAAGGGGTTCACATAATTAATGAGGAAGTTTCGGCTACCATCAATTTGGGTGAGCAACTGGGTGCAAACTTAGCCAACGCTCAAAACTTGATTGAGGAGTCTTTGGCTACCGAAGGGTTACAAGATGTGCGAAAATGAATTGCCTCTCTAGTAACATTAGAGGGGTGGGGCTTGGTGGTAAGTCGAGAAAGATTAACAAAATAAAGATGGATTTTGGCCTTTCGTTCTTAGGGATCCAGGAGACGATGTGTAGCAATATTCAACCAGGTTTGGTTTCTATCATTTGGGGTGGCATGGGGTTTGATTATGACTTTGTAAATGCTAACGGGAATTCCGGTGGATTGTTAAGTATTTGGGACCCGAAGGTCTTTGTTAAGGATAAGGTGATAAAAGACTCGAATTTTCTTTTTGTGTCGGGTGCTATCTTGGCAAACTCAGTTCGTATTAACGTTATTAACATTTATGCCCCACATAATAATGTTGATAAGATAACTTTGTGGGCTAAGATTCTTAGTATTATGAGCACACATGATGGTTGGTGGATCCTTCTCGGTGACTTTAATGCAGTTAGGGATCGGGAAGAAAGAAAGAACTCCGCTTTTGACCCGGTTTGTGCGCGGGATTTCAACGAATTCATTGATGAAGCAGGCCTTCTCGAGTACAACTTGAAAGGGTTGCAGTATACTTACATGTCAAATAGAAAAGGTGTGTGTACTTGGAGTCGGATTGACAGGTTTTTAGTTTGTGAAAATGTTTACAATAAGTGGCCAAATGCGTGTGTGCGCGCGCTGTCTAGATGTTACTCGGATCATTCCCCGTTAATCTTTTCGGCGATTGATTCGAATTTCGGCTCGAAGCCTTTTAGGCTCTTTGACTCTTGGCTGGATCGTCCAGGGTGCACAGAAGTGATCAACAATTCGCTAAATGGATGGGTTAACTCGGGGGCTGCGGACGCAAACTTGTTGAATAAGATGAAGTTATTGCGGAGCAATTTAAAGGAATGGTTCAACGCTTATAAGGCTAATGAAACTGCAGAAGAGAATCGGTTGAGAAGAGAAAAAGATGATTTTGAACAACAACTGGAAATTGGAGAGCTGGATGAAGCTAACCTTTGGATTTGGTCCGAATGCAAAAAATCGATTGAAGAGATAGAAGCTCATAAAGAGAGGGATCTTCGTCAAAAATCCCGGGTTAAGTGGGCCTCTTTAGGCGACGAAAATTCAAAATTCTTTCACATCATCGTCAATAGTAGAAAGGCGAGGAATGTGATACCGGGTATTATGATAAATGATGAGTGGATTACTAAACCAGCCTTGGTCAAAAGAGAAGTGCTAAAATTTTTCAGAAATCATTTCCAAGAGAAGTGCACTAACCGGCCGTCTCTAGATTGCTCCGGAATTAAACAGGTTGATATGGTTGATAAAGAAGCCTTGATCGCTCCGTTTTCGAAACAAGAGATCAAAGATGCGGCGTTCGAGTGTGGTTCTAATAAAGCCCCGGGTCCGGATGGTTTTAATTTTCGGTTTGTTAAACGTTTTTGGAATTTTTTGGAAGATGATTTCTATAATATATTGGCTGAGTTTCACGATTCTGGTTCTTTCAGTCCGGGTTGTGGAAGTTCCTTTATAACTTTAATTCCTAAAGTCAAAACACCTTTGGGGCTTAAAGATTATAGGCCGATTACTCTTATCGGGATCATTAGTAAGGTGGTTTCCAAGGTCCTTGCTAATCGTCTCAAAAGGGTGATGGGCCAACTTATTTCAGAGTCTCAATCGGCGTTTCTCGCTAATCGTTTTATCCTTGACGGTCCTCTCATGGTGAATGAGATTTTGGAGTGGGTTAAAAAAAGAAATCGAAAGGCTTTTATGTTAAAATAGATTTTGAAAAGGCATACGGCAATGTGAATTGGAATTTTCTAATTTCTATTTTGTCGCAGATGGGTTTCCCTCGTCGGTGGTGTGATTGGGTGAAAGGTATTTGTATCTCTTCCAGGGCTGCAGTTCTGGTTAACGGTTCCCCCACGTTCGAGTTCGGTTGTGAAAAGGGTCTCCGACAAGGAGATCCTCTCTCCCCGTTCTTATTCCTTATTGTGATGGAAGCTCTCTCGTGGTTGTTGAACAAAGCCAAGGAGATTGGGGTTTTCAAAGGGGTTAATTTTTCTAATGAAGGCGATGTTTTGACACACTTGTTCTATGCGGATGATGCTCTCATTCTTGGCGAGTGGTCGCGCGATAATTTGTTGAACATAGCGCGGGTTATTCGTATTTTTTATCTCTGCTCTGGGCTTCGAATCAACATTCATAAATCGAATATTTTTGGAATTGGTACGGAGGATGTGGAGGTTGATAATATGATGGCGATTTTGGGTTGCAGTAGAGGTTCCATTCCGTTTACGTATCTTGGGATTCAAGTCGGAGCAAAGATGAATCGCATTTGTCAATGGGAGCCGGTTATCGAAGTTATTAGGAATCGTTTAGTTTCATGGAAAGTGAAACATCTCTCTATAGGTGGCCGCCTAGTACTTATCAAATCGGTGCTAGAAAGTTTACCTGTGTATTATTTATCGCTCTATAAAGCCCCAAAAGCAGTCATAGATTCCATGGAAGCCATTATGAGACGATTCCTTTGGGCGGGTTCTAGTGATGAAAAAAAGATCCCGTGGGTGGCATGGGATATTGTCACTTTGCCGAAAAATAATGGAGGTTTGGGTGTGTCTAAGTTACAAGAGGTTAATGATGCGCTTTTATTAAAATGGTATTGGAGATTCAAAACCGAAAAAAATAGTTTATGGAAGAAGGTTATTTCGGGTTGTCACGGTTCTAACAAGCCTTGGGCGATGCTCCCATGCAGCAGGTCCTCAAGTGGTTGTTGGAAATGGATCACTAAAGTGGGGACAAGAATCACTAGTAATGGGGTGGCCCTTAGCTCTCTCTTCTCGGCAGAAGTCGGAAATGGGTTAAATGTCTTTTTTTGGGGTGATGCTTGGCTTCATGACGCCCCCCTTCGGACTGTCTATCCTAACCTTTTTAGGCTTGAAAAATCTAAATGGGTTAAGGTCGCGGATCGTATTGTTTTCAGTGAGGTAGGTACATCGCTGATTTGGAGTTGGAGACACAATCCGCAGTCTTATGAAGAAGTTACAGAGCTGTTCCAGTTGCTAAATGACATACATGATTTCACACGGATAGATGGTGAAGACTCGTGGAAGTGGAAACCGGAAGCTGATGGTTTGTTTACTGTAGCGTAGGCTAAAAAGGCCATCGCTAACCGGAGTTTAAACGCTGCTTCGGTGATTAAATGGAAGGGATGGGTCCCTCTGAAGTGCAAAATTTTGGTATGGAGAGCCGCTCAAAATCGCCTCCCAACTGTTGCGGAGCTGCTTATTAGGGGGATAAACATTCAACAGACTACATGTTCGTTGTGTCAGGAAGTTACGGAGACATCGATCCATCTGTTCACGGGTTGTTCGTACTCGCAGCAGGTCTGGTTCAGGTTGGAAGACTGGTGCCATCTTCCCCACGGGTTTGCGCTTGAAGTGCAGGATCTCATCGGCCTTTCGGAAACTCAACACCTTCCTAAAGATAAGAAGGTCAGGCTGCGAGGTATCGTGTACACTACGTTTTGGATGCTTTGGGGTGAACGAAACAATCGTATTTTTAACAGGAAGCAACGAACCCCTCAGGTGTTGATGGAGTTTATCAAGTCTACGGCTTATTTCTGGATTAGGAATAGGTCTAGGTGGAAGTTTATTGATTGGAACAATTGGTGTAATTATCCGTTGTATTGATGTTTCGTTTGTTTTTGGCTCGTAGGTCCTTGATTTGAGGACCTACTGAGTCCTGTTTAATGAAGTTCTCTTTTCAAAAAAAAAAAATGAAAATTGTATTTAAGGTATAAATAATATCTTGAAAGGTCAACTTTGAAGGAAATATAATCTTGTCTCATTGTTGGTATTCAACGTTTTGACTTTGTTAATACCCACAATTAACAAATTAAATTAAGTGAGGTTTCGTGATTAGGAGTAATTAAGAAAAATAACAACTACGTTTTAGTCAAAGTTTTAAAATAGCCTGCGTACGATAATATATATATACTAGCTTATACCCCGGGAGCGTCACGAGTTGAGAAATCTAAGTAAAGTGAATAAAATTAGAAGTATTTAAACTATAAATATGACATCTATGTATCAACTTACATTAGATACTTTAAAAAAATATATACCAAAAGATCTATTTCACCTTACAACATCAACACCTAAAACAGAATATTAAGGTCCCAAGCACTTCAAGGGGACAGAGATTGTTTAGCATCAATACATTCAGTCAAAGGTCTTTAACTGCATACAATAAGATTTGAGCTAGTTCAGAATATGGTAGAAAAAGAAAACATTGCAATTACCTGTTGGAGAGCGTCTCGAGTTAAAATATCTAATATGACATAATAAAATATCTAATATGACAACATAATTAATGACTTGCCAATATATGATTAATGAATATTATTATTATTATTATTATTATTTTAAACAAATTTCTTACGCCCCACCTACGGTGTGCGCATATAATGTATATATATGTGTGGCCCTTGGGGGGCAAAAGTAAAGTTGCACTAGTTTTAACGTTATTTTACTAATTTCGTGAAAATAACGTTAAAAACGATGGACGGTTAATCATGCATCATGTGGTGGCGTGGATAGCCAAAAGACAAAGGGGTACATGCACCGATTGGGTTTGTCCCGATTTCTAAGTGTTCTGTGCCTTATGTCCAAGGCTTGATACCAAACCACATCGAGCCGGGGGTCTCACTGGAAGCAGTCTCTCTATTCTTAGGGGTAGAGGTAAGGCTGTCTACATCTTACCCTCCTCAGACCCTACCTTAGCTTTGCTATAGGTAGGATTAACTGAGTATGATGATGATGATGATGATGATTTTAAACAAATTTCTGCCATAAGTTATCATATTCTAATATAAAAAAGGGTAATTGGGTCGGTATCACCTAATCCCAGGCCCGACCCAAACCCACAATTTTTTTTAAATTAATTCCAAACCTGACACAATACCTGTCGGGTTACAAAAAATAGTTGTTTTTTTTCTCCGTTTTTTTATATAACACTATGGTACTCGTTGGAAAGATAATAAAACGCTTGTTAATTTGGTGTAATTTTTTTCTTTAAAAAATCTCATATATAAAAGATATTAACGTTTAAAAGTTATGAGAGGAAACATGAGAGAGAAAATAATAAAGTTTTAATATTTACATTTAGTAGATTAGTTATTTAAAAGATTATGTTAAATCATATTTAAACCATATTTATTCTTTTTTTTAATTGGTCTAGAGTTGCCACATCACATCCTATGTGGCATCTCTCAAAAGAGAGATTGCATAATATTATGACATGTCATTAAAAATGCTTTGGTTTATTATATACTAGCTTATACTCCGGGAACGTCCCGGGTTGAGAAATCTAAGTAAAGTGAATAAAATTAGAAGTATCTAAACTATTAAAATGGCATCTATGTATCAATTTACATTAGATACTTTTAAAAAAATAATATACCAAAAGATCCATTTCACCTTACAACATCAACACCTAAAACAGAATATTAAGATCCCAAGCATTTCAAGGGGACAAAGATTGTTTAGCACCAATACATTTAGTCAAAGGTCTTTAACTGCATACAATAAGATTTGAGCTATTTCGGAATATGGTAGAAAAAGAAAACATAGCAATTACCTTGTGGAGAGCGTCCCGGGTTGAAATATCTAATATGACATAAAAAAAAATATCTAATATGACAACATAATTAATGACTTGCTAATATATGATTAATGATTATTATTATTATTATTATTATTATTTTAAACAAATCTCTGCCATAAGTTATTATATTCTAATATAAAAAAAAGGGTAATTGGGTCGGGTATCACCTAATCCCAGGCCCGACCCAAACCCACAATTTTTTTTAAACTAATATAACCCGGGAGCGTCCCGGGTTGAGAAATCTAATTTGAAATATCAGTTTTACACCTGAAATAGACTGATGCGTTTTACAGTTACATGCAGGAAAGCTTCGGGTAGCACTTAACCTAAAACAATTAACAATGTATCTTCAATGTTAGTGCATAACCTTAAACACTGTATAACTCTAATATTAAAACCCAACCTAAAACAATGTACAACTCCAATGCTAACACATGTTGTAAATAAAAATCATATTTACTAGTTTGAACATAACTAATGACTTGCCTATACATGATTAATGAATAACCTGAACACTTTGTGTTTTTTTCCTGTATGAACAAAACCACACAAAAAAATAGTCGTTTTTTTCTCCGTTTTTTATATAGCACTATGGTACCCGTTGGAAAGATAATAAAACGCTCGTTCTTGTCATTAAAATGACTTTGGTTTATTATATGTATAGATATAGATTTTTTGAAAATTGCCTACGATAATATCAATTGGCTCTTTTTACTGTCTATTTTGATCAGATGGGGTTCCCTAAACAGTGGAGATTGTGGATTAAAGGTGTTTTGGTCTCGGCGCGTTCGGCAGTTCTTGTTAATGGAGCCCTCACTTTTGAGTTCAACGCTCAAAAAGGGCTCAGGCAAGGCAACCCTTTATCGCCCTTTCTTTTCTTAGTGGTCATGGAGACGCTTTCATGTATGATCAACAAAGCGACGGTTGTAGGCGATTTTAGAGGTATAAAGTTTAAAGGTGTATAAAGTTTATTCTACGCCGACGATGCAATGATTTTGGGGAGTGGGGATGTTGAAAATGTGAAGACTTTGGCTAGAATTCTCCGGTGTTTTTATGTTTGTTCGGGCCTAAAAATTAATTTTCACAAGTCGAATTTCTTTGGGGTTGGTCAAACTGAGGAGGAGCTAATGAATACCACAATCGCTCTGGGATGTCAAAGAGGGCAGATCCCTTTCGAGTATCTCGGAATTACCGTAGGAGTGAATATGCATAGAAGCTGTCATTGGAGGAAGATTGTAGAAACAGTCAAAAGGCGTTTATCAAGGTGGAAGGCTAAAGTCATGTCTATTGGCCGTCGTATAATGCTTATTAAATCTGTTTTGGCCAGCCTTCCTGTTTATTATTTATCGTTGTATACAGCGCCTGTTGGTGTTATCGTCTTTTGGGAAAAACTAATGAAGAGGTTTCTTTGGAGTGGTAACGCAGCTGGGAAAAAAATTCACTGGGTGTCATGGGATCGAGTGACGGCTGCTAAGAAAGAAGGTGGGTTGGGCTTACCTCGCCTTCAATAGGTTAATGATGCGCTTCTATTCAAATGGGCGTATAGATACCGAAAGGCGAATAATAGTTTATGGAAAAGAGTGGTCGATTCGTGTCATAAATGTAGATCAAGATTTTTCTTTCTTCCTATGAATTCGCAAAGTGGAGGGGGATGGAAGTCCATTGTTAAAACTGTGGACAGCCTTAAACACACCATTCGACAGCTGCATGTGTATTTCAAGGCGAAGATCGGTTCTAGAATTTCTATTCGGTTTTGGTATGACATTTGGCAGGGAGATCAGCCTCTGTTTTTGCGGTTCCCAAACTTATTTGCAGCTGATCAAAAGAAGTTTTGCTTGGTTTCGGAAAGGTTGTGTCGCGAAGATGGTGGTTGGCTTATCATTACCCATCATTTTAGAGGCCCTATGACACCGTCCTGCAACATCGAATTTCAAGATTTGCAAAGGGATATTGGACTGTTGACCCAATCAACAACTTCTGATGAAGATATTTGGGAATGGACAATAGAGTCTAAATCGGAGTTTAATGTGAAATCAGTCAAGAAACTTATTCGGAATTCTACAGAGAGCAACAATAGTTTTCAGTTCAAATAGGTTCCCACCAAATGTAATGTTATGGTGTAGAGGGCGAGTATGGGGCGTTTACTTGTGAAGATGGAGCTTATAAAAAGAAATGTGCAGGTCGGAAATCAAGTTTGTGATCAATGCGAGTGGGGCAATGAATCTGTGGGTCATATTTTTATAAGCTGTTCGTTAGCACAAGAAGTTTGGGCGTCGAGGGCTCATTGGTGTCACATGAGACCTATATTCGCCTTTGATGTGAACGATTTATTCGACTTATACAAAGAGACCGAAGGTAGTGGCTGGGCAAAAAGTATTATACACAGTATAGTTATTATTTCTCTTTGGTGTATTTGGATGGCGACAAACAACAAGGTTTTTGGCGAGAAGAAGACATCGCCTAGAATGGTGATTGCTAATATCAAACGGTGGTCGTTTTGAGGCTAAAGTATAGGTCAAAATATTCGGATTTATTGTGGGATAATTGGTTAAGGTTCCCTATGTACATATTGTAATTGGCCGGAAGTCCTTGCTTTGAAGACTTTCCTTAGCTTTTTTTTAATGAAAGTTGAAGTTTCAATATATATATTACGGATGATGATAAAGTTGATGGATATCCTATTCCCTAAATTTCCATGTGTTCCAAAATCAAGAACCGTATGTCCTAATACAAGTGCATACCTAATCCCTTGAATAATAATAACTTTAAATTCCAGATCAAGACGGTTAGGATGGAAGGCATTATTAGTGAAGTAAAGTCAATTGGTTTTCTTTGAGCCAAGAATAGAGCTAGATTAAGCTCGCTATCTTGGTATAATTGGTGTAATTTTGTAATTATGTAATTGTTATTATTGGTGTTTTGTGGCCGCCTTGGTTTTGTGGGCTTGTAGGCCGTTTTAATGAAGTATAATTAAAAAAAAAATTATCTTCTTAGTTGGGTCCAATAACTTCTCTTGGCCAATCATTGATTTTACAAAAGAAAAAGGAATAATTGAGTAAATGTCAAAATACCCACAAAGTGGTTGATGAAAACAACATAAAATATTTTCCATACAACTTGTTTTTTAATAAAAAATGATCTAAAACTATAAATGTTAATATTTAGCAACCAATGAACAAAAATAAATAAATTTGCAAAAGTTAGGCTATACGATTTGCAAAAAGTTTGAACTATCCGTGTATAAGACATTATGTCTGAAGACTATTTTCAAAATATTGCGAAACCACATGAACATCCGCACTTTACTCTTAAACACATCTAAGACCATTAGGTGTGGTAGAGGCCCATCATCCATGCCTTGCCTCCACCTCACCTGCCACGTCAGCGTGGGGTAGGAGCATCCTTAGGATGATGCTCCTAGGGGTGTGGAGGAGGCCCAACAACATTTAATGCTATTTCATTTTTTTTTCTTTTTTTTAATTAAATAATATTATCATATTAATATAAAATGTGAAGATGTATTTAAATTAAAAACAAACACTTAAATTAAAAAAAAAAATACACCTAAATAAAAAAAAGTACAATTTTCAAATAAAAACAAACACTTAAATAAAAAAAAAACATAAACTACTGATTATATTTTTTTGCGATGCTCTCCTTCATCTTCAACAAAACGGGACGGTCTTCTTCGGGGTAGTCGTTGATGTTTGCCGTCATTATTCGCCATTCTTCTATTTGCCTATCCTCGTTCTTTTGGCGAATGCTTTCCTCCACCCTCTTTTGCTTCAAACGAAGCTTTTCTTCGACTTCCCGTTCCTTCAATTTCTTCTTCTCCGCTTGACTTTCACTAAAAGTATTTTTGAAGGATGCCAATTCAGCGACCAAACCGTCCAACATTGACCCGCTCCCGCTCCCTGACGCGGCTTGTTTTTTTGCAGCCGCCGCTTGTTTTTTTGCTCTGTCCCTCCCTATGGGTCGTGGCTCCTCTTGAACGGGAGTATCCTCGAACTCTGGGTCTGGGTCATCGTTTATATTTATTTGACAATGACCGGTCGACCCGCCTCCCACGCTATAATCGCCCGACTCCGAAGTCTTGCTTCGTTTGGCGCTTGCAACCTCGTTTGGAACCGGTTGCCATTTGCGAGATGACTTCAACACCGTCCAAGCTCGAACATGAGGAAAAACATGGCCATACTTGTCTTCATATTTTCGCATCGCCTCCTTGAAAATCATTTCCTGGTTATACCCGCTTGGAGGGTTCACATACAACGGATTATAAAAGGCGATGAACTTCCCGATTGTAGTACTCATTTTCCTCCATTTAGAACTTAAAGCCTCATGCCCCCGATACTCTCCTTGCTCCATCAATTGGTGAAATGTATCTCGCACTTGGGTGTATAAACTATCGCCCGTTTGATTAGTCCCTACATTTAAATAAAACATATATTAGAGAATAAAAAAAATAATTTTTTTTATTGTATACTACAAAAAAATTAAATTTTTTTACCAACGATGGGATCTTTCGAACTAGCCAGATACGCCTTCGCTAACGCTTCTTCTTCCAATTTCGTCCAAAGGCTTCGTTCGGTTGGCTTTTTTTCCCCTTCCCCTTCGCACTCGCACTCGCCTTCGCCTTCCCCTTCGAACGTTGGACTTGTGTTTCGGGGACAACCTCCACCTCATCATCTTCTTCATCTTCGAGTTCAAAATTGGGTTGTCGTTGTGGTGGTAGAGATTGACGGAATGGCGGAGTTTGTAAAAGTTGGGTAAAGGATTGAGGGTTATGATGCATTTGCAAATTATGGAATTGGTTAAAGGTAGACGGGCTTTGGTGCATTTGAGGATATTGGGTGAAAGGGTTGGGAGTTTGTTGAAAACCCGCAAAAGTAGCCCAAGATGGATCCATTGGCATCGTGAACGGGTTTGGATTCGGGTTGTTTTGGTTATATTGTGGTGGTTGATTCGGGTTTGGGTTGTTTTGGTTGGGATCCATTGAATAAAGTATAAAGTATTTTTTATATAAAATAAGGGTTGGTATAAAAAGTGGGGTTGGATTTGTGTTGAAAATGGTATAAAATGAGTGGGTTTAAATAGAGTTTTGAAAAAAAATTCTTTTTTTTTTTTTTTTTTTTAAACGGTCATATGCAACGGTCAAAAAGGCACGTCCCCCCACTTTTCACGCGTCCCAATGCAGCAGCAGCCCCGGCATCAACGGCAAAGGGGTGCCGGCTTTGCCGTTGCCGCGCCAGGGGGGCGGTGTAGCCCGGCCCGGCTTGGCATCGCCGGCCCCTTGCCGGTCCCCGTACCGAGTGGTCTAAAAGGTTTAACAATTATTATATAACTTAAACTGAACGACCAAAATAAATGTGATGTTACTATAAAGTGGAATTGAAGTTACTACCAATTAGGGATGAAAAAAAAAAAAAAAAAAACCTGAGCCCGTTTTTTTTTTTTTTTAATAAATGATCTTTTTTTTGAAGGTTGAGCATTGCCAACAGTGGCGAAGGTTTGTTGGGGCGGGGAGGGGCGATCGACCCCCTCGAATTTTCGCTCAGAAGTGCCGATTATATAGTATCCGTATAGAAATTTTTAGGTATATATGTTTTCGACCCCCCGGTTTTTTTGAAAAAAAAATAGGTATATACGGTTTCGACCCCCCGTTTTTTTGAAAAAAAAAATAAGTATACGGTTTCGACCCCCGTTGGCCCATTTTAAGAGGTAAAACCCAAGTGTTTGATTTAGCACATTTATTTTTCTTGATGATTTTTCTTTAGAAAAAACCCAACTTCAAAGCCCACTTGAAAAACCTAAACCCAAAAAAACTTTTAACAAAAAAAAAACCTTGTCCCTTCTCAGCTCCTCTGTTGTCTATTCATCCGTGTCGAAAAAAAACCCCTCGTCCCTTCTCAGCAGTCAGCACTTTGTTGTAATTTGTAATTTTTCATCATTGAAAAATCAATCAAAGTTCATTGTGTATTTGTCTCCATCTGACCATCCAGGTACTATATTTTATTTTCATAATTCATATTGAATATAAATTATATAATATTTGCAAATGTTTTATTGAGTCATGACTGTGTTGTGTTGTCTGTTGAATGTTGCCACATTGATACAAATGGCGATTTGGCGATGGTTTTTTTCCTTAATTTAATGTTTATGTTATTATTAGATTATACGATGGGGAAGAATAAAAGCATAACATCTTTTTTTAAATGAGTGAATGAGGAACAAGTAGAGGAAACAAATAATGAAAACTTTGATTCGGAGTTCATAATTGAAGAATTCAAAAATCTTAAAAGTCGTTGGGCTGAACTGTAATTCTTCATCCAGGTACCCACGCTTTGTCTCATTTTTAATGTTTTAGTGTATTTGTTCAATTTTTTGTTAAACGATGCTTAGAACTTTGATATTATTGTATTTAATGTTTGACTCGACCCGAATCGAATCACCGACCCGAACATATAATAGAAAAAAAATTTAGGTCTCGTCTCGTGACTGGTTATTTCTGACCCCCCGGACTAATTTTTCAAGCTTCGCCACTGATTGCCAACCAACTCATCCTGTCCAATGGGATTCTCGTCCGTTTGCTTGGTTTTGTTCGAGCGGACTCCACTTTTTTGCACAGTTGGAGAGATGCTCTAAGCACCCTTTAATTGCTTTGGTTAAATGTGTTTACATACAAGATGAACATGAATGGAAATAAACTTGTATAAAAAAGAATCTTGATGTTACAATGTATTAGGTAGTGACAAGGAATGGATGTTGACCCATCAACAATACCAAACAAGTCCATCTTTTAAATCTTGTGGGTGCTTTTTTTTTTTTTTTGTCATTAATCTAATGCCTAGTTGATTAATGTATTAACATGTACTTTATGCATCAAATGTTGCAAGTTATGCATAACAAGTTGTAAAACTTGTTAAATATAAGAACTTTATATTATTATAACTAGACAAAAGATCAAATACAAACAAAATTATCGTGCGAACATACGAACCGAAGGGAACAAAAAAAAAAGTGGCGGTGGCATTTTCGTAAATAATGACCACCACTTTTTGTTTGTATAATTACTCTAGAGTAAAAAAAGTGGCGGTGGCATTTTCGTAAATAATGACCACCACTCTTGTTGTATAATTACTCTAGTGTATATAATTACTCTAGAGTAATTACCCTAGAGTAATTATATAATTACTCTAGTTATATAACTACGCTATATAATTACTTTAGAGTAATTTTATAATTACTCTAGTTATATAATTACGCTAGAGTAATTACGCTAGTTATATAACTAGAGTAATTATATAATTACTCTAGTTATATAAAGTTTCCAATATTTACAGAAATGTCACCGCGTGTTTTTTACTTCAGTTCTTACTGTTCGTACGATAAGCCTATTTGTACGTGAACTTTACTCATTATAACTAATATGGGTTTAGGGCATGAATGCATGATTTAGAATGGCATGTGTAGTGTAATTTTGATTTTTAATTTTGTGATCATATCTTGTATCTAGCACCTTGCTAGTTTTTATGGTTGAATAAAATTTGCCGTTAAAAAAAGTTTTTATAGTTTTTATCTAGCGTCTTGATGTAATTTTCTCAGTTATGGAATGAAAAGAGAATATCAATTCAGTTAATTTTTTTTTTTTTTTGTTATCATATATTAAAGTTGTAGTTTTATATATATGTAATTATAAATCTTATAAAACATCATATATTTAAAATTTTGTTTAAAAGGATTGTAATTTTTGTATGCAAACATTATATATTTTAAGCAGGGCCATTGGGGTTGGTGGTTCAGTGGTAAGGCAAAGCCTTTTAATACACTAAAAGTGTGAGGTCTTAAGTTCAAGTCTCACAAGGAGCAAGAAATTCGCTTTTAAAAAAAATATATATACTTTAAGCAGACATGATGCTTTACAAGTTGCAAGAGAAATAGGATTCTCTCTTTAATAGTAATATAATAGTAATAAAAATAAAACTTTATGTTTTCGAAAACAGGGTTTTATGAACACAAGTTTAGACTTTATTTTGATGACTTGCATGCATTTTGTAAAGATCCTCGTACACGTTTTGTATATGAAAAATCCCAAAATGTAAACATTCACGTTTCAATTTCCCAAAATTTTTATTAAACATACAAGAATATTCCTTTTAACATGTGTCTTTCTTTATTTATTCTAGTTGATAACTATGTCGTGTATGCGAGTTGACAGGATGAAGAATTAAAATTTATGAACCCATATAATATACGACGTTTGTATTTATCGTGTCGAATAAACCAACCGTAATCTGAATAGGTTTAAAATCATATGAGTCTTACATAATTCAGCCAACCTAGTTATCTAAAGTGGCGGGTACATCAAAACGTGTGTCCATATTATAATAAAGTTGTAAACGAGTTAAAATGTTACATGTTGCAATATTAAAGTTGTAAACAAGTTAGATAGGTCGTTAACGAGCTGCATGTTGAACTTGTGATCACAACGACAACGTGCAAATTGGGTGATCATTTTATAAGTCGTCATCCAATTTGCAACCTAAACATATATAAATCTAACGTTAAGTTGATTACTATTTTATTTATATTATTAATAAATCACAAGTAGAAGTACAAGTATTAAAAACTATAAGCTTTATTTATATGTTGTACTAGCTTATACCCCGGGAGCGTCCCGGGTTGAGAAATCTAAGTAAAGTGAATAAAATTAGAAGTATCTAAACTATAAAAATGGCATCTATATAGCAATTACCTGTTGGAGAGCGTCCCGGGTTGAAATATCTAATATGACAACATAATTAATGACTTGCCAATATATGATTAATGAATATTATTATTATTATTATTATTATTATTATTATTATTATTTTAAACAAATCTCTGCCATAAGTTATCATATTCTAATATAAAAACGGTAATTGGGTCGGGTATCAACTAATCCCAGGCCCGACCCAAACCCACAATTTTTTTTAAACTAATTCCAAACCTGACACAATAACTGTCGGGTTACAAAAAATAGTCGTTTTTTCTCCGTTTTTTATATAGCACTATGGTACTCGTTGGAAAGATAATAAAACGCTCGTTAATTTGGTGTAATGTTTTTCTTTTAAAAATCTCGTATATAAAATATATTAAAGTTTAAAAGTTATGAGAAGAAACATGAGAGAGAAAATAATAAAGTTTTAATATTTAAATTTATTAGATTAGGTATTTAATAGATTATGTTAAATAATATTTAAACCATATTTATTCCTTTTTTTTAATTGGTCTAGAGTTGCCACATCACATTCTATGTGACATCTCTCAAAAAAGAGATTGCATAATATTATGACATGTCATCAAAATGGCTTTGGTTTATTATATGTATTGATTTTAGAAAAATTAGTAAATCACAACTAGGAGTAGTCAACTAGAATAGTAAGCCTACAGTATTATTATCTTCTATCTACATGTTGTACCTATATGTTCACTCATAATTCATGATAAAGAAATTATAAGTTTGAAAGTGAAAGAAAACCTTATCTTATTTCCATTTCTATTGGGTTTAAAAGCTATTCTTTAACTAACCAATTAACTAAAAAAATATATTTTTTAAGGGTGATACTATCTACACAACCAACAAAAAACCCTAAACAACCTTAGGACGGGTCATCGAGGCCTAGATGGGCCGTTAAGAAAAATTAGGGTTTAAGGACGGGGCGTCCAGGCCTTGACGGGCCGTTTGTTTACAGAAAAGACAAAACTGACGGGCCGTCGAGGCCCAGACGGCCCGTAAAAGTACGAGGTACGAGGTGATCAGTCTGAACTCCTGCAAAAGCAGGCAGTTCAGACTGAAAAGTCTGAAAAAGGTACTTATGGACGGGCCGTCCAGGCCCCGACGGCCCGTTGAAACGTGTTAGGTTAGGGCATTTAATCCCTAGACGGCCCATCGAGGCCTCGACGGCCCGTCGACATTTCCTGATATAACCATTACACGATCAGCTTCTTCCCCATTTGAACCAAACTTTAAAACATCACCACCACCAAAACCCTCGACCCATTTCGACTTCCCGGTCTCACGATGACATATTTACACAGCTTTTCAACCGTTGACCTGTCTGAGAACGAGTCTTACGTCTCTGAAAGCGTAGGGTATGAACCCGAGGTTCAAGTTGGTGAAGATGAGGTTAAATCCGGGGTTCGTGGTAATGACGGGAACATGCTGCCCGATCTCAACGAGGAATATGTAGAGGAACAGGAGTCTTTTTTCGTGCCACCAAGCTACCCGCAGTACACGTACGGGAGTTACCATTCGCGCGGGAATCGTGCTAATGATGACAACCAGGAAGATGCTAACATAAAAGTTGAACCTAACCCGGATGTTTCGTATGAAACCGAGCAGGTGCGTTTATTTATTTACACTAGTATATCTTTACAGTAGTATATATTTTCAGGTATTTAGACTAGTATGAATTTAGACTAGTATATCTTTACAGTAGTATATATTTTCAGGTATTTAGAGTAGTATGAATTTAGACTAGACTGTTGTGTAAATTTTCAGGTATTCGGGTCTGTTGAAGAGATGAAACAATGGGCTTACGATAGAGCCCTTGCTAGCGGTTACGTCCTAGTGACAGGACGTTCTGTTTCAAAAGGCAGTGGAAATAATGCAAGAAAAATTAGGATAGACCTGAGATGCGACCGTGCTGGCGAATACCATACTACAGCCACAGTAAGGTCTACGGGTAGCAAAAAGATTAACTCTCCATTTATGTTAATAGGGAGGCTACGCAAAGAGGGTTGGAAGTTGGAGGTTAAACACGCGAATCATAACCACGACCCTTTTGTACATGTTGAGGGTCACGCTTTTGCTAGGCGGCTGACACCACAGGAAGAAGAAATGGTGGAAACACTTTATTTTCAAGGCCTGGAACCGGCAAACATACATTTGGCCATCAGAGCACAAAACCCGAATAATAAATGTATTCTAAGAGACATACACAATACAGTGAGCAAGATTAAACATAGAATTTACGGCGATAAAACCCCAATGCAGGTATTATTATTAATTACTATTATTGTCATAGACTATTATTAATTTTGTTGTTGTTAAATATTAAATATTGTTATTATTATTGTTATGCAGATACTCGAGAGTATCCTGGTTGAAAAGAAATTTACTTATTTCACCAAGCAGAATCCAGAGACAGATGCTGTTGAGAATATTTTCTTTTCACACCGGGTCTCGTACAATCTCTGGCGTGCCTTTCCACATGTGATGCTGATCGACGCCACCTACAAAACGAACGAGTACAGAATCCCGTTTGTTCAAATTGTGGGTATGACGTCGACAAACCAGTCGTTTTGTATCGCCCATGCATTTATCGTTAAAGAGAAAACGAGTAACTACACATGGGTGCTTGAGAGGCTCAGAGATTTGCTGGAGGGGAGTATGGAGCCACGTGTAATTGTTACAGATAGAGATCTGGCTCTGATGAGTGCATGTGCTTCAGTTTTCCCGGATGCTACGAAATTGCTTTGCAGGTGTCATATTCAACGAAATATTATTATTATTATTATTATTATTATTATTATTAATATTATTGTTGTTGTTTTGCAGGTATCATATTCAACGAAATATTGCAAAATATCATAAAGCAGGATTTCCAAAAGAAGAATGGGAAATATTTTTGCAGTATTTTGGTCGACTGTGTAAATCTCCTGACAAAGAGGCTTACGAATTCAATCTTGAAGCGCTCTACAGACGACTTTGGGGGCAGGATCGAACGGGTATATATTTTATTTTTTATTTTGCTTTACAAGCGTACATATTTTCTGTATTGACATCACTATTCTGTTTTTTACAGAGGTTTATGACTACATGGAGTCAGTTTGGCTCCGAGATTATAAAGAAATGTTTGTCGAAGCATGGGCAAATGAAAACCTTACGTTCGGTCAGACTACGACCAACAGGGTCGAGAGTCAGCATGCTCTTATTAAAAGGTACATAAAAGGCCCGAACAGCTCGCTCCACGCGCTTGTGATGCAAATAGACAAAGTTATGGAATCACGGCGCGTAGCGATAAAGCACTCCTTCGAACAAAGCCGATCAACAAGAATGTGGAAACATGATCTACCGTTGTTTCAAGACGTAATCGGTAGGGTTTCCCATCTAGCGCTTAATTTGATGCTCGGAGGGGTCAACAAGATAAATTATTATATGGAACAAAAGAGGTCTTGTGAACACCGACTCAATAAGACTTATGGATTGCCTTGTTCCTGTCAATTGCAATTGTTTGATACGAAAGGTAACAACATTTTTTAGACTTATTATAAATGTTTGAAGCGTTTGGTAGACGACTTGTGTTGTCTGGTTCGTACAAAAACAGAGGAAACTCTGCCAAATTTTTATAAAATTATTGATTTGTTGTTGTTGTGATTGAATATATATATCAGATACACGAGTGTCACTGGCTGATATCGACGTCTTCTGGACACGACTTGACTTTATGCCAGAAGTAGCTGAGAATCCCGAGTTTGACTTTCAGCACCAAATGAATGCATTCGCTGAGCAGCTAAGGTCGCAACCGGTGCAAGTGAAAAAAAGCATGTTGCAGAAGATGAAGGAGGTGTTGAATCCGATTATGACTAAACATAAACCTCCTGAGGTACAAACCGATACTCGGGGTCGGCCAACAACAAGTGAAAAGGAAAAAAAGGAAGATAAGGCTGCGGTTCGTATTATTATTATTATTATTATTATTATTATTATTATTATTATTATTATTATTATTATTGTTATATAATTTTTTGCACGTAGGGCAAAAAGCCTTCTAGAAGAGGTAAACAATCAAGGGACAAACCGATTGTTTACGATGAAGATTTTCCACTGTTGGAAAGGGAGAGGTACAAACTACTAATATATAAATTCACACATGCATACATATTTATACACATATTAAATCTCACTTTTTGATGGGTACAGGTACAAACTGGAGATCGAAAGGTTTAAGAAATGGCTTCCACCTGCATATCATAGATACATTACAGACATTCGGGATGTCCATGGAGACGGTCACTGTGGCTTTCGATCCGTAGCTGTGTGCTTAGGGTGGCAACAGGATATGTGGTACTTCATCCGCAAACAGCTTAAGGAGGAGATCGTCGAGAATGAAGACCGGTGGAGGCTAATTTTAAACGAAGTGGATTACGATACTTACGACAGAGTCTCCAACTCATTCGATCACACTGGAGTGGGACCAGCCGCGCACGACCAATGGATGGAGATGCCCGCCTCAGGATTACTGATTGCTCAGAAATTTAAGGTGGTTGTTCAATTTCTCTCTCCGTATGATCAAAGTGAGACGTACTTCCCTATGTTCGATGGTCCACACACCGTTGAAGAACATGCGTTCGTATCGTTTGCTTTTGTTAACAAAAATCATTTCATCAAGATTGAGTTGGCAGAAGGCGCCCCAATGCCAAAACTGAATCCAGCATGGCGTAAGTGGCGATATGAAGAGGCAAGTGAGTGGGAGACGGTATATGACGACCGTATACAAAGGGTTGATGTTCGATCACCTCAATACTTCGACTTAACTTAGCTTATCGTATGTAACCGGACCGGACGAACGGAAAAATTTGTTGTATGTGTTCATTTATACTTATTATAAAAATATACTCCCTTTTTTTTATAAAAAATACAAATACCAAGCTTAAAATATACAAAATACACTAAAAATTTAAAAAAAAAATAAAAAACATTAGGGTCGTCTAGGCCTAGATGGGCCGTCTATGGCAAAAAATTGGTTTTTAGACGGCCCGTCTAGGCCTAGACTGCCCGTCCTCTGGTTTTTAGACGGCCCGTCTAGGCCTAGACTGACCGTCCCAACACAAAGCTTCCATGAGAAGCTTCTGTTTTTTAAATTAAAAAAAAATAAAAAAATTAGGACCGTCCAGGCCTCGACGACCCGTCCCAAGACAAAAATTGGCCTTAGACGGTCCGTCAAGGCCTCGACGGCCCGTTGCAAAAAATTTAAATCAGATTAATACAGATCAGATCTCCCCCTCGTCCCAATTACTTTCCCTCTCGTCTCTCTTCTCCCTCTCTCTCTAAACCTTCTCCTCCTCCCAACCACCACCATCCACCGTCTCCTCCAACCACCACCATCCACCGTCTCCTCCACCACAACCACCATCCAACCCTTTGCCCCCTTTCTCTCGAACCCTCTGCTCTCGAACCCTCTGCCACAGTGACCTACCACCACCACCACCGTCTCCCTCTCTCTCTAACCCTCTATCTCTCTCCTACAAGGTATATTTTTATTATTGTTATTATTATTGTTATTATTAGTTTTAGGGTTTTTTTTTTTTTTTTTTTTTTTTTTTTTAAGGTTGTGGTTGGGTGGTTGGGGCAGTGGTGGTTGGTGGAGGTTGGGTGGTGGGGCAGTGGTGGTTGGTGGTTGGGTGGTGGGGCAGTGGTGGTTGGTGGTTGGGTGGTGGGGCAGTGGTGGTTGGTGGTAGGGTGGTGGGGCAGTGGTGGTTGGTGGTGGGGCAGTGGTGGTTGGTGGTTGGTAGGGGATAGGGCAGTGGTGGTGGGGCAGTGGTGGTTGGTGGTTGGTAGGGGATAGGGCAGTGGTGGTGGGGCAGTGGTGGTTGGTGGTGGGGCAGTGGTGGTTGGTGGTTGGTAGGGGATAGGGCAGTGGTGGTGGGGCAGTGGTGGTTGGTGGTTGGTAGGGGATAGGGCAGTGGTGGTGGGGCAGTGGTTGGGTGGTGGTTGGGCAGTGGTGGTTGGTGGTTGGTAGGGGATAGGGCAGTGGTGGTGGGGCAGTGGTGGTTGGTGGTTGGTAGGGGATAGGGCAGTGGTGGTGGGGCAGTTTGCATTTGTGCGCGTTAGGCGCCTAAACATAAACGCGCGCCTTTATGTTTAGGCGCGCGTTTGTGTTTAGGCGCCTAAACCTAAAGGCGCGCCTTTATGTTTAGGCGCGCGTTTATCTATTTAGGCGTTTTACTGTTTAAGCGATTTATTATTTAGGCGTTTTAATGTTTTGTTTTTGTTTTGCAGATATGGCAAACAGAAACAACCGAAGACGCCGTAACCAGCCTGCGGACGGGAATCCTCTTGCAGGTGGCGACTTGAGAGAGTGGCCCTTCAGGCACGATAACGACGACTACGAGATCGCGCGCTGGGGTCAGATGGAGTTGCGTCCGATACACGGATCGCGCAGTGTTGACTGGTCCGCATTACTTGCGATCGGTGGATCGGAGAGGTTTGAGGAGTGGATCCCAGACGACAGCCCTTGGGGGCGGATGTTAGCTGACCTCGACCATGAGTCGTATCGGCCACTGACGATCGAGTTCATCTCGACATTCCGCTACACGCCGCATCCAGCAGGTGTTGAGCCTCCAGTAGGTCCTGACGGCGAGCCTGAGCCGGAGATACAGTTCCGATTATTCGGACAGCTCTACGCATATACGATGGACC
Organism: Ambrosia trifida; assembly: GCA_028751855.1. Classification (NCBI taxonomy): domain Eukaryota; kingdom Viridiplantae; phylum Streptophyta; class Magnoliopsida; order Asterales; family Asteraceae; genus Ambrosia; species Ambrosia trifida. Next base: position 56,105,293 of record CM054124.1, read on the forward strand.
AGTGGGCTACTACTTGCTGCTGGTACAGAGAGGAGGAGCTTGTCCAGGATATGTACACCACGGCCTTGACGACCTTGCCAGACGACATGCTGATGGCCTGGTGGCCCACTATTGGTGGTCGAAAGTATGGGGAGGACGGCGGCGAGAGGTATTATTATTGTTATTCTTTTAATTTAGTTCAGTTCGTTATTATTATTGTTATTTAGTTCGCTTGGTTAATTAATATTGTTATTTAGTTAGTTTAGGTTGTTTGTTTTTGGATTTTTGTAGACGACTTGTGTTGTCTGGTTCGTACAAAAACAGAGGAAACTCTGCCGAAATTTTTTTAATGTTATTATTATTCTGTGCAGGATGGATAGGTCCAGCAACATCCGGGACCCTCTGATCCGTTACATACACCGTTTGGTTAGCTGGTCGATTGCCGGACGGTGTAACTGTAACGAGAGGGTCCAGCAGATTGACCTTTTCTACCTCTACTGCATCTTGAGGGGTAGGCCGGTTGCGCTACACAGGTGCTTTGCCGAGTACATCGCGACCTACCCTCATAGGCACCCGGCGGGGGAGATTCCGATTGGTGGGATAGTCACCGCCATCGCGTTGCGTCTTTGCCCGGGCGAATTGTGGACGCATGCTGAGGAGAACACGTTACCTCGTCCGATGTTGGCCAG